>VWYH01007072.1:15098-66967 GCA_013399365.1 Pampusana beccarii
CCTGCCTCTCCGGCGGGGGGAAGGCCGCTCGCTCCCTGCCGCGCCAGCCCCTGCGAGCGGCGCTGAGGCGGGCGGGCCAGCGCGGTGTGAGGGCGGAGCGGCGGCCGGCAGCAGCTGCCCGCGGGAAGGCGACGAAGAGCTGCCCGGTGGTCTCGCTGATCCGCAGCCCTTGCAGGTGCAGCCCGCGCTGCCCATCGGGGAGCTCGGCCTTTGCTGCTCTCCAGAGCTATTGGCTTGTTCGCTGCCCTCCTCCAGTAGCAGGTGGTGCGTGCTGGCCGTCCTTAGCGCCGGGTTTGGTATGCGGAGAGGTGATACCAGCCCTGTGCGAGCACCGTGTGGGCAGCCTCGAGTCATAAATTGAGTGTGAGCACAGGCTTGCAGTCACTGCTTATCTGGCTGGCCAGGACCTGAGTGGATTTATGCCGCTACAGCTTTTGATCCTGAGTGTGTATTAAATAAATGCTAAAGGTTGCGGTCAAAAACATGTAGGCATCAGTGTGTACTTCGTCAGCCAAATCGCTGTGACGTTACAAGGAGTTTGCTGTTCTCTGTCCTTTATGTCTGTGTGATGGCTTTGGCCTAACAGACAAGTGAATCTATGATGCCTGAGGATAGACATCAAACCATATGGAGAGAGATGTTTTTGTGTTTTGCTCTCATGTGCACTTGAAGAGGGGCTGTCATAGTTTATTTTAAAATGTCATTTGTTTTGCAGCTCACTCTGTTACTTTTTAAAACCTTGTGTAAGTACACAGCAATCAATAATGCTATCTTGCCATTCATCCAAAAATATATGCCTCAATAGCCCAGGTTAAGAAGCAAATGGCAAGCATGCTGTCTTTCTTTCTTGGTGGATAGCATAAGTGCTTCTGCTAGTTCATTAGGCTATCTATCTATTTATTAGACACATTATCTGTGTTGATGTATTGCTTCCCCTCAAAGGCGTTGCCCATTTTGATCACTTGTATTGTATTGCCAGTATGTTGATACATCTCTTCTGTAATTTTGATTTGTTTTTTTGAAAGCTTATTTTAAACAGAAGAAAAGTAAGAAATGAAACAGCTTGTTCTACAGAAGAGATCTGGAATGCGAAGTGTGATGTTAGCTCTTAACTTTTGTAAGGAGGATTCAGGGTTTCTGTCTGTTTCAGTTGAATGTATTCATGGCTTCTAACGGATGGACACAAGTTATTGATAATGTAGTGTCTGAGTAGCTGATACTTGTGAAAATCTTGGCCTAAGCCAGTTGTCTGAAGTTGGTCAGTAATTCTGTGGTAGAGCAATAGAAAAGAAAATGGTTATTCTCTTTCCGAGTTCCTTGTTGTATAAATAAAGTTCTTTTATTTTCCACTTGTATCGGAAGAAAAGACTATTATAGATTGCCTCAGTCATCCAAGGACTAAAGCTGCATAATTGTTTCCGTATTAGCTCTGTAATATAGAATATTAATATTTTACGGGGCGGGGAAGGTCTTAAAGGATCTATTGACTTTATGTGACAAATATGGAATTTACAGTTCTTTGTGTTTTGACTTTTCCATTTTCCTTATGCTTACTTTCAACAGCAATTACAATATGCTGCAGCGGTGAAGAGCAAGACTGTTCGGTTCATGAATTTAAGAAACGCAGGAACTCTGAATGATACAAGGTAAATTTTATTTTGAGATATTCATAGGAAAATATTGTCTCTGCATTTTAAAATAACTTCTAGACATGGCAAGACTGTCGAATTAATGTAATGCTGATACAGTGATGTAAAGGAAAAGGACAATTTTAGTGAAAAGCATTTTGGGTTAATTTGGGAAGTCACTTAGGAAATAATTCCAGTACCTAAGCATAGGTGTCTAGCACCATTTCACATGTCATAGTGACTATATGACATGTCATATAGTATGACATGTATGACATATGACATGTCATAAAACATATAACATGATCATAGTGACTGCTGTATTGCTATGCCAGTTGGCAAAAACTGGAATGATTTTACTGAATTGTCTGTTGCTAGATATACCCACCTACATACTCACTTAAAAGTTGACACTGACGTGGGTGGAAAAACTTACATGATTTAATTATGTTTCGTTAATTAAACTGTTCTAGGCTGTGTTCCCACAAACTTTTTCTACTCACTAAAGAGGATAACAAAAGCAGTCTCACACGTACTGTAAACCTGACATAATGGTTGCAAGGGTGCTTTGACACTTTCTGAAGAAGAAGGTAATTGTATGTATTAGTTCATAAGCACCCTTTAAATAACATTTAATTACCAGGCTGCTTTGGTAATACCAGTTGAGGAGTCAAATGCTGTACGTAGACATGGCATGTGATTCTGATGTTTGTAACCTGCTTATAGCTACAGTGAGTTTCTTGGAGTCAAATGACATACACTTCTAAACAGGAGATACTTGCATCTGTTTGTAGAGTTCAAAACTGCGTAATTCTTGCGCGCTGTGCTTTTATGAAAATGCCTTATTTTGCAGTTGAACTCTCTCCTCTTAGCGCACAGGGGTCAGTGTATCTAAGGAAAGAAGTACACATTCCTCAATTAGAGATCTCCACTACCAAAATTTCAGAATTCCACCTCCATTTATAATGTGGATTGTTACCTTACCTTAATAAAAATGAGTGATTGTTTTGTATGAGCTTTTCACGGTTACTGTTGTCTTAATGGTCTTGGTATATTTTTATTATAGGGAAAATACTGGTTTTGATGTTTTTCCTCCTAATTATGGGTCTGTATGTCATGTATAGCTCTTTAGATGAGACCACTTACGAAAAACTGGCTGAAGAAACACTGGACTCCTTAGCAGATTTCTTTGAGGACCTAACAGATAAGCCTTTTACACCAGAAGATTATGATGTCTCTTTAGGGGTATGTTTTAAAAATTCTATTAATACTGTAATTATTCTAGATTTTTTTCCTTTGAAGGGTTGTTTTAAATTATTCACCTTAGTGCCAACACTTAAAATACAGTGAATTCTTACAGCTTTTTTGTTCAAATATACCTGTTTATACTGACTGCAGCAACAATTCTAGTAAAAAGTAACACATGCTGTTGTGTGATTTGAGCATTTAAAATGTTTAGTGTATAGAGAAAGATATAATAAAGAATGATAAATGAGTACAAGAAGAGACAGAAACTCATTTTTAATTTCATAGAATAATTTTGGTTGGAAGAGACCCTTAAGGTCATTGAGTCTAAACATAACCTAACTCTAGCATAAAACCATGTCCCTAAGAACCTCATCTAAATGCGTTTTAAACACCTGCAGAGATGGTGACTCCACCCTCCCTGGGCAGCCTGTTCCAATGTGTGACAATCCTTTCTATGATAAAATGTTTCCCAGTATCCCATCTGAACCTTCCCTGGCAAAACTTGAGGCCATTTCCTCTCATCCTATCGCTTGCTACTTGGGAGAAGAGACAAACACTCTCCATGATACAACCTCTTTTCAGGTAGCTGTAGACAGCAGTAAGGTCTCCCCTCATCCTCCTTTTCTCCTGGCTAAACAACCCCAGTTCCCTCAGCCGCTTCTCACAGGACTTGTGCTCCAGACCCTCCACCAGCTTCACTGCCCTTCTCTGAACTCTTTCCAGCACCTCGATGTCTTTCTTGTGATGAGGGGCCCAAAACTGAACACAGGATTCAAGGTGGGGCCTCACCAGTACAGAGTACAGTGGGATGATCATTTCCCTAGTCCTGCTGGCCACACTATTTCTGGTACAAACCAGGATGCTGTTGGCCTTTTTGCCCACCTGGGCACACTGCTGGCTCATGTTCAGCTGCCTGCCAATCAACACCCCCAGATCCTTTTCCTCCAGGCAGCTTTCCAGCCACTCTTCCCTGAGCCTGTAGCGCTGCCTGGGGTTGTTGTGACACAAGTGCAGGACCCGTCATTTGCCTTGTTGAACCTCATACAATTGGCCTCAGCCCAACAATCCAGCCAGTCCAGATCCCTCTGTTCGGCCTTCCTACCCTCCAGCAGATCAACACTCCCACCCAACTTGGTGTCATCTGCAAATCTACTGAGGATGCACTCAATCCCTTCATCCAGATCCTTGATAAAGAGATTAAACAGAACTGGGCACAATACTGAGCCCTGTGGAACAACACTTGTGATCAGCCACCAACTGGATTTGGCTCCGTTCACCACAACTCTTTGGGCCCGGCCCTCCAGCCAGTTCTTTGTCCATCACAGAGTACACCCATCCAGGCCATGCCAGCTTCTCCAGGAGAATGCTGTGGGACATGGTGTCAAAGGCTTTACGGAAGTCTAAGTACACAACATCCACAGCCTTTCCCTCATCTGCTACACGAATCACCTTGTCATAGAAGATCAGGTTGGTCAAATGGGACCTGCCTTTCATAAACCCATGCTGACTGAGCCTGATTGTTTGTTTGTCTTGTATGTGTCGCCTGATGGCGCTCAACATGATCTGCTCCATGACCTTCCCCAGCACCAAGATCAGGGATGTAATTTTCTGGGTCATCCTTCTGACCCTTCTTGTAGATGGGTGACACATTCACCAACTTTCAGTCAAGTGGGACCTCTCTGGTTAGCAGGCCCTGCTGATAAATAACTGAAAGTGACTTGGTGATTGCCTCCACCAGCTCCCTCAGTACCCTTGGGTGGATCCCATCTGTCCCCACAGACTTGTGCATGTCTAAGTGGTGCAGCAGGTTGTCTATACATTTTTCCAAACGTGCACAGACCTCTGACATCAGCAGTCACTTCCCTTCTGGTGAGTACCAGGATAGACCCATGTGTCACAGTACATGTACATCACATGCATCTGGTAGAGGAGTTTCTTTGATTGCCGTGAATACTGAGAAGCGGTGTTTGCCTTGACCAGTACGTTTGTCCTGGCTTTATTGATGACTCAGCCTGTGGTGGAGAGAAGCCACAAGAGGATGCAATGTTTGGATAGGTGGTTGCAAAAGTGGCACCAGGGCATACATGGGGAGAAGGCAACTGTCACAGGAGACATTATGTGGGTGCTAGCCTGATAATTTCAGCCTTTAATAGCTCAGCCACTCAAATTTGTTTACAGGAGTCACAGACTCCTATTAAAAATGTCAGTTTTATTTGTGCAGGGAATGTATTAGTTTTATATAAAATTCCTGACATAGTTTGTATGTTACAGCCCTCCACATGACTTGGAGGAAAATGCAGTTTTGCCGCATGCTGCTGTCTGCAGCGTAGGTCTCTCACTACGGCATTTTTTGAGGTTTCATAACTGCTGCTCCCTCTTCATGCCTTACCACATGGAGGTTGCTTTCTGCTAACCCTTTCAGTTAAGGTTTTATGCTCAGGGACACTGAAGCAGATGGTGTGGGTTGCACTGTGGAGGAAAACCCAAACCGAACAAAACCAAACCCTAACTAACTGAAACCCAGTAGTTTTCAAACTTGCTTCTGTATAACTTTGCCATTGTAATGTTCATTTTTTATTTCTTATAGCTAGGGTAGAAAATAACATATTATTAGTAGGATTCTGTTGTTGCCCTTAGAAAATACTATTTGTTGCTTTAATTAAATATGTAATTAATGTTATAGCTAGTTGCTTTTGTGCTGAAAAGAATTGTTTAACTGTTACCATTCAATATACTTTAACATATCAGCACTTATCAGCTTAATTTAAAGAGTTTAGGACAAAAATTAGCAGAAAGTTTATAATTTACCTCTTCAACAGACACTTCACGATGTGAAGCTGGTAAGTCAACCAATGTCAGAATTTTATCTCCAGCCACTGTAGAGTGGATTGTTTGACATTGACTCACAGTGAGGCTCAAGAAGAATTATTTTTACACCCATCTTAATTCTTACCAGTACTCCTTTTTCACATAGGCAGCATGATGTTATAATATCTTGTCGTTTTTCTGTTAAGAGCAAAATGTTCAACAGTCCGAAGTTTACCCAAGTTAATTCCAAACAAACAAGGCTGATGCTATCACAAGCCACAAGGTGGCAAACGCTGTGAAGGTCTGTTATGCCAGTGAATTGTTACGAACTTGGTTTATTTGTGCAATTCTGATCTTCTTGTCCAGGGAATAAAAAATATCTTCTGAAGAATATTCGTGTTAGCATGAGGTAAAAAACATTCATCCACAGTACAAAACACATACAGTAGTATTTCTTAAAATATGGTAAAAATATCTTGCATTTTAAGTTCTTTGAAAGTTGTATTTTGTAGTGTTTCAGAGGCCTTGAAAAATGTATGGGAAAATGTTTTAAACACAGCATTAGAAATTAACCTTTTAATTTGCAATGACAGAACAATACTCTCCAACAGCTGACACACAATATAAGCAATAGTATGATTTTTTTGTTAATTCTTTAAGACCCTATTTACTTACAGTGTTTCTGTAGCATACAGCAGAACATCATGTTGAATACTTAATATGGGGCTGAATAGCATGCAGAGAAAGAGTGAAACCTTTATATCGCTATTCCAACGTAATCACCTCAACCTGCTCTTTGGGCTTTATTCTAATATAGGTCATGCAGTATTTGAGAAACACTAGACTAAATATGACTAAGCTATTACTTGAATCATCAGGCTGTATTCTGTAGAGATATCATTTTCAATTAGCATAATTCAGATCTTCTGCAAGTTAACTCTAGTCCAGGTAGTGTTGTTGTTTTAAAGTTGTGACAAATGTTTTGTCAGAGTTACATCTGCTTTTCAAATGCACCCATGAAAATGTCAGAGAAATGTGAATCATGTTGTCAGTAAGAAATGTGAGTAAGGAAGAGAAAATAAATGCTTGTTAGGATAATGGTCTAAAGCTGGCATAACTAAAACAAGCCAGACCTCATAGAGTTGAGAAGTGGAACATTTTTGAGGTATGATTCAGGATCTAGGCACGTCATCAGAATTATTGGAGAAAGAATTGTGTTTATTCACTGGAAAATTGTTACAGTTACTTAAGAAAAGCTAGGTAAAATTGCATGGCTCAAAAATCTAGCAGTGACACATAAAGCTTCTTGGCTTCAAGCCACACCAGTTCTGCTTTATTCATGAATAGAAAAAAATGTTATTGGATGATGTTTTAGTCATTGCAAAATAAATTAGCAGTACTTTCAAGATGACAGGTCAAAGCTCAAGAGCATTATTTAAGTAGTGCCATTGTGAGTGGTGTAAACAAACTAAAACTCTGACCAGAAGGTTTAAAGTCTAGATCAGACTCGAAGATATGTAGGTTGTCCTAGGTATTAACACAGGTTTTTTATACCTAATGATCATTCTTCCAAGCAATAGTTGTTTGGGAAATAGCTGAGAATATGATACAGATGTGTAAGTTTCTGTTTATTTACTGCAGATGATGTAATTCTTGACAAGTAACAGAATACGAATTTTTAATTTCTCTCATTTTCTTTGTGTTTTGAGAGTGGAGTTCTAACAGTTAAATTAGGTGGAGACATGGGAACATATGTAATCAATAAGCAAACACCAAACCGGCAGATTTGGCTGTCTTCACCCACTAGGTAAGTTATGTGTAACTTATGTAATGTCTACAGGCTGGGTGGAAATGTACATCCCCTCTTTTATAGCACAGCACGGACTATGTAATATCCTTTTCGTAAGTATTTTCATAAGTATCACTCCTTGGTATATTCTCAAAACATGATATAATCTAAATGTTCAGTAATAATTTCTTACAGAGGTTTGAGACACAGTGCAGTGTACTGGCATACCTAAATTAATCCAGGAAACATGTAATACAGAATTTTCATACACTGTTTTGATCCAAAGCCGCTGTCTACAGGAATATAGTCTACTCTTAGGAAAAATAAACAGCCATGATTGAAAAAATAACCAGAGTTTCTGTTGGAAACAGAGTGATGATGCTGTTATGATCTAAACCTCTCTTTGTATTTAAACAGGGTGGCTCCTTCCCGTTCAAGCTTGTGGGATTTCCTGCTTTATATGTTTATGTGCTCTCCCACTGGTTGTTTTTGTCAAGCATCTGTACTTTATGGGAGCTTTGGCTAGCTGTTCCCTTTGCCTTCTCTAATGCTGTGTTTTGGTCCATTCCAGGTTTCCTGGTTGGTTTCAGCAGAGAGTGCAGTCAAGAGGGAAAATGTTGTAGCTGTCTCCCCAAAAAAGTTGTGTTCTCTGCCACTATCCCAGGGGAAAAAAACTGAGGGAGTTGGTCAGCATTGCTGGTGGAGGAGCCAGCTAGCTGGAACGTATGAGCGCTGCCAGTAACCAGGCAGGCGTACCTCCTGAACAGCCTGCAGAAAGAATGTATTCATTGCGAAACTGGGAATGTCTTTGCAGTAGTAGACTTCTGTAGTAGGGTTTGTACCAGGGGAAAAAAAAAGGCACAATGGAATTTAAGATTTTAAGAGAGACAATTTTAATAGCTATAGAATTTAGCTAAAGAAAATTATAACCTTGCTTTAGTGTACTTCTGTACTGGCTGGTAGACAGCATGCTACGTTAGTAATTTTTTTCTACTCTTTTGCTGTACCAGAATCATTTTACTAATTAAGTAACTTACTTAGGAGGTATATGACTTGCTAAGGCACAGGCCTAGCAAGGTAACAATCCTTTTTGTTTAGACAGATGCAGGGCATGTGTTCAGAATTTATTCATTCCATGTATTTTGCAACAAGCATGATTTCTGAACCTTGATTCTGCTTAAGATGACTATGAGGTTTTTGTGTCACTGACACAAGGGTTTCATCTATTTATGGAACCCAGAATTTAGAGAATTCGTAGCTGTTTGGAGCCAACCCTAGTTAAGACATACATGCTCTAGAATATTGCACTTATGAAAAAAATGTTAAGCTTTTCTTTTTGATTGCTCCAGTAGTGAAAAAAACACACAAAGAAAGATATAGACTTGAAAATTCTCTGAGTGTCTTTTCATCATCTGTGAGGAAAAATTATTCACCTACAAACATTAAGTTTTGTGCTCCTTTAACTGGTATTATGGAAAACAGTGATATTTCCTGAAATATGACACTACATGTTCACTTCCTAGCTTCTGAAAGCAACTCCAGTAAGTACCCTATGATTTGGAGTAACATCCAGTGAAAGAGGCAAATGTTACTGCCAGCGATCACTTCAATGTTATATTTGGGAAATTCGTACAGTACATGTAGAATCTCAAGTCTTTAAGAACATCTCCCAAGGGAGACAAAGTCTTAGGATGTGAGAGACATTTTCTTGAATTTTTTACTTTGTGTTTTGCTATCCTGCATCTATGCACCAAAGTTTACCTAAGCTTGTGTTTGTAAAGCTTTACTTACTTGACAATTTAAAAAAAGGGAGTGAGAGGGTGGGTTCAACCTGCCAGCAGTGTCATTGCAGTAATTTCATGTAGCTCCTTTGAATGAAAAGACTTTTCAACCTTACATGGCATCTCTTAATACTTTAATGTGATACTTTAATTCTTCTCTTATTGTTTAAACATGTATGCAGACTTTCCGTGGGAAATGTATTTAGTCTGTATTTAACTTTGTAGGCATTGGATAGAATTCACAAGATGCTTACTTAAATTATTAATTTAAATAAAAAACATATTTGTACAGCATTTTGGAGATTCAGAGAACTATGGTGGTGTTTCATATGCTAAGCGTATCGCTGATATTTGCTATGTAACATTTAAAAACAGTTAAAATAACTTACGCATTTCTTTTCTTTGTCGGTGTTGATTAAATGGCCTGTCTTAGCCTGGTTTCATGAATGGCTGCATCCCATTCTGACATGCCCTAGGCGCAGGACAGCATAAACATACGCTTGCGCTGCAAAGACAAAGAGGTGAGAAATGCGTAGTAAAGTAACTGGAGCACATAATCTCCATCCCAAATAGTTACAAGTTCACGTACAGCAAGTGAGATTTCAGTGGAAGTGACTCTGATTTCTGTTTGCATTTTTTGTGGTTTCTCGTAATATGGTTAGTGGTTGGAAAGTTCTTCATTTGAATATTGCAAGTAATTCAGATATTCAAGGTTCAGATCAGTGTTTATGTTTGTAGAGAACCTGCAGATAGTTCTTGTGCATACATAGCACAGTCTGTTTTCTAGCAGGCCTTGTATGTGGATTGTCTGAGTTCCAAGGCATTTTGCCCTGCGAGTTCAAGGGTAAGACTGATGGTTTGTGTGTTTATCCCAGACGGCTATTTCATTCCTTTCTCTTTTCTTAGTTTCTCTAGCTGACATTAGCAGTAGTGAGCACCTTTCAGACATGCTCCTGTTTCAGATGTGGAGAACTGAGTGGATAGAAGGGTCTGGAATGGAACTCGAGTGTTCAAGTTTCTTTCTTGATCCTTAATTTAGACCTGAAAAAACAAGCCAAGAACTATATGATAGCACAGAGGAAAAAGGCATTTTAAATATAAATGTCCCACATGCCAATATATTGGGATTCAGCTGGTAATTCTTTTATTTCGTCTAAAGAGAAAGTGACAGTGGTGATCTGTGTTCTGCTGTGCTTAGAATATCTGCATCTGACTGCGACAAGAACTAATCAATAGCATTAATTCAGCATTATACAAATATCCCTTGTAATATGCATGTGTAAATAAATGATGTGGGTAAAGGAAGAAGGGCGTAAGGGAGGAAATTGGGGAAATCATTGCCAAAAGCAAGAAGGGAAGGAGCCTGTGTCTGCTGGGAGTGACTGATCTATCTTGTCACCTTTCAGATATATCTGTTAGATGGCTCGGCAGTTCCTGGCAGATCTGTCCTGTTCTGCTCCACTTCCCCGGCCTGCCCACCCGTCCTTCTCCGTGATACCTTGTTTAATTTTCCTGGGCACTCTCTGGGGTACCTCATATATACAGGATTCCAGCAGCTCCCCACGAATAATCTGTACTTACACAGTGTGTGTTTTGTTTTCTAGTGGGCCCAAGCGCTATGACTGGACTGGACGGAATTGGGTATATTCTCATGACAGAGTATCCCTTCATGAACTTCTCTCAAAAGAATTTTCAACAGCGTTAAAAACTAAATTGGATTTGTCCTGCTTAATATATTCTGGGAAAGAAGATACTTGATGATATTCTACCTCATGAAAGTTTAAAGACTTTAGCTGCAAGCCAAGCCCTTCCTTGGTTTCTGAAGTACCTGAGCTTAATTCTGTTGTTGTTTTTCATGACATCACTATGTTGTGCAACAAAAATGAAAATAATATATTTTTCCCTAGTGCTCAGTCTTTGGGTTTCTGTGTCACTGCTTGCATCTGTGTCCATGCAGTATGGATGGTTGAGGTCTCCCTTCCTGTCACTGCATTTCTTTCTTACTGCAAAAATAAGTTGTGAATTCTTACTCTCTGCAGTCTTGTTTAGACGTAAGAACTGACCCACCTGGTGACTTCTGACGAGCACGCAAATGCTGAACTTCTTTTGGTGAGACTTTCACCCAAAAAAAGAAATGCCTGCAAACTACACTGACGTAAGTTGTGGTACTGGGAATGCACTGCATTAAAATTTGTGACTCTTGCGAGTGAATAACACATCACAGTCAAATTGAACACATAAATTACTGTGGCAGGTAGAAACTTCTCATTTTGTGTAATGCATGTAGTAAGAGTTTTTTTCTAAGTATTGCAGAACTTGTGCTTTTCTCCAAATTCTAAATTCTACTTTCTTTCACACGAAGGGTTTTTTTGAGCTAAACTTTAAAATACTTAGAAGTCTGTGTGATTGTAAGCATCTTATGGAACTGGAAAGGCTGGTATGTGATGTTTAAGCTGTGCAGCAATATCTGAAAACACTTCATTCTGTTATTGTGAAGTTCTCTTTCTGTTCTGTTTATTTCTCCGAAAAGTAAAATACATAATTTATTGACCTTTTTTTTGCTTAGTTAAGCAAAATTAAGATCCTCTCATGGTAGCAAAAATTAGCACCGTTTATTTCACTGCATTTCTTGAGTAAGTGGGGCACAAGCTATATTTTTTCACAGTGATACAACACCGCTCCCCTTAGTGCCATGCAGATGCAGAAACTTCTGCCTTTTTGCTTCTTAGAATTGAGTATGGTACTTACGCTGATGAAGCTGTCTTTTTCAGGCTGTTGAAAAATGGGAGTGAAATAAATTACTTACTCCGCATCTTAAACCAAAAAACTTTAAACTAGAAGAAGAACACTTCAACACATGCATGGTTGTATTATTACCACTGGTGGTTTTTAATTGCCTGTAAAATGGAAGCACGAAGTTGTTGACTGATTCTTGAGGAAACAGTTATACCATACTCTCATAATCGTTTATCAATGTATGAAAATACGTTCAGTGCAAACTATTTTTCTTCTTGGTTCTTCTGATACTTGTGGTTAGTTTGGCATGACCCTCTGGCTAGCTAGAATTATTACAGATGTGATTCATTATGTCATTGAAAAACAATAGCTATATAGTATTGTTGTCTAGTATTTGCATTTAAAGTATAAGCGTTGTTACCTGCTATTTCCCACCATATAAATAGAGAGTAACATTTCACTGGAAGTAGTTCTTGGTTAATTGTGCACACTGTTTGCATGTTTTGCAATCAAAATAAAAAATACAACAGTTACCTGAAACTTTAGCTCTACGGGATAAGGTAAATATGACTACCAACTCATATGAGTACCAGAGTAAAATATGTTGGTTTTTTAACAAAGGAGAGCTAAAAACAGAACATCTTTTTACTGTTTTTGATTTAGAACAGTGAAAATAATTTACAGCATATGGAAAATGGTAGTAATTATTTCTACCTCCTAGTATTTCAAATAGCTAGTTAAACATATTTGTATAGATGTTATGACCTGATGTTTGAATCAAAGATACTTCATCCTGGTGTGCCTTTGCCTGATCATGTATAGCTTGTGTAATTATTTTTCTGACTGATTCTTCCAAAAATTATTTTCTTAAGTAATTTGCATGCAACATATTCGCTGACATGCATCTGATTCATATTTGGAGGTTCATTCCCCATTCCCTTACCTCTCATGCAAATGTCTATGCCAAGATCAAGTTGTGTGTAGAATTCTTAATTGATTACATAAAGGTGTGATTTCAGGCTAGGATGACAAAGCTAAAGACCGCAGACATATTTGCTATTTTGAATATTTTATGTTTCTTAAAACACTTACTGGAAAAACTCTGTTCGAAACTTGGCCAGTTCAGGTGGATTTTATAAGAGCACTTCAGCTTTCACATTTGACATGCCTGGTTGTGCTATTTATGCAACTTCCTGTGTTTAGGTAGCTGAGTAACAAATGGATTTAATCTAACTGGTGAAGATAAGTATCGTCAGCAAGTTAGAATGAGTTTTATCGTGCTGTACAAAATGAAATCATAAGATGTGACTCATTTTTTGCTCTAATACTTGCATGAAATTGTAAATAAGGGGAAGGACTCTGGCAGCCATTGTGCTCATACAGTGGAGGCACAGGACAAGCTGCATATTGCCCCAAGACAAATAACTCCTCTGTACTGTTTTTCACTTCTGTAACTTACTTGAATAAGCAGATCGCTCCCTGGTTACATGACATCACGTCAGTAGTTTCTTGTTTCTCTTCTCCCAAAGGAAACAGCTGAAGGAAAATCCTCTGATCGAGACTGTGCACAGTCAGTATTGATAACGAGCAGCGTGTTGCTGGCAGTGTTTTCCCCACATGACAGTTGCTCCACCTCCAGTGAAGGAAAACATACAGAATACTTTTGAAAGATGACTATTAGCTGTACTGGATCCTCAGACTCAGCAGAGAACTTGGGCTGTGTTGGGTTTTTTTAGGTATATCAGAATTTTCACCAATAGCTAATTGCTCTTTCTGCAAATGGTGACTGTATTTTTCTGCTTCTGGTCTGCTGTCTGAAAGTCGCAGCATTTCTAGCCTTGCTAAAATTCAGTGTTCTGCGTGCCAGTGAGTTCTTTGGAAGTCTCGATGCATGTAGTCAAGCTTACAGCAACTGCTCACAGTCTGTATTGATCGCAAAAATTTTCTCTGACAGAAGTTACGTGTCTAAGTGCTTCTCTGGTCTTTGTTGGTTCATTTTCCTTTTGCCTTGTGATAATTCTTAAGAAACTTTACCGTTTCCCTGGGAGACTGTTCCATGTCATAAAGTCATCTTTGTTCTTTAAAATTCGCAAAGTCTTTAGGTGGCTTCAATAAATGCGATAAAGACCTGTCCTGAAGAGGTGGTAGCTGAATAAGGGGGATTTGCAGGGAGGTTCATGTTTGATTACTTTCAGCTCCTGGTTAATGGTTGAACTCTGAGATTGTGTTAACCAGCTCTGGAATGTGTGGGAGTCCTGGGAAGGAAGGTGGAGGCTTGCCAAAATACCTGGAAGAACATTGAGAATAGAAGAGGAAGCATGGGAGGGGCAGAGGCAAAGGCCATCAGGAAGAGATTAACTGTGCCCAAGGGCTGATGTCACTGCCAGGGCAAGGAAGGACCAGGGGCAAGCTGCAGCGTGTTGCAGCCCCTTAGGGGGTGGTATTTCACGTTTACTGCACACCACTGCTTAAAATTGAAACCAATTAGACACGTTCCGTGTCTCAGTCCATTTTGCTATTCAGCATTTATTTAAAAAAAAAAAAACAACAAACCCTCCTCTTTAAGAAAAAGTTGTTTGGAGTTACATCTCCCTCTGTCCCAAAATGTCTTTAATGTAAATTGTACTGTTGGCCGTGGTAGAACAAAGACAAGATTAATGACCTCTACCAAAGGAGAGAGCCAGCAGAGGCTGTTTCACTGGGGGCAGAATAAACAGAGCTATGAACAGATAAAGATATTTAAACAATTACTTACAAACTTTTTTTTTTGAGTTCAGGTTAAGGAAAGACAAGTTTAGATAAGGAAAAGAATAGATGTTTAACACAAGCTGCATAATGTTGCTGCCATCCCCAATTTGCTGAATTGTTTTAAAGATTGTTTGTCATGGTAATTACGGTAAGTTATCAGTATTACAATGAGTAATTTTGTAAGCATTGTTGGTTTCCAGTTGTAGGCTCTTCTGCTAGCCATCAATGTTATCCACTGTTCTACTAAAAAAAAAAAAAAAAAAAGGAATATACTAGATATGTCAATATAATTCTCATCACAGCCATTAACCAAGCATCATTGTAAGGCCACTGTTAAAACAGTAGCTTCAGAAAAAGAGACCTAACAGCTCAAGTTTTTAAACATTCATAAAGGAAATGGACACCCAGCATAGTGAAAACCAAATAATCTGACACATACCCGCAAGTACAACTAAATTGCTACTCCTCATGCCGGGATTCTCCTTGAATGCAATATTGTATTACATACCAATTGCTGAACCTGTCTATAGCTGACAGAAAAGTTACTGAATCAGTCCATTTTTTTTTTCCTGGGGCTTTTAGACTGCAACAGTCACTTGAAGACTATTGTATGCACACGCATGTTAATTATTAACTATAGCTACAAGCAGGTTTTTTTCAATACAACGTCTGAATGCAGTTTCGTATTTGCTGTCAATAAAACGGGCTCTTTCGGTGGCTCCTTCCAAAGTCCAGCACCTTCGTGAAGAACACTGTTTGCATTCTTTATCTTAATTTCTGTATGAGGCATTCTGCACAAACTTAGTCTGCACCTAACAAGGAAGAAACTAGTCTGAATTAGGAATGGTGTGAGAATCCGGAATATTTAGCATCTGTTGAAAAATCATCTGCCCTTTGTCACCAAAAACTAAGAACAAACCAGAAAACTTAAAGTAGTTTTTGTTTCACAGACCTGATACCAGGGGAATATACAGTTGAATTTATAAGTTGTTTTTGCTTCACAGACCTGATACTGGGGGAATACAGAGTTGAATTTTAGAGGGGTTTGCATTGAGTTTAACTGCCCAAGAGAGCAGATGACAAATTCCTGGTGACATTTAGTGCTTTACAGTGCGGAAGAAATGAGACTCCTAAGAATCCTGTCAAGGCTGTTCGGCCTTGCCTTTCCCATTTCGGCTGCGGGACGTGAGCAATGTCGGAAAGCTGATACCTGTGGAATGCCAGCCTGAAGTGCAGTTCCCTTTCGGTAAGTTAGGGTTTCAGGAACAGTATGGGTAGCACTTGCGTAGTGACGCTGTGTTCTGCTCTGGAAATGGGGCTGCTCTGCCTTCTGCTAATCTTGGATGTTTCAGCCGTGAGTGATGATGTGACCACACCAGTGAAGCAGGGGGAAGTTCGCCACAGCTCTTCTGTGATAAGAGGCAGGAAAAAGGAGATTCAGAAGCATGTGTAAACACTGCACCGTGGTTTAAAAGCTTCTTCAGAGGTCTTCCAGTCAGAAAAGTTTAGATGGGCAATGATCCCGAGTTCCTAGCAAAACGTTGATGTAATCGGAAGGAACACACAAGCGCAGGGCTGGGTGACAGCGCACCCCTGGGGCAGCAGCGGAGAGAGGGTCCCGCCAGCCTCGCCCGGCCCTCCCGCAACCGGCACCGGCCGCCCGCAGGTCGGGCAGAGGCGGGACCCCTCCCGGCAGAACGGACGGGCTGAGAGAAGCCGGGGGGGGCGAGGCGACCGGGGTGGCCCCGCCGCGGTGACTCAGCGGCGCGGAGCACCGGGCTGCAACCGGTATTTCCTGTTCCCCCGCCCGCCGCCGCGTGTGTGTGGAGGGGGGGCCCGGAGAGGAGCTGGGCGAAGTCACCCCTTAACCGGGGCGTGGGGAGCCGGCGGGAACGCAGGTGGGGCCGCGCCTGCAGAGGGGGCGCGCAACGCGGCGCCCGCCCCGTCCGGCCGCCGCCGCCCCTCCTCTTCTTCCCTCCCCGGCCTCCCCTCCGCCNGAGTCCGCAGCGCCGTCGCAGCCGCTCCGGGGCGGCGGGCAGGGCTGAGGGCACGGTAGGGCGCGCAGCCCCGCCGCCGGTCGCCTCCCGGGACCTCTGCTCCCGCCGCCACACCGGGGCTACCTCTGCGAGCAGGTGGGTACCCCCGGGGGGCGCGGGCTGGGCTGCCCCCGGCTCCGCTCCGCTCTCCTCTCCTCGGGCAGGTGCGGCGCTCCGCCGCCCCCCGTCTGGCGCCGTCGCTGCCTCCGCGCCGGCAGCCGCGCTGCGGGAAGAGCTGCGCGGCTTCTCCCTCCTTTGTGTGCTTTGGGTCTTTCTCCCCCGCCTCCCCCCGCCCTTCCTCGGGCGCACTTCGGCTCCTTTGTCCGCGGGCGCCGGGGCAGGGGCTGCACTCCCGCCGCGGGGAACCCCCCGGCCCGGCCCCGCTCCCGCCGCCGCGCACCTGGGGCGCGCTACAGCCGGCTCGGGTCGGGGATCGGCTTTTCCCTAACAGGATTAAGCGGCTCTCGGTGACTTTTTGCGTGCTAAGTACTTTCCGGGAGAGTGCGATACTACGTGGGAAGTGGGAGAGATGTCACCGATGAATCAGGGTTTTTGTTTACCCCTTTTTTTTTTTTTTTTTTTTCCCCGTAGGAGGGGCGGGTCCCCCGGCAGGAGCACAGCCCCGACAGCGGGGGTTTGGGCTGCCTTTGTTATACACAGAATTCCTGAAGTCTTTATGTTGGCACATCCCAAGTGAATTCCAGCCGTGCCTTGGGCTTTGGCTAACTGGGTCAGGGGAAGTTTCAAGTTAACGGGGAGCTGTAAAACAAAGGAACAGGCAGTTCCAGGAGCCAAATGCTTGATTGCCCTGTTATAAGTGTCTTGGCATCAGTCTTGTCTGCCGTGCTGGAGCCCAGGCCCATTAGATTTGCATCGTGTGGTGTCAAGGCTGATGTACCAGTGGCATGCACTTGCTTTATTAGACAGCTCTGCCCTTACTTTCCCCCTACCTGAAACCTGTTTCCTCTGCATGTTTTCCCAGGATGAAAAAGTACATTCTGTGTGAACATACTTGTGTTAAGAGTCATATACTCATCTTTCAGATGGGTTACCTGACAACTTTCATACCTTCAGTGTTGCTTTCTAATAGTTACTTTCTTAAAACAGCTGCAATCTCTGAATGATCTGTTCTCTACCTTCCATTTATCAACTTGGTTGAATCCAACGAATAGCACAGTATTTGAAAGCTCTCAGCCCCATAGCTGTGTTCTGGTAGAGGCCACCAAAAGTCTGCTTTGTTTTAACCTTTGGCTGCAATTACGAAGGTGGAATGGTTTGAAACAAAATTACTTTTCTTTTGCTCAGCAAAGTTTTATTTTAAAGGTTTAGGACTGTGATTCAGCAGTGGTTCAGAAAAAATAAAAGAAAAATCCTTTGCATGTAGTAAGCATGTTTCTGCAATTTAGACATGATCAGTAAGATTTATACCTAGTATAAGCTAGCACTTAGGAGGGCTTTCTTCAGGCTTCTGAGGAAGCTGTCTGCTGTATTTGACTTTTAGGTGAGTTTACTGTTATAATTGCTTCCAGCCTGTTATATGCAAACATCTTGTTATGCCCTAAACGTTTCAGGTAGCGGTAGTGACTGCTCTTCTCTTTGCAAAAGGAAGTCGCTATGGATTGGGGAAACTGCGTCTGCTCTTGTGTTCTGCAGTGGGGCTGTGTCACAGTAACTACTTCTGTGCTCAGTGCCGCTACACCGGGGGTTTTGTGAGACTAAAGATGAGTATTGGGAATTACGCAATGGGGTTAGCATGATCCCAATACTTTGCATGAACTATAATCTCAACAGAGCTCTTCAGAATGAAACATCAAAGTAATAAAGTGTCTGATACTTTTTTGATTGCTTAATCCCCCTTTTCCTGGTTCAGTGTCTTCTAAGGACAACCAGGAAATCTTTCTTATCTGATTAAAATAATGTTTAAGCACTGACATGGTTCACAAAATGGGATGTGTTGTACCTTTATAAAACCTAGATGCATCAGAAAGTTGGTCATAGTCATCCTCAACCGAGGAATGGACTAATATTCCAGGACTACTTCAAAGCTGCATTTAACTTACAGCCAATTTATATTACAGAATTTGTGTGTGTGTTTTGGCAGTTACCAATATTGTCTGTCTCCAGAGCTTCCTCATAGGGTAAAGGAAATCTCTTGTTACAAGACTGCTCTCTTTTAATTGCTGAAATAGCAGTATTTACATTCTCAAGGACAGTGTAACTTTCGTCATGCCTTGACTGCATCCATTTCATCCTCTTGTAGTAACCCTAGAGCAAGTGATTCTAATAAGAGGGGAAAGAAAGCACTGACATGGTGTAACACCTGCAGTTTGTTGAGGTTAGAGATTTTCAAGTCTGGTTTATTTTCAAACAGGTGTGAAAACATTAATTGCTGGGGAAAAAAATAATTTATTAAATCTGACAGTTGATCCTTGACATCAGCTGCATGAGGCCTGTGAATCTTGATCCCCGATTGCAGCAAATTGCTGTGAACCTCAGAAGACTACTCAAAAGTTACACAGTCAATTTGTAAAATAAACACTTGTGGCAGTTAAGAGCATGGCTCATAATTTTTAGACCTATCTTCTGACATTACGGGCCTTGCTGTAGCGGAGAATACCTGCAAATGGTGAGTTACCTACAAAGGCCGCAGCGCCAAAGTGCGTATGACCGGTTTTGCATGGCCACGCAGACGTGTGCACACCGGCGTATGTCATCTCCCACAGCTGAGCGGGTTTGGTTTCAATCCCGCGACCAAATACTCGGGTCTGATTTCCGCACAGATTCCTCTCCCAGATGATTTTGTCAAAATACAGCTGTTCAACCATGAGGTGCTTTTCTCAATTATCTGAACCTGCCCTCTTCCTCAGAAGGAGCAGCACTGTATTAGATCCTTGTGTCTGCTCCCTTGTAAAGTGTGCTTATGCCTGGTCCCCAGGGTCTTTGGAGCCTTCTATTGCCCTTTAGTGGTCTTTTAACAGTACTGTGGTTATTCTAGTTCCCCTTCAGAAAGCTGGGGAGGCCTGGGCTTGGTTTGGTTTGTTTGTTTGTTTTCTGAATGGATAAATTGTGATTTAGAACTTGCTGCATTTTTTTTTAACCAAACAAAGCCTCCGTTTAACAGTAGAGGGCTGAGGTTGTTTTTTACTTGCGTATTACATAATTAATACAGGTACTGACTGCAGTATGGGAATTATCATGCAGCAGCAAAGACCAGTCCAGGTCACTTCACAACTTAAACTATTAATGTTTGGGTTATTTTTTAGTTATTTTATTATAGTTGTTTCTTGTTTTCTTTTAAATCAGATTAATGCTTTTTGAAAGTGCATGTTTATAGGGAATATTGTAAATTTTTGTTTCAAGTGACTATGCAGACTGTGGATTTCTGTCCAGCGTTAGATGACCCTTGGAATTGTGAACATATGTGGGATGTTTTTGATCCAATCCCAGTAATGACAGAGTGAGCTGTGGGAACTCTGGTCTGATATCTTGTACAGCTTCTATCCTGGTATGTGTTCATGAGCTGCAGGCTTTGTTTTTAGGAAACATGAGCTACCCAAGTTTTCCTGAATTTAGGTCAGCATTGTCACTGTGTATGAGTGTTGGAAGCTCAGATGACCACGGTTTCTAATCTAGGAAGAAAATGAAACTCATTAGTGCTGTATTTTCACATGTATAATGTGAAAATAACAGCCAAAAATACTGTGTGATGCAATAGTAGGGTCAATAAGAAGTGTGAAAATAAAAATATATATCCCCTCTTGTTCTGATATTTCCGTGCTGTTGTCTTTGCTTCTGTTTTGCACCAGCAATCCAGAACTGCTTTTGAGAATTTTTTTTTAAATTTCATACAGGTATGCAGATTGCCTCAGGTGTGGTCGATATACACGTGAAATGTCAGATGTAGGATGCCTACCTAGGTGCGGGTATGTTTTCATTAAGCTAGGCGTGGGTTCAGGTATTTTGGTCCACTTTGGATTTTTTCCTCAGGTTGGCTCAGTAGTACTTCCCACAGAAGTGTCTTGTTATCTTTACTCTGTCATCCTGAGCTAATTCTTTATCGTCAGCCTGCATTGTATTGATAAACTGAGCCTGAACTCAACAGCGTTCGGCTTCATCTAAACCAAGGTTTCCCATATTTGTTCGAGCTATTTGTTATTTGTTTTGCCCCATTAGTGTTGTTGTTGCTTGGTTTGGGGTTCTTGTTTGTTCGTTGTTTTTGTTGTTATTTGGTTTGTTTTTAAGACACATTGGAGAAAACCCATAAAATCCCTTTTGCATGTCACTGTTAACAGCAAGGTTGTCAGTAGTCTGGCTTGCTCTCTCTATTCTAACATCTGCTTCATCATCCAGCTCTGCTTAATAGCCAGCAGATTTGACCGCTGGTGTCTCTAGCCTCCTTAGCACAACTTTGTATAAGCTGATTCTGAGAATCTCCAGGAACATATGGACTGTTCAGGCAAGGGACGATCCCTAAGGAGGGGCCAAAACCAACTGCCTTCTGTGAAGCCGTGTGAAAGAAGTTTCCAGGTCCTCCTCTCTCCGCGAAACCATTTCTGCCCCCGCACCCCTAGTCTGGTCCTCGATGCTCCTTTGCCTCAAGATTGTTTCAACAGATCAAGCTTTACGTATGTATTGGTTGTTTTTCAAGCTATTTCTTAGCTGTATGGCCCAAACAAAACACATGTATGTTCTGGATTTTAACAAATGTCTGTCATAGTTATTCTTGTCACTTGAGAAAAAGTGTGTGGGAAGAGGCCTTTGTTTCTTTGCTCTCTTCATGACATAATTCTTTGATCTCTAGGTGTTACAGAGGTTTTTGTTGAGAGATGAGAAAGAAAACAATTTTGTCTCTTTCCAGAGTGATTTGTGGTTGTGTTGGGCAACAGTTGTCTCCTTTATAGTTGGGTCTGAAGTGACTGAAGGTGTACTCATGCTTCTGTCATCAGTTCTTACACGAAGTATGCTCTACCTCTAATTAAGGGAATATGACTCTGTTTTCATCTCTCAAGGATTAGAGCAAAAGGAAGCTTTTATCTCACAATCTCTCCCCATTTGCTGAAATATGTCTTACTTTCCAAACCATCCACTGCGATGGAGTCTACAGTTTTTACAGTGTGAATGAAAATAAACAAAATTCAGAACTGCTTTTGTAAAAGTCACCTGTAGGATTTCAGCCACGTTGAAATTGCAGCCCTAAGACTGAAACTGGATTGTTGTTTTTTTTTTCCCCCTCCGTCTCAACTAAGGAAGCACAGAAAAGACTGAGGAACTTCGGAGCAGTTGTTCAAGAAAAGCTGACAATTTCCATGGAGACCTCTTATACACTTACAGCAGCTTGGTGAGGCTGTGGCAAGTGCTCCAAGCCTTTTGGTACATTGCCATGATGCACTGTATCAGTTTGATAGAAATATGTGTTGCTAGATTTTCTTCTTTTTGTAAACTGATTAGACATTTGTGTGGGAGACTGACAGGGAGAAGGTTAGCAGAGAATGCAAATATAGTGAATAAGTGAAGAATGTTTTTAGCCAAGCTGTGAGGCAATTTCTTGCTGTTATCTTTTTGGATATGGCTGAGGAACATGGGGTCCTGAAGTTGACAAAAATATTTTTCTTAACAGCTTAGTTCTCAGATTATGTTTGTTCACTTCTCTGTTCTCAGTTAGGAAAATTGCACTGTGTTCTTTCCAATAAAACTTGCTGTTTGTTCTCCTTGAAAAAATACAAGGCCAGAAGAAGGGGAGTGGATGGTAACTCCCCAACAGGAAACAATGGGTGAAGGTATGTTTTAGACCTTTTGTTTGCTCTGCAAAAGCCATCCTTCACTAACAATGAGCGCACTAACAGCTTTGAATTTCTGTTTTCGAAAAAAGTTGAAGGAAGTTGATAAACTGTGAGTCACTCACTCCCTCTAGATATCAGGAGACTTCATGAAACATTTAGCCAAAAGCAGTGCTTGGGAGTAACTTGGGCTTATTGTGTGAACTTGGCTTTCCTGTGTACAAGTCTAGTTGTTGAGCACCTATACTGGTGAGAATTAATTGGATTTGCCCAAAGAGACAAAATATGGACCAGAGCTGCAATAAATGTTTTTTAGACTTTGCATGTATTTGAAAAGTACTTTGGGGAAGTTTTTGTAAGAACTGTTTGTTAGATATGTAAGGGGGAAATTTAGGATTAATAAAGTGTTAAGTGGGGGACAGTACCAAAACTTCATAGGAGAAATTGTGGTAATACAGCTGTTGCTAACAAAACTGACTTTGAGGGAAGATTTGATTTTGTTGAAATGTTTCTACGTTTAAGTAAAATTGAATATTGTCATGGACTACTACAGTTAGAAGGTTCTTAAAAACTGGCATAGTCAAAAAACTGCCTGCTGCTTATCTTGTCTTTTCCTAGTCAGTACTGCCTTTGCCACAGAGATGCCCAAGCTATCAGAAGTCAGGATGCGTGCAGGCATAATGATGTTAGCCGTGCTTGCAGCCTTCTAGTAGTATTTCGCTTTCCTAAGCTTCTTAGTACTTTGTATACAGATGTTTGAAGTTGTAGTTAAGACATGGAGAAGTAATTCTTTACTTAATTTAATTTCTGTGCTTTTAATATATTTATTTTCTTAGTACATTAGAAATTTTCAGGCTGCACACTCCTTACATATCAGCATGCAACTGAGTAGGTGAAAACGGAATTTTTCCCTCTGACAGTTGTTTTTAGTGGTACACCCTGAATAAAAAAAAAAATGCTTAGTTTTATTTTGATCTTCTAAGATCAGTCCTATGGGATTACTGTTTAGTAACAGCTTAAGAGAGTTCAGTGTGTGCATGTGTTAACATAACCTTCACATTTAGCTGAATATTAAACACCAAATATGGGTAACGTGGGATTGTAAGTAATGTAGGACCTGGCAATGGTTATACAAATTGTGTTGTTAAGAGTGGAATATTTTACAGTATAAGTAATGAAAACTTGTGGTTTTCATCTTAGCAGTTTCTAAGTAAGTAGAATGCAATACGAAGTCACCCCAACAGAAATATAGACGTGTCTGATAATACTAAGGAATAACTAAAATGCTCACTTTACAGAGAGAGTTGTAGTTGAAGTTGTCCATCTTCCCATCTTGTCTGTTCTTTGTAGATTTTTATCTATAGTACTGCAGAAGTACATAATATTTATATAACATATAGTTATATAAAAAACATTCATATCTTACAATCTTAGTATCTAAGTAGCATTGCAACAACATTTCCTTAGTTAGCCTTTTTGCAATCAAGTACGTCTCTTATAATACTGCAATTTGACAGTGCTGCAGCATTTCTAAGATGTCCCTGTTATTCAACAAGTCCATCTGCCTCCAACTTTGTAGTTAGTACCTGAGGTCTTTGGCACGCATAGTTGCTTACCTCATGGCAAGAACAATTTTGACACAGAAAATGACTTCTGGCATACTGTGAGGCACATTTGAATGAGTAGTAGGTATCATAATGGGAGTCTTTAGCTTTCTTAATTCCATACAATTCACATAAGGAAATGTTTCTCCATGTCTTTTCTGAACAGATCAGATAAATCCCTTCTAACAGTTCCGTTGTACAGAGCTTTGTGGTGCTGAGAAGAAAAGTTGAAGCAAGAGCTATTTTTGTCTGTCACAATGTCTGAAACAGTCTCAAGTTTTCTGTGCAGATCTCTTTTAGTCCCTGGATGGATTTGACAGAGACGTTACCTAGTGCTCCATTAGTACTTGAAAGATTATAGACAGCAGAGATTTAGCAAAGGATTAGTCAATTGGAGAGTGTGCATTATCCGGCCAGGCTTAGAACCGTGATTGTCTCTTCAATCATTTTTATTAGTGTCTTATTCAAAGATCGAATTATGTAACAATGACGTTTCAGGGGAATCTGGTAGGAGTTTTTCTTTGGTTTCTCTGTCCTGCTAACTCTTCAAGCCTGGGAGAGGGGAAAAAAAGCATTATTTTTATTATTTGAACTCGCAGCATGTTTTGAAAAGCCAGCAGTTCAGACAGGTGAAGAGGCATGACTTCAGTCGCAGCATCTGCATTTGGATGATAGCTTAGCGCGGTGGAACTCTTGAGAGACGCAGGATGCGGTACAAGAAATATGTAACTATTTTAGAAGCAGCGATAGGTATTACTCCCCTTAACAAGAGGGAGCTGCTTCCTGAGGGTAGACATGCAAATCTGTGGAAACATCCAGGGTAAGTGTTAAAAACCAATCAGTGAGTAACTGTGGAAAAACCCCGTGCTTACCTTGAATCGTGCAATTTTAAAACTTGTTAATCTTTTTTTGTACCTTCCAAATGGTGTATCTTCTGTGGTTGTAGTTAAACTTTGTTGTTTCATGAGAGATTTCTGTGTACTTTCTTGTCCTTGGCTAGTATAATAAGTAGGATAAGGCATTATTTCTAAATCAGGCATTTGCTGAAGAACAAAGGCTAAACAGGTGTGTACTCAGCAGAATGGAAATTAAATGGTTGCTTTGTGTTTATTACTTACTACTAAGCTGATGTGCGTATGTATGCGTTCCCCCTCCCCCATTTGAAGATATACATATTTTAGTTTTATCCATGAGAGAACTAGCAGCTTCTAAAATTGGAAAAGAAAAACACTTTTCTCTGCATGTGCAACTTTCCTTCTCTGCTGGGAAGAAAGTGTTCATCATACTTAGAAATACCATTTCCTTGAAGGAAAGTTTTAGTTATTAAAAGAGAAGTCAATTAAGGCTATTAATGTTAAATGTGAAATACTGAGCATTCTGGTTTTGTTAAAGACTATCCAGAGTGCTTTCTTGTACCACACAAGCATTAGGCTTCAGAAAATTATTTCTGTTTATGACTGTTTCCTTCAAAAACATATGGTTTCTGTGAGAGGGGATTGTCATTCTCTCCCACCTTCCCCTGTATGAGTGGCATCAATAGATGGGTGTCTTCCCAAGCCCTTCTAGGCTCTTCTAGTTTTGCTGTACATTAGAATGCTGTCACTCTGTTTGAAACATTGCAGAGGAGTGCAGAAAGTGAGAAGCTTTCGTTCAAGAGCAATTAATATGTTTGTACTGGTTTGGAATAGTTTTCTGTAAGCAAGACTTCAAAGAAAAGCTTGGAGTAAAACTGTGACTGTTTGGCTGTGACTGAACTCGGATTTATCCTATAATTTTTCCACAAGAGCACTTCCTGAAATGGTGGTAGCAACAGTAAAAGTCATTAACATACAGTGCACAATATGATCTTTTTGCCTAAGTTGCATCACCAAAACCACAAAACCCAGTCTGGAATATATGCTAAAGCCAACAGTTTCCAGCCTCTTTTCTACACAAGTATTCTTCAAGTTCGTCCTAAGCTTCTGGTATCGTATTAATAAGTGCTTGTAGGGCTTTTTGTTAAAAATCTGCCCATTAAAAGGGGTTCTTAGGACAGTGTATTTGGACATAGGACAGTGGAGTGTCCTGGACTGTGACTTCCTCTGATCGTTTCATGTAAGTTATCTACATGCCAGTCTCTTTGAATTTCGTAGCAACTCTTTACATGTTGTTAAAACTTGATAGTTTGAGGAGTTGTATTGGAAAGTAATGGTACATTCCTCCAGAATTCCCCTTTGCTTTCAAGTAGACTTGTTTGGCCAGAGTCACAGCTTGAAACAAGCCATCCAAAAATGAAACTTGCTAACTTCAGTATCCATTATTTTTTGTTTCATAACTGTGACTGGTTGGCTTTAATCTACTACTGAGTGCTAGTCAGTGTCAAAGTGCAAAAGACACTACCCTGTTAATATTTGTGTTTACTTCCAGCATACTTGATTGGGTATCTCCCTACTTTCAGGGAGAGGCTTAGTTCATGTGATTGTTACACACACTTGGAATTCCAAACTGGTTAAGATGTATTTGGATTATGTTTGGATTTGCCATTCCAACAGTTTCACAAAAGCAGAAAAGCTGTTGTCATTGGACTGTAATAGGGATCACTTCTATGTTTTCATTAAAACTTTTTGGGAACTAAAGGCTGGTAACCAGCAATTGCAGCAAAGTGAGCTGTGAGTTGAATTAAAAAAGAGCTGTTCTTTTTTTAGCTGCAGACTGCTAATTCTGCACAACTGGAATGAGCAAATTAATAGCTCACTTTACTAACATCATCTTATCACTCCACTTCTAGAGGTACCCTGTCATGTTCATAGGGGGAAAAGGTGTTTTAGAAGTGTGATTGTGTATAGGGCGGAAAGAAAAAAGTAACAGACATAACGAGACTGTTCCCAAAACGGAATGCGGAACATGGGATATAGAGGTCCTCATCTATCATTTCACCACTGCACAAATTTGGGTGCATGCTTAATTCAAGTACCTCCTTTATTTCTCTTAATCATCTTGTACAATTAAAAGAAAAATAGCATCAGAGTGTGATGCCAGCTCCAGTGCCGTCACTTGAAAGTTGTGAAAATCCTGATTTAAAACCCCAGACTAAGGTGTGAAAGAAAGCAGGAAAGGGAGTTTTGTTGTTTTGCCAAGGCATTCATTTACATTTCCATATCAAAGGCATTATAGAACATGTTTTTCTACCTCCATTTTTGCTTGGAATAGTGATGTGTTTTCTGTGACAGATCTGTTTTCATGGCTTTTGGCATCTTGATGTAGAAGCAAAATGATGACAGCAGTGGTAGTTTGGGTTTAGCTTCCTTGTGTAACTTTCCTGCAGCCTCTAGAACAGTATTCTGTGCACAGCCTGGAACAATAAAGCTGATGTTTGTTCATAATACACAGCATAGTAAACTCATATTAAGCATCCTTTTGTTCTGTGACTTCAGAAGTCATGTCTTGATGTAAAACAATAGTTTGTTTCAGCATAAAAGCATCTTTCTGGAAGTAATAATCAGCAGAGAGGGAAAAAACCCTTCTGTTATAGTTTCATAATGCAGTGTCTGGCAGGTGTTTGCATTTTTGAAGTTTTTAAGAAGTTAATCTGAGACCATATGTATCTTTAAAATATCTTAGAAGTCTTAAGGTTGCTTTTTTGAACCTGGGTCCTCATTATGGTTGTGCTCAAGAAAAGGTAGGTGCCAGACACAAGGCACAATCCATAAAATGTGGGGTATACTTGTAGATAATTGGGTAATTTCTGCAGAATTCATTCAGTATCTCTTTCTTATGGCTCTCTTGCTATCTAGAAATGGCTAATGGAGTATTAAGCAGAATAAAAAAAATATACATTGGTGAGGAAAATGAACGAACAAACAAACTGTTACAGTATGGATAAGGTACTCTGCTAGGGAAGTCTGGCTATATTCTTAAAATATGGAACACTTTGGAAAGATGCACTTTCAGAGGAACTAAGATAATCAAGATGTGCGTTGGTTTTCTTTTGAAAACAAAACCCAACAAACAAACCCTAACCACTGGCTTCTATTTCTGTCAAAAGTTTCTCCTTCATCTTAGTTAAGCCTTTAATTTTCTATTTTCCTACACAGGAAAATCAAGGGCTAGGAGAAGGGGTGGGGGAGAAGAGGAGACCTCTGACAGGGATGCTGAATAGAAGCTAACTTACTGCCTCCTTTGCAGAAGAGGGGTAGCAGAGGCCTGTTGCAGGTGAAGAAGTAGCAAATTATATTGGAATTTTTTTTTTTTCCCCTGTCATTTGGCAACTGGAGTTATTACATGACCAATTGACATCACTGGAGCACATACACCTGATTGTTCTTAGAGAGGCTATGCTCAAGATACAGTGTTCTTACTGGTTTAACTTTGTACAACACTCTTGTGGAAGCTAAGCTGTCAGACTATGACTAAATTAAAATGCCCAGATGCCTTGTGGAGAGGACCAGTGCAGCAGAGGGATTATAAGCAAGTTTCCTATCTGTACCCTATTTAGTTTGCAAAAACTCATTGTTGCCTTGTGTGCAGGCATGTGTGGATGCCTGATGAGGGACAGTGCTCGAATTGAAGTCTGAAGCATTGCTGCAAGTGCAAATACTGCTGAGTATCTCCTTTATTCTACCACTGTTTCCACTTGGTTGCCAGGGAAGCTGAAGCCTGGCAAACCAGTGAAATATATTTTATGACCTCTCTATCTCTAGGACTTCAACGGGCCAGGTTTCGCAGTAACTCTTCTGTGATTATACATGACTCAAATGAAACTTTGTTTTTCAGAGAGCGAACTACTGCGCTGCCATCTCCTTGCGAGTGGGACTGGGAGCACAGCCGTACATCGAGCCCAAAGCATCTCACAGCGAGTAGACAGAGACGCTCAAAATCTGTCATTCCCCACAAGGTACTAGTGAAGTTGCAACAGAAGTGGCCATTAGTTTAAAATCATGGATTCTTGTCATGTGCTAACTGTAATGTTTGTTCTTTTAGCTATGTTTTTAAGAGGTTTTAAGAAACTGTAGTTAATAGAGTAATATGTTGAAATATGAACTTGTTCTTTTGGATTCCTGAAGCAACCTGGAGTGAGCACATGTGCATTTTCTGAAAGCTGGATGATGTACAACAGGCCTCCAGAAGGGGAGAGACTTCTGCAATGAACTCAATATTCTGCTAAAGTTATGCAAATAATAATGCACAGGCCTGCACTAGTTCATCTCTTAGCTAAACATTGGTAAAGAATGAATTTAATCTATGGTGATGTCTTCGGCAAATATAAATATTTAGCATGGGTTTGGGGATAAATAAATTACTTTAAGCATGGAGGGTAATATTAATGGGAATTGCTTAGTGACTCTAAGTAGAGTCCTGGGAAACAGAATAGCCACACACAGGGAGAGTTGTTTTGCTGCATATTTTAATATAGTACATCATTAAGGTAAATATAATCCTTTTGGCATCTTAACCTTGCTTTTGAAACCTTTTCTCAAGTGCTTCCAGAGAGAATATAAAATGTGTCCTTAGTTTCATGTCTCGATCAAACATGTTTGGCTTGTTTTTGTAAGTCATTTATAGATAACAATTTTAAGAGAGCAAAGGGCTTTTATGCTGGTGTGTTGCAAAACTATAATTGACTTATCTTTCATTCTTGAGAGATGAATAGCTATTGCTGCTTTAGTAATTTATTTGGAAATGTCGGTATCAGTTGTCCTTTCTTTTTAGTTTGTGATGTACTTAACCAAACCTACTTATCTGTTAGTTTAATGTTCTGGGAGTGAGCGGAGAGGATGCTAGTTAATAAGACTCCAAAGACATCATAGAAAAGGGGAAAAAAAAAAAAAAGTCAGCATGTTATAAAATAACAAACAAGCAAGACCTGTTCACTTAGGGCACTGTGTGGGGGAAAAGATGATATGAGAATATCAGTGAAGCATAGCTAGGCAGAAATGTCCCAGTTGAGGTCTCAAGCAGATATAGCATTTTCCTCATAATAAAAAAAGCTGTCAAGAATGTGGTGTGGTATGCAAACCTTACACCAGGGAATCTGAATACTTGGAAGCCCACCTCTTAGCAAAAGAAACTGCAGAACCATGTATCCACTAGAAAAAGATGCCTCAGAAGCTGCATCCAGCTGCTTTGCCTGTGGGCTCCCAGGAGTTGTGGAACTGGCAAGTGAATGACTGGCATGGCTGTGTCCATCTTGTTTCTCCTTGGCGATTGTTCTCACTGTTCTCCCTTGGGCTTTCACCAGCTCATTTTGGTCCTTCCCGAAGAGCAGCACCCAAAAATGAGCATAGTACCCTAGCTGGGACCTTGCTGTTACTGAATAGGGCTGCAGAACTGCTTTGTTTCTTAATGAGCTCGTCAGCAGGAGGTTTGCCAGTATAAATAGGATGGGGAGAGGCAGAGCTTTGAAGCATAGTTTTAGTGCTCTAAAGGACTAACTTGGCTGAAGAACTGCTGTCTGGAGCTTTGTTCTTTAAATTAATCTCTGTATCAGAAAAAAATTAACAGGAAGGTTTTGTGTATGTTAGGTCTTGTGCATTCTGCATATTATTTTGCTTGTTCTTAATGAGTATAATGATCTCCATGAGAATGGGATCTTTGTTGTCTTTACTGTGTTGTCTTAATTAGTTTGAGCCATAAGAGTTGATTACCATGGTAAAGTTTTTCATGTTGTAGAGCTTGGCTTCTAGTGAGAGAAGGCAGATAAACTGCTGAAAGCAGAGGATTGTTTCACAGCCTTGCAAGCAGTAGTTAAGAGGCATGGAGAAGAGAGGAAGGAAATGAGATGTAAGCAAAATGAATGTTCAAACAGAATGTGCTCAATGTGGTGCCTTCTGTTTAAAATGAACAAATTGGGGGTGGGGAAGAGATTTCCTTTCACGTGTTGATATGCACTTCTGTGTGGTGTTTGGGGAGAAACACAGTACACACTTGTGTGGTTTGGATCTGTTTAAACTACTTATTTCATTATTCAGAATAACGGTACTAGCTTTTGTAGCTTCCTAAATTAATAGCAGTCAAAGTGCTTACGTCAAATAAAGTTGCTTCAATTTGCATAATCCGTAGGGGCGTGTGTGGGGGGTGTATGTCCAGGCAGAGTCACTGTTAAGTCCCTGTTTCACTCTCTAGCAGTAGGTCACCCTGTTTCATTTGCTTGCCTTAGTAACCAGTGTAATTTTCAAGACACTGCAGTGTAGTTTAAAAGATTGCACAGATGAAAATGTGTTTAGAATAAACAGAATGTATTTCTTCTCCCCACTATCCTTTTTTATTGACTATTATAAAACATCTTTGCATATTCTCATGCTGCTTTTTATCTATCCTGTGGAACGTGCTGTACATCTATATTTTCTAATTCATATTCATTGCAAAGAAATGTCAAAACCAAGCAGTCTTATGCTGTTTTTTAGCAGAATAAACTTGTGAGATCTAGTATAACTGACTAATACTTCTAAACTTTTGAGAAAAATATACTGTTACTGTATTTCATACTGTTAATATCTCTAGTGCTGTTCCTATTTGCTCAGCAGTTTGTCACAGTAGTTTTTTAAATTGGCTTAGAACAGTACTGCATTGTGCTCTAAATCTTTATCTACATGCTTTAAGTTTCGCTGATTTGAAGTGTCTATGTAAATCTGTATCTCTAAGTTAAAAAAAACCCCATATGTATATATATGTGTGTGTGTGTATATACACATATATATCTTTACCATGAGAACGTCAAAATAGGTGGCCAGGTAAGCCACAGATTTTGTGCTGTTGATTACCCCAGAAAAAGTATATATAAAGAATGGGATGCTGTTTATGTTGGGCTCTGTGTTTCTTCCAGGGACATACATGCTTGCTAAAATAACAGCCTTAGAATTGCTGCTTTGAAACACGGAAAGTGTGTATAGCTGTGCATCCCTACACTAGACCAGAGATAGCAAACATACCAGACCCTGCAAAGCTGCATGCCAAAATCTTTATGCTGCATAATCACAAGCTGTACTTTGAAAGTGGAGACAAGGGTCAGGTTAGTGAGCACATCACTCTGCTTTAAGCTGGCACTTGCGTCATGCAGTAACCCAGGAATTATAAGCTAGTTCAGGTAGAGGGGAACCTCTGTTAGGGAATAGAGATCTAGGGCAAAGAAACTTCCCTGGCACCTCAGGAGGTTTCTAGCCCAACCTCTTGCCTAAAGCAGGGTCAGCTGTGAGATCAGAACAGGCTGCATGGGGCTTTACCTGGTTGGGGTTTGAAAACCTCCAAGGACAGAGGTGGTATAACCTCTCTATGCCCTGGGTCCACCGCTTGGCTGCCCTCATGGGGGAAAAATTTTCTCTTTATATCCCTCTGAACTTCTCATGTGAACTTTTGTCCATCATCTCCTATCCTCGCACCATGCACCACTGTTAAGAACCTGGTTGCATCTCCTCAGTCTTCCCCCCATCAGCACCAGTGGGCTGCTGTTAGGTGTCCCAGAGCCATCCTTCCTCCAGACTAAACAAGCCCAGCTGCTACAGCCTCCTCCTGCAGCACCAGTGCTTTAACCGCAACCATCTTGGTGACCCTCCATTGATTTTACTTCTACACATGGTAACAAGTGCCCAGATAGTATATGTGGCTTCTCTAGTCCCCTCAAGATAGAGACTAAGATTAGGTGTGCCATACATGTGACTTAACCGCAGTGTAGAGCTGTGTGTTTGAACCACGTGTAGCTCCTGTGCAATTCAAGAGTCAGAGGTCAGCTACCTACACATCTTCTAATCCTGAAGGTTGAATCTGTTAGGGCCCAGCTTACTATATAAAGAAGTGGATGTAATTGGATTTATGAATTATTTAAGTAGGCCTGGGCTGACTGATTTGTGTGATTTTGCAGGCTGGTGACAAACAGCAGTCTAAAGAGATTGCCTGGAAGGGAAGGGGGAAAGGCTGTTTGGCGACATCGTATTTTTAGAAACTTCTACAGTACCTTTCATCAGAGGATCACGAACACTTGCTTAAAAACAAAAGCAAAACTGACATGTCTGTTCAGACAGTTCAACAACTGGGCTAGCAGCCTACATTCCCAATATTTCAGTATTTCTTGCTGAAATCAGTTCTCATTTCTTTAAGGAGGTTGCCCATTTGCCATGCTGTCTAGCAGCACTACTAAGCATTGAACTCCAACATTCAAAAAAAAAAAAAAAAGAATAAAAAGAACTGATTGTCAGAGTGGCCAGGTAAAAGGTTTGGTGGTGGGGAGGAGGCAGAGAGAACCTGAACCACAACATGGACACTAAGCTTGGTCACTGCAGGGAAGTTGCTGAATAGCCTTATTTGGTTGGCAGGAGTAATGGTGAGAGGCAGCTGCTTATTTTAAATTTGCATCCTGTAGTGTAGTGTTAAATGGGTGTTCCCTCTGCTGATGCTGGAAGCAGCACAACTGCTTAATTCACCGGAGCATTAGATAATTTATGGAATGCGTCCTAGGTTTTGCATGACTCAAGCTACAGCAAGTGATCTCTAAATTAGTACTACACAGACCACAGATTCAATCTGATTGTAGGCAAACAATGTCTGCCTTGATTGCTTAAACCGAAAATCTCAATGGGAAATGTGGTCACTAGAAGTTATTTGCATGTTTCTCATAGAGTTAATACCAATTACTCTTTCCATGGAAGTTAATTTTAAAATCTCTCCACACCTACATAACGTTTTGTGAAATCCCCTGCACATGATACTGCTTTGTACAGTCATTGCACATGCAAAATAGCTGGTTGTAAACACTGCAGAGGACAGAACTGCACCTTTATAGCCCAGTTCATGTAATTTTGACATGGTGTTGGTACCCAGCCTTTATGCTTCATAATGCAGTATCCCTTCTAGGACTGATTACAACTGTACCTGCACCTCCTGTTTCAAAGAGAGACAATGAGTGAAAAGTGCTTATGCATCTGTGCATTTTTCTGGGTCTCCTGTTCCTCTTCTGCTTGTGTGGCTGTCCTAGGTCAGTTTTGGCTAGTTCGTAGATATTCTGTGTAGTCACTTGTGATCCACAATGTAGCGTCTTGTGGTGTTTAAGAGAAGCTGAGTCAGGAGAAGTTACGTCTAATTATAAACTTAAATATGTGCTGCTTTGAGCTGCAGTTTAAGGGTTTGGTTTTGTTTTCCTCGGTCTTACAAAGAAAGAGAATGGGAATGCTGTTCTCCAGTGGAATCACTCCTACATGAATTGGGTGCTTTGAGCATCTGTTCTCCCTTTTCCTGCCACAGGAGGCAGGAACTTGTGCTCGAGGAGTTCCTGCAGCTCTTGTCACTAATTACACTGCTATCTTGTGTCCTTCCATTTTTGGTTAAGGTGGCATCATCCTCCCCTCATAAGTCCTACCTACGTATTCACCTGTGGGATGATAGCTTGGTCAAAGGGCAGAAAATACCCAGGAAGGCCTGCAAGTCTGTTCTGTGAAGCTGATTTCAGGATAAGTAACTTGTAAATTGTGATTATGTTGGTAGTTATGCCATCAGCATGGGCATCTGGGCACTTGGCCAAGCTCTAGTGTGAGCATGAGCACTAGAGGTCACTTACTGCTCACATTTTCGGGCTAGTATAGGGTGATTTATCTGTCCATCATGGCAAACTGGCTGTTTGGTTTGAGGGGAAAAAAAAAAAAGAAAGCAAGAAAAGTGATATGTCCTCTTACAAGTGAGAAATTTTAAGAATAAACATGGGAGATGTTTTGATAAGCCCAAAAGGATTGTTTTAATAGAATCATAAAAGAGTTTGGATTGGAAGGGACCTTCAAAAGTCATCTAATCCACCCCTCCTGCAGTAAGCAGGGACATCTTCAACTAGATCAGGTTGCTCAGAGCCCCGTCCAGCCTGGCCTTAAATATTTCCAGGGATGGGGCATCTACCAGCTCTCTGGGCAACCTGTTCAGTGTTTCACCACCCTCATAGTAAAAAATTTCTTCCTCATGTCTAGCCTGAATCTCCTTTTTTTAGTTTAAAGCCATTACCCCTTGTTCTATCACTACAGGCCCTGCTAAAAGGTCTGTCCCCATCTTTCTTATAGGCCCCTTTTAAGTACTGAAAGGCTGTGATAAGGTCTCCTGGAGCCTTCTCCAGGCTGAACAAGCCCAGCTCTCTCAGCCTGTCCTCACAGCAGCTGTTCCATCCCTCTGATCATCTTTATGGCCTCCTCTGGCCCCTCTCCAATAGGTCCGTGTCTTTCCTGTACTGACGACCCAGAGCTGGACACAGGACTCCAGGTGAAATCTCACCAGAGCAGAGGGGCAGAATCATCTCCCTCCACCTGCTGGCCACATTCCTTTTGATGCAGCCCAAGACATGATTGGCCTTCTGGGCTGCGATCGCACATTGCCAGCTCATGTCCAGACTTCCATCCAGCAGTGCCCTCAAGTCCTTCTCCGCAAGCTGCTCTCAATCCCAATCCTTTCATCCCTCAGCCTGTTTTGGTACTGGGGGTTATCCTGACCCAGATGCAGGTTCACGTGGGCCCACTCATGAGGTTCACATGGGCCCACTTCTCAAACTTGTCCAAGTCCCTCTGGATGACACCCTATCCCTCCCGTGTGTCAACTGCACCACTCAGCTTGGTGTCAGCTGCAAACTTGCTGAGGGTGTATTTGATCTCCCTGTCTATGTCATTGATGAAGACATTAAAAAGTACTGGTCTCAGTATGGGCTCCTGAGGGACACCATTTGTCACTCATCTCCATCAGGACATTTAGCTGTTGACCGCTACCCTCTGGATGTGACCATCCAGCCAGTTCCTCATCCATCAAACAGTCCATCAAATGCATCTCTCTCCAGTTTAGAGAGAAGGATGTTGTAGGGGGCCGTATCAAAGGCCTTAAGGAAGTCCAGGTAGATTTTTTCTTCATCCAGGTAATCATCTGTTGTTTCTGGAAAGTGAATTGAAACTAACTGATAAGCCATTCTCAGGTGACGATTTGTGGTAAGCGGTTGAAAACCAGCTTACTTCACTTGCATAACTGTGGTCAGTTCCTGTATCTTAGCTCAGGCTAGCTGTGTTAATCTTGCTTGCTGCCCTACAGCTCAGGGAAGTATAGCCTGAGAACCTCACTGTTAGTGTTAATAGTGTATGGCTTTAATAAAGTCACAGAACATGCCAAAAGGAGATTTTTGGCCAAACCACAACTTTTATCTGGAACAAGAAGTAACCCTCTTCAGCCTTGGACAGGACAGGAAGGGCCTTACATTGCTCTGACTGGTACTGCCTGCACTCTCCAGCGGGCTGGGAGGGGATCAGGAGTGCTAGCTCTGCATCTTCTGCCAGAGCCTGTGTGGAGGGAGACAGCTGCAGGAGGCTGGTGCTCTGCTTTATGCTGCCATGAACTTGGTATGTGTGTTAAGAGAATGCAGTTGCAGGGATCTAGTGGCTTTTATTTCCCCTGCCCCACCTTAGGCCTGGCAACTGCTCTCTTTGAAAAAGTTACTGCTATCCAGCTAAAAACAAAAATTGATTTTGTGTCTGCAGCTATGCAGTCTGCATAAAATCCTACAATATTCTATCAGAGCGAACACCAGCTCATGTTGTTTTTGTTGTGTCTTATCGCTTCAAGGAGCTAAGTATTGGACAGTGGCTTTCTCTGCTGAAGCTGTGGTGTAATACCTTATGCTGATGTTGCCAGCAAGTGCTCGATCTTTGGGAAGTTGCCTCCAGTTTGCAGAGAGGTGCAGAAGCACTCAGTGGTGCAGAGAGTGGCAGCTGTTTTGCCTTGTCCTGCTCTGCCTCATGGACCAGTTCTCGATGCCAGATGTTATCGCAGTACCCCATGTGCGTGAGGAGCCTGGCCCCCTACACTTCATTTTTCCAAGTGTACTTCAGTCGTATACCAGACACTAGTGTTCGAACAAAAGTTGGATGGTAACCTTCACTTGTAAAACTGAGAGGAGGGACCAGATGAAAGAAGAGCTAAGTTCATGCTTTGGCATTTTTCTGCATTTTTCTCTCTAAATTTGAGGGTAGGCCATACAAAGTAACATGCTGTTTGCATTCTTTTTTAAAAGTACTGGCCCAAGAAAGCTCTTCTCTTACAGTTTGTCCTTGTTCTTTTTTTCTTCCCTCCAAGAATTGGTTCAAGTATTGACTCGTATGCCCAAAATAATATAACTCTAGGGAAGACAGTAGCATTGGGAAAGAAATCTTTATTTCTGAATACAAGTGTGGCTACACTTCTGCCAGTCTTCTCCTCCTTAGTGTTTTTAGTGACCGTCATCTCTGCAAGCTCTTAAGAATACTGGTACCTTAAGAGCATGCTTTTTTAAAAATACATAATTATGGCCTCGACTGAGCAATTCAGCCTCTGAGTTAAAAGCAGCAGTGTTGACTGTGAGGCTGATGTGGAAGGGCTGTTAGGTGGTGGGAAGGGAAGCCAACCGAGGCTGCAAACATGGGGAAGCCATTGGGAGGTGGGGGGGGGGGGCTTTTGAATCCCCGTCTTCCTAAAAACACACGAGCAGAAAAGGTAGAAATGACGGGTGCATTTCTGTTTGGCAAAGCAGCTGTGGATACTGTGCGAGAGCCTCACTCCAGAAATGCTGCGCGGGCTGGGACCACAGGCCCATCTCTCCCGTTTACCCGGTGACAGGCGTCAGCTACTGGCCGCTGCCAAGGGCAAGAATACAAGAAATATTTTTGTAAATGGAGAATAACAATTCTTTTCTTCCCAGGGAGAATGAAAATGTTTCTCCGCCGCCCCGGGGCGTTTGCAGGCTTGATTGGCTGGCGGCTGAGGGCGGCCGGGCCCCGGCAGTACAAAGTGGCTCTGTGGCGGGCTCCTCAGTGCCGCCTTTGTCCCTGGCGGGCTCCGGCCGCCCCCGCCGCCGCGCCTCTCCCGCCGGCCAGAGGCTCGACCGGTTTCCTCCGGCCCTTCCCGGGCACCGAGGCTGTGGAGAAGCATGGCCGGGGCTGGCGGATTTGACCGCTAGCGCCCGGAGCCGCGGGCGGCAGCGGCCCCACGGCGCGGCGGGGCCGGAGATGTTACTATGGGAGCGACGCAGGGCTCCGCCGGGAGCGAACCACGGCAGCCCGCGGGGGGGGCGGAGCAGGTCGGTAGCCTCCCACTCGCTCACCGCGCTCCTCCTCCTGCCGTGCTCGCCCACCGGCACCCCTGGCCCCGGCCGTGGTAGTGTCCCCGCGGCCGGGACCCGCCGCGGCAGGAGGCAGAGCGGGCGGGGCAGTGAGGTGGGCCGGGGGCGGGGGGGTGTCTGGCTCTGCGGGTGGCAGTTACGAGTGTTAACGGGCGTTTGAGACCCGCTCAACGTTCCGGTGGCCGCCGCGGCGCCGCCTCCGAGCCAGGCCGAGACCCCCGCCCTGCAGGCGGAGAGGCCGCTGGTGTGAGGAGGAGGTCGCGGTTGGTGCGGGACTCGGGTTTGCTCGGCTCGGTCCCGCTGCCTCGGGCTGTCCGGTGACACTGCTGGAGCCGAGGCGCGGTGGAAATCCCGTGTTTTTTCAGTTAAGTCGGAGCAGGAAGCTCCAGGCTGGCAGGCAGGAGCCAAGGGGCGTTCAGCTCCCATGTGCGTGTTGGTGCGTGGGTTTGCCATGCTTCTTACGTCTTGAACGCCAGAAGACAAACCTTAATTTTATATTTTAAATACTGGTTGTGCCCAGGATGCAGGTCAGTGTTTTAATCAGGAATATCCCTGTTTCCGTGGAGAAACAAACTCCCAAGTTTGAAAAAGAAAATCCTCCCTCTCCCTGCCCCCTGCTTAGTTGTTGGTTTGGTTTTTAGAGACTGTTCACTTTTTATGGGAAGAGGTGTTTTCCTACACCTGTTGCTGAACTGCAGTAATCCGTGTAGCTACAAACATATAGGAATAGCAGGCAGCACCTGTCGGGACTGGAGGGGCGGTGCAGTGTGTGTGGTGCTGCAGGAAGCTGAATTTATCTGTAGTCATCCCCTCCACCCCCGCTAAAATGTGGATAGAAGCCATAAGGATAAGTTATGTATGCTTCATAGTTTTGTGGCTTTGAGAATAATTCCTACTGTAAATATCCTTTTTGCGTGTGGAGTCATTGTGTGTTTGCCGATGTTCCATACTGCACATGTTATGGGTATTTATTGGCCATCAGTGAACTACTTGCGGATACTTTCTTTTATGTGATTATCTCCAGGTTGTGTGGTTTTGTTGGGGGGGGTGGGGAGAGCAGGGGGAGCTGTTTGTTTTTTAATATAAAAGGTTGTGCAGTTGATCCTAGTTAACTCAGTCTTACTCCACCCTTCATTTTCTGTTATCTTCATCATCTTCCCTACTTGTCTGTTTCATCTGTTCTGAATCCATGGTGTAAGCTCTTGGACACAGATCCTGTTGTATTTGACACTTCTGTTGCTGGAATACATTTAGTAAGTAGGTGTAGTCGTTTGCTGATGGTTCCGGTGAGAGAACCATAAATATCTATGCCAATGTGTTAGTGACTTGCCTTGATGGGGTTTAAATATGTTGACGTGAGATGGATGGAAAGCCTGACTCTGCATGTGTGAGCTATAGTAGTTGTAGAGCTTTTATTTACAGAGGCATACTTTAGACATACACTTTACGTGGCTATTGCTTGAGTACTTCATTTAAATGAAATTAGAGTGAGTATTGAATGGTTCCTGAAGTAAGAGACCTTGTAGTATATTTCAGCAAATGATGTACTGGTAGATTGTGCTGTCAGTCTCCTCCCATTTGTTTCAAATACCAACATTTTTTGGACCTGCTTTTATCAATATTGGTGGAATCCTTGCCCTTTTGAAGTTAATGACGACACTTCTGTTGGCTTGATTTGATCAAAGATTTTGCCCTTTTTTGTACGTCACTGTTTATACCACATACTTTCTCTTTTCTGTGGAGAAAATATGTGTCTAAAGAAAAAAAAAACAAAAGGGTTGGCAGGTCTCTACTGAATGTATGAGGTCTTTGGGTATGCCTTTCATGTAAAGAAATAGAATTAAATGAGTTGGATACAGCTTCTTTTTATTTCACAGCTGTGAGTCTATGCAGTATGGGAATATGCTGTGTTGGCTATGAGTTCAGTGGCAGCTTCTCTGTCAGCAGAAACAGAGTTTTGGCTGATCTTTTCTCCTGCCCATTGTTTGAGACTGAGAAGGCTCATGTTTCTTACGTGAACTGAACTTAAGGAGGGAGGAATTGTTGGTGTGATGCCTGCAATGGTTATGTTCCGTATCTTACAGTTACTAAAGACCACAATTTTGTTTCTTTTATAAAGACAGCAGTTTGTTCTTTATTTTGTAGAAAAAGACAGAAAAATAATCTGAGAGCTACTACAGCTATGACTTCTAGTTTCATCTTTGTTTTCCTAAGGAAGCTATGTAAACCATGTAAAATTTATGGCTACAGTTTTAGGAATTCAATTTTTCACAGCTTGTGATTATTAGAAATATAACACAAATGAAGATTCAGCTGACATTGGAAACATTTTTTGAGCCCTTTGGGTAACAGGAAGTCATAATTTGCATTATTTTCCTAGGAAGCTGAAGTCACTGATCGCTGCAGGGAATTTATTTTCTGAGTGACTTGTATATAGGTTATGAGCAAAATAGTATGGTGACATTCATGGTTGTGTTAAAATTGCAAATAAATTTAAAATCACTTTGTATTTTAAGTCTGTATTTGGAATGTATTTCTTAATATAAGAATGAAGAACTCACCAGTAATTTTTTTGTGATCCATGCTGATAGGACAGACTGCAAATACTAGCCTTAAGGCAGAATTGTGTTCCTGAATGCATCTCAGCTGGAACGGACAGTGGAAACTAATACATACATACAATTACTCTTGATGCTATGTGAGAATAAATCATCTAATTTACTAAACAGCAGGAGAGATATCTTCATGAACCCTCCAGGCATCTCTACCCAGTAACTTAAAAATCCAATAAAGAAGAAAATGGTCCTCCAAGGCCTACAGTGGTAACAGTTAAGTAAACATGCAGATGATTCTCAGCAGCTTTCCAGGTGTTTGTACCTTGTATTGTGCCCTATTAAATAATCAGAGATCAGTATCTTTTTACATATTCTGGTGCTGGAGTTTCTAGATCTGATTAATGTTACTGTGTGTTTCAAAACAAGATTTCAGATAAATAATTATTGTGAAAAAAAAATGACAAAATATCAAAAAAGAAAAAACTTCTTGAGAAATGGGTGTGATCTGACAACTTCCTTATACAGCTACAAGAACTGATACACCCATCAGCCTGCTGTGTCTTTCCCTTGCACATGCGTGCCTATTCTGTGATGCGAAAGCATTTTGGATGCATACCCATTATGATTCTTAGCATGAGCTTTTCAGAGAGAATGCAGGATGTACAGCTAGACTGTCATTCCAGGCTCCACAAACAAAGCTGTGAGAGGCAAATTGTTGGCCATTGACTGAACGGAGCAGCTTGCTGCCAGGGTCAGCGCTTGGCACTGATTGCTCTTCTTTCTGTGTTCCAGTACTGCAAAAATCTGGATAATGTGGGTTTCTTCTAGTGGCCAGGGCTGAGTATTCTTCTGTCTAGTGTTTCAGAGGCTTTTTGAAGAATTGCAGAATAGGATGAAAAACAGTTAACTTTTATTGTCATTGTTGTTACTTTATTTCTGGAATAAAAATTACTTAGGAAGACAAAAAGTGGACAATGGTTTTGATTATTCTGTTCAAAGTCAAGCTGATACCTCTTTAAAGCAATTGAAGTGACAGTAGCATAGCTGATCGGTGTGTGTGCTCCTTAGATGATACTGTCAGAACTTCTGTTTGTGTGTATAATTGTACTTGCATTGTTTCGTCTGTGGACTACATAACAGCTACATTTTGGCTGTATTTTTTTATTATCCAGCACCCGAAGTTTCTTGAAAGTCTTGCAGTTTAGCATAAAAGTAGGGTTGTTGTTCCTGAGCCAGTACTTTGGCAGGAACTCCTTTTCAGTTCCTGACAAGAGTTGTCAAATATTATATATGCTTTATCTGGGTAGGATGTGTTACAGTAGATGACACTGCAAAAGTCCTGAGATCAGACTTCTAAAGACATAGTGTTGATTGCAGATGGATGCCTGCTGGCGTTTCCAATAGCTGCCATGCAATCGATTCCCCTTTGGCAGTTATGCTTCTCTAGCTATTTGTGCACAGTGCCAGTTGCCCTTAAAAGGTTTAAGGGTGGGTTAAGATGGGGGAAGAAGGTGGAGAGATCTTCAGTTATGTGTCTCAGACACCATTGCTAAACTACTGGTTAAATGTGAAAAGCCTGCACCAGAGTACTGTTGGTACGTCAGTCTTTGCTGTCCTATTGGTGCATGTGAAATACTTGTAATCTAGTCTGACATATGGGAATGCCTTGAGTATGTTTTGTCATTTTCTGTGAGGCTTTTTGTTTGACAGATTATTATAATGCCACTTTAATTTTAACATTGCTATGGTGTTAAATTATAGAATTCCATTCATTAAGTTTCATCCATTAACTTCTCTGCCTGTTGTAATAATTTGACTGAATTTTCTATTCTTTTCCAAGCTGTCTTTACTGGCTTTCGTAATGTCTTCTGCAGCAATAAGGATGGACTAAAACTCTTGGATCATAGTTATTTGAAATGGGATTAAATTTTTCTTACTTTTTGTAAAGTCTGTTTGTCTATAGGCACATACATAACTTCTTTTGGATGGGAAAAAAACAGAATACTTCATCATGGTTTGCTTATGCTTTGTGTGTCAGAAGGTCTTTGAAGTGTATAATGCTCTTTTATGTGGTTCAAACCACAAGAAGAAAACTTTCTGTTCTGAATCTCAGTTGAGAGTGAGTTTTCAGTGGCTACCAAAGTGAGCTGTGCTCTGGGTGATAACTTAATGGAAGCATTTCTAAACCTTAATGATTCTGAGATGTTTGATTTCCTTTTAGCCACATATGCAAAAGCATCCTCTTGTTTTTCTTTCTCAGTCCTTTTCAGCGCCTCATGATTTATGGAGGTGGCTAATGGTCACGAAAAGGAATAAAATTTCTTCTGTCACTCTCTGGTCTTGTTCTGGTCAGCTTATCCTTTGAGTACTTTCAGTTTGCAGTTCAGTGGAAATGTCACTTTTTCACAGGGAAGTGTCAGTTTGGTTTCATTTAATGGTTGGAGCAAAACCTGAAGTTCCTTACATTGATGTTACGTCCATGTGAAATGTTGACTTGGTAGAAAGATTGTATCAAGGGTTCTAGTTTCAAATGGTTCTGCTGGCAGTTTTTCAAGAGAAGCAAGACCAGCTGCAGATGTACTCAGGTTAACACTTAGGGAATGAATGAGACAAGTGAAAGTTACTATCTTGATACTAAAGAAAATTGATAGTTTCGACATAAGTTGAGAGGTATTTGAAATGTTCTTTATAACAAGATGTTTGGATGTTAGCAAAGTCATGCGCTAGTACATAACTGCATACTTCAGCTTCATGTTGAACCTTGCAAAAGAATTGAGGAGAAGGAATGGAAAACACTTGAGTTTTGCCACTCTCATCTGCCTTCCTGTTTTCTTACCTCAAAATGTATTTCTCAGTGTCACCTGGTATGTGGTAAGTTTCAGTGTAACACAACTTTATATTGGATTATAGGGGTATTTTCTTTGTTTGTTTCCTCTTCTTCCAGATGTACTGGGAAGAATATCAGTGTAAGACTTAATGGACCCAAACCCTTCAAATGCAATCCCCAGATTTGCATTTGCATCCGTACATCCTGCTGTACATACTCCCTTTTGCAACAGATTTTGCTCTCATGTTAGGAATGTGTGAAATATGTTAAAATTTAGAGGTGAACTTCAACGATGCCTTCTGGCATGACGGAGTAGGCTGTTGAGCTTCTTGAGGGGCAGGTGAGTTGCCTAAGGCTTAGAGGGCAGAAGCATGGTGGCAGAAGGAAAGGAAGGCAGAGCATTATGACTACTGTGACTAGGAAAAAGGGGGATTCTCCTTTAAAAGGACAGCAGAGCAGTCTGTAGTTTCAGTGTGCTGACTAGTGCAATTAGTACCTCTGTAAGAGCTGGAGAATGAATCAAGCTGTTGTGGTGCATATCTGAATGATGCTGAACATACAACTTCAAAACTGCTTGATTTCATAGAGATTGATATCTTTTGAATTGTCAATTTAAAATTCTTTAACAGAAATTTGAATTACGTTTTTACTGTTATAGACATTTACATGCATTTGAAGGTTTTCTATATCTACCTTGTGTGTCAGTGACCTCTTTGACATTTGTTTTGTGAGGCTTGTGATATGGCATTGATAATTGTATGAAATACATTGTATTGTGTGAATTTAATGGGTTACTCTTAGATGGGGTCAAATATACCATTAGGCTTTAAGCAGTGTACAGAACCATATTGAGGTTTATTTCCATCAGCCAAAAAAAGGAAGTTAATGTGACAATATGGACTCTTGCTGCCACAGGAATGCTGGAACAAAACCAAAATGTTTCCAAGAATACGGCATATTGTTCTTCTATTAATAGAATTAGAACAAAGGATACTAGAAACCTTAACAGGGAAAAAATATCTAGTTTGGTTTGAGACTAAGCTTAGAAGCTAACACAGTTTGTACATGGTTTTGCGTTGTCTTGCATTATAACCAGATGATTAAATATAAATGCTGACCTTATTGGATTGTATCCCAGCAATAAAATGGCTTTTTAAAAACCAGTTACATGAAGTAGTAGACAGGTACCCAGCTTGTTTTCCTCAAATTTTGGAGCTGTAGTTGGTGCATAACAAAATTTATGCAATCACGGAGTCTGTAAGGGCCCTGGAATGGCAGAAACGTGATTTCTCACCAGTAGTTGCTTGATGGTAGAATTAGTCGGTTTTGCTTGGTTTGCTCTTTGAATGTGGGTGCAGGAAGCAAAAGCATTTAAAAACAGTAGCAGTAGAAGATGTATCACTGAAGTTGAACAAAATTGTAATGAGTGCCTTGGACCATGTAATGCATATGGTGCCTTTTTTTTTTTTTTCAAATTTTTATTTTAAGATGCTACAAGAGTAAAAGCTGTGCTTTGGCTGCAGGGAGTAATTGAATCCGAAATGAGACACTTAAGGAATGGTGGCTCCATTTTTATTTTTCACAGTTGACTTGATTTTTTAAATTAGTTTATCTAGCATAATGAAATTGATTATGCTCGTGAATTTACCTCTCTGTAAAATCCTGATACTGCAAATACATCAGAACAAACACTTTGTTTATGATGCCAAGCAAAAAGTGCTCCTCTTGAACTTAGCTTGTGCATGAACTGCTTGAGAACTTCTATTCTCAGGCCTCACTTGCATGGGCGTCTTTAGGAGCAGAAGGTACCAAAACAGCGTGCCTTGTAAGAAATGCGTTAGGTTTTACAATTAAAGTGAATGGGGGTAGTTAAGTCAGAGACAGTCTTTAAAGCAGTCGTTGATAAGGTGAACTGAAAGTTTAATGTCCCTTCACTAGTGTCACCTTCTCTTAGTGTATACAAAGAGACAAAGACATCTTTGTGTGACAAAGTGAACGTTTAGGAAAACCATTCAGAAAACAAAACAGTAAATAAACTCGTTTCACTTTCCACTGTGTATATATATGTGCCACATAAACAAATATAATTGATCTGTTAGCCTTTGCCTAGATTAATTTTGATCTTAAACTGAAACTGCTTGGCTGTCAGGTTTTTATCTCCTGAAGCCTTGCTATGTTTTTTTTTAAAGGGGCGGAGGGGAAATCCACTTTATTGCAAGACTTGGCATATGCCATCTGTCCAAGAGGTGAGGTTTGTTCTTTTCTGTAGAACCCCTTCAACACCTGTGGGAGACTAAATTAGTGTTCCCAAGGCTAGTGCTGCATGTCCCAGAACACTTGGGAAAAACAGTTTCTGGCTTTCCTCTGTGAAGCAACATGTAAAAAGGAAGAAAACTTTGATGAAAAAATGTTAGTTCCCACAGTATTTTTTCTGAAGAGGCAGAAACTCTTTTCTAAAAAACAAACCCCAAAATAATTTAAAACATTTTTGCTGCCTCCCCCCACCCCGCTTCTTTTTTTTTAGGACATGGGATCTGTTTTCTTCTCCAAAATGGCAATTTTGTATTTCAATTGAAGCTGTTCCCTCAGAAATTTTGAACAATTGGTTGCTTCCTGTGGGGGGAAGCACTGGAACAATTGCAGCATAATTTCACCAGGTTAATGACAGAACTGTTGTTGGGCAAAAGATAGTGAAGGGAACTTGATCCTGAAATAGATCCAAGCTATATTTTTGTGAGTTTTAGGTTTTCAGTAGGTAAGACCTGTGTATCTTGCAGCTGTGTTTTGGATACAATCAGTTTTTTTTTTTTTCTTTTTTTTTTTTTTTTTTTTTTTTTTTGTCCCATCCCTGTCTTGAATAGGCTTTTGTTTATTTTGTAATGGGATATTGTACTGGATTTTGATGATGCATATGTATGCATCTAAGCTCAGTAGAATTCAGCGGCAACAAGTGTAAACTCTCTGCTTGTGTCTTCCACCCCAACCTAGAAACGTTTAGAAGTTTTGCCTATATGTTTTAAATCTGTATGGCATGCAAAGGTTGTGAATTGAATTGGTTATACTCTGGTGAGTAAATATGGCTTTTAGCCCTTCGTACCCCCATCCCCAATGGTAAATGAGGACCTGCTCCTGGTAGCATGCCATCAAAGTTCAGATGGCTGCTTTTGCGTTTACCCTCTTGGAATAGTAAGAGAAGGAACAGTCAGTTGTTAGACATATAGTTGCTCAAGAAGCATCATAGTTTTTAAAAGGCACCATGCTGTCCTAGAGTAATTCCTGGGTATTGAATTGGAATGATTAACTGTTGTTCTTGCTGGCAGAGATCACAAGTACTGTGAAATACAAGTGAATGAATTTGAGGAAATTCCAGTGTGTGTTGTTTGACTTTTCTGGTGTAATGAGAAATTATGCCTTGATGTCAGCAGAATTAGGACCTTAAAAGACCTCTTGGTACTTCTTGCATATATAATCTTATTATGTTCAGGTTAAAAGTAGCCTGGAAGAAAAAGCTTCACTCCAAAAATGTAACTATAGTGCTAATTTTTATTGTTAGTGCTAAAGTGTAATGTTTCTAACTGTAGGTGCAACTGTCATGTAGTATTGGTTCAAAATATAGTTTAGAATTTTTCAGCTATCTATTTCCGTGGTGTCTTGTTGTGACTGATGAGTAGTATTCATGGTTTATCTTTGGAGTACCAGATGTTTCTCTCTTCTCAGAACATAAAACTGCTTGGGGAATATGTTTATTTCCTTTGTATAAACAGTGCAATTAATTCTCGAAATAATTGAGGTGGAAAGGCACTTAATAAAGCTGGAATTAAAAAAAAAAAAAAAAANAAAAAAAAAGTCTGTTTGACTGATGATAGGATCTGTGCTTGAAATCGAAGAAACAAGATTAAGAACACCTAACACTTTCTTTTAACATCATATTTCCTGTCATTTTTTTGTCTGGAAGGTAAACTTTGAAACAGGATTTTGGCCTAACAAGATGTTAGGCCTTTCTCTGAAGTTTTTAACTGCTACAACTTATATTTATGAAAATCACTCAAATGCCAACCCGTTTGGGAAATAGCTGAATGTGCTATATCAAACCCGTTCTTCAGAGACGTAAGATTATGCAGTGTGCCAAAGCAATAGCATGAAGTTGTAATTCTAGAGTCTCAAACTAAAGAAATTCTGTGTTTAACGTCTTGTTTTATCGGGCAGGGAGGTGCCCGAGTTGCGGAATCACTGCACCACCTAGTGTCTGTCTGGGTTAGTTGCGAGTTCTCAGCTCTCAAGTTTTGCTGGCTTCCGTGGATTGTCTGCAGTGTGCAAAAAATAATTTTTCAAAAATTCGGTGGGTTTCTTCTGGAATACGAGATTTCGTACTTGTTTTGCTGATCTGCTCTAGACTTCCAAGTGCCCTGCAAGTTCAGTGGGAGATGGAGATGCAGCTCCTGGTGTTTGTATGGTTTTTTAATATGCAGTGAGAGAGGGAAAAAGAAGCAGGCTTGCTTTCTGTTAATCCGTGCTACAAGGGCAGATGTATTTAGTGTGTGTATATATATATGTACATAAAATATATTTTAATTAATTTATCTTAAAATATATATGAGATTATATCATAGTAGCAGAGCTTTCATAAATGTTTTTTTCTACAATATGGGCAAACACACAAGATACGTGACCTGTTAATGTCTGTCAGGATATGCTAGGGTAAAGTGTAAGCATGAGGGTAGTAATCTCTTCATTTATCAAAGATGGATTAATAAGCAGGAGAGAATATATTTTCTCATACTCTTAGGTATCCTTAAAGCCACTCAGGAACTTCAATTTTCTTGTATTTTACATTAAAAGTTTTTTCTGTGTTGCTTGTATTTCTCTGCTCCTGGCTGGCTGGCTGGTCTCAAGAAGTTGTGGTGAATGGAGTCAGATCCTGTTGGTGGCCGGTCATGAGTGGTGGTCCCCAGGGCTCAGTATTTGGCCCAGTTCTGTTTAATCTCTTTATCAATGATCTGGATGAGGGGATTGAATGCACCCTCAGTAAGTTTGCAGATGACACCAAGCTGGGTGGGAGTGTTGATCTGCTGGAGGGTAGGAAGGCCATACAGAGGGATCTGAACCAGGTAGGTTGTTGGTCTGAGGCCAACTGTATGAGGTTCAACAAGGCCAAGTGCCGGGTCCTGCACTTGTGTCACAACAACCCCAGGCAGCGCTACAGGCTCAGGGAAGAGTGGCTGGAAAGCTGCCTGGAGGAAAAGGATCTGGGGGTGTTGATTGGCAGCCGGCTGAACATGAGCCAGCAGTGTGCACAGGTGGCCAAAGAGATCAACAGCATCCTGGTTTGTACCAGAAATAGTGTGGCCAGCAGGACTAGGGAAGAGACTTGGTGGTAGTGAGGCCCCACCTTGAATCCTGTGTTCAGTTTTGGGCCCCTCACTACAAGAAAGACACTGAGGTGCTGGAGAGAGTTCAGAGAAGGGCAGTGAAGCTGGTGAGGAGCCTGGAGCACAAGTCTGATGAGGAGTGGCTGAGGGAACTGGGGCTGTTCAGCCTGGAGAAAAGGAGGCTGAGGGGAGACCTTATTACTCACTGCAACTACCTGAAAAGAGGTTGTAGCATGGAGGGGGTTGGTCTCTTCTCCCAAGTAGCAAGTGATGGGACGAGAGGAAATGGCCTCAAGTTGTGCCAGGGGAGGTTCATACTGCGTATTAGGATAAAATTCTTCACGGAAGGGGTTATCAAGCATTTGAAGAGGTGGCCCAGGGAAGTGGCCGAGTGACTGTCCCTGGAGGTATTTAAAAGACGTATAGGTGTGGCCCTTAAGGACATGGTTTAGTGGTGAACGAAGGCAATAGAGTAATCCACTGAGAAAAGACGAGCAGTTTTTTTATACTTTAGGAGCTGTTTGGGCTTACTTTGAAAAACCAAACCTGCAGTGAGTCGAGGGGCTGCATGTAAATGAGCAGGAGTAGGGTAGAAATTGTTATGGTCAAAAGGAAGTTGTTGTTCAGTTAATAACTTATAAAACCATGCCACACCTGTGAGGTAGATGCATGTTTGGGAAGAGAAACCTGAATTGCCAAAGATGGGAAAGGTGCTGGTCTTCTGTCAGCCTTCCAAAGGTTTGTGTTTCTAGATGTAAGATAACCTTAATGAGCCTGAGAAGAATAATACAATAGAATAGAATCATAGAATAGACTACCTGGTTGGAAGGAACCGGAAGGATCATCTGGTCCAACCTTTCTTGACACAAGCCCAGTCTAGACAAGATGGCCCAGCACCCCATCCAAGTGAATCTTACAAGTGTCCAATGTTGAGGAGTCCACAACTTCCTTTAGGAAATTATTCCAATGGCTGATTGTTCTCATAGTGAAAAATTTCCATTTTGTGTCCAATTGGAATCTACGCAGGACTAACTTGTACCCGTTACCCCTCGTCTTTTCCGTATGACTCCTGCTGAAAAGGGAGTCTCCACCTTCTTTCTAGCTATCCTTTACATACTGGAACATGGTGATAAGGTCTTCCCTAAGCCTTCCTTTTTCAAGGCTGAACAAGCCCCGTTTTCTCAGCTTTCCCTCTTACGGCAGACTTCCCAGTCCTTTGATCATCTTTGTGGCCCTTCTCTGGACTCTCTTCAGTGTGTCCATGTCTTTTTTTGTGTATTGGACCAAAACTGAACACAATATTCCAGGTATGGCCTGACATGTGCTGAGTAGAGTGAAATAATTACTTCTTTGTCTCTGCTGGTGATGCCCTTGCTAACGCAGCCCAGCGTCCCGTTGGCCTTATTTGCCGTAGCATCACACTGTTCACTTATATTGGGCTTGTTGTCCATCAGAACCCAGAGGTTCCTTTCCACAGAGATCTCAGCCTGTGCTGCACTCCTGAATTATGTTTTCCCAGGTGCAAGACATTACACTTGTCTTTGTTGAACTTTAGAAGGTTCTTGTTAGCCCAGTCTTCCAGCCTATCCAGGCCATCCTGCAGAGTGGCTCTCCCTTCTGAAGTGTCCACTTCCCCACTAAGTTTGGTGTTGTCAACAAACTTCATCAGGGTACACTTGATCCCATCATCCAGATCACTTATGAAGATATTAAACAGCATTTGGCCCAATATTGATCCCTAGGAGACCCCACTCGTGACAGGTTGCCAGTTTGAAAAGGAGCCATTTACCACCACCCTCTGTCAGCCCACCCACTGCAGAGACCACTTGTCTATAGTGTAACATGTCAGTGTCCCTAGGAGGAGTCAGTGGAAACCACATCAAAAGCCTTGAATAAATCCAGGTAAACAACATCCACTGATCACTGCACATCAACCAAGGAGGTTACTTTGTCATAGAAAATGTCAAGCATGATTTGCCATCTCTTTGACCATTTTTGTGGCCCTCCTCAGACCCTCTCCAACAGGTCCATGTCTTTCCTGTACTGAGGGCTCCAGAGCTGGACACAGGACTCCAGGTGGGTTCTCACCAGAGCAGAGTAGAGGGACAGAATCACCTCCCTCGACCTGCTGGCCACGCTGCTTTTGATGCAGCCCAGGATACAACTGGCCTTCTAGGCTGCGAGTGTACATTGCTGGCTCATGTCCAATCTTTCATCCACCAGTACCTCCAAGTCCCTCTTTGCAAAGCTGCTCCAATCCCTTTATCCCTCAGCCTGTATTGGTACTGGGAGTTGCCCCAACCCAGATGCAGGACCTTGCACTTGGCCTTGTTGAACCTCATTAGGTTCACCTGGGCCCACTTCTTGAGTTTGTCCAGGTCCTTTTGGATGGCAACCCATCCATCAGGCATGTGAACTGCACCACTCATCTTGGTGTCATCCACAAACTTGCTGAGAACATACTCGGTCCCGCTGTGTCATTGATGAAGATATTAAATAGTACTGGTCCCAGTATGGACCCTGAGGGACACCAGTTGCCTCCGTGTCCATCCAGACATTGCACCATTGACCACTACTCAATCCAGCCAATTCCTTATCCACCAAACAGTCCACCCATCAAATCCATATCTCTGATTTAGAGAGACGGATGTTGTGGAGGACTGCATCAAAGGCTTTACAGAATTCCAGGCAGATGACATCTATAGCTCTTCCTTTGTCCACCGATGTAGTTTTACTCCATTGCAGAAGGCCACTAATTTGGTCAGGCAGGACTTCCCCTGGCTGTCTTGAATCACCTCCCTGTTCTCCATGTGCCTTAGCATAGCTTCTAGGAGAATCTGTTACATGACTTTCCAAGGCACAGAGATGAGGCTGATGGGTCAGTAGTTC
>VWYH01007075.1:0-158012 GCA_013399365.1 Pampusana beccarii
ATACTGCGTGCATTAGTGTACATAATGGTCAGACTACTTGCTTGTACCTCGTTCTCCCATTTTACATGAAGATCCACATTCTACCTCAGCTCCGAGTATGATGTGGGCTTGTATTTCTACACAATGTTTGCAGGAATGGCTCTAACAGGTTAACTCCTACGATGCTTGCTCAGGCTGGTTGAAACATCAACACCTCCAGTGGACCAACCAAACCCTACATTGGCTGTTATTGCTGTCATTAGAGAGTCAATAGAAGAAAATCTACCCTTCACACCTCACCTCCTGCAGGTCAAAATCTCATAACATAAATAGCATCAAACAGCATCACCAACAAACACGTTACCAAAAAATGTTCCCTCTTCTTTTCATGCTGTGCATCACTGAAAAGCACAGCAACTCCTAAATAACCCTAATAAGCAGTTTGTGATTTTAGTTAATACCAGGCAATCTCACACATATTCCATAATACCAAAGAGGAAATAAATGAGATCATAATTTGACTTAAGAGTTTCATTCTCTTTGGGATGTTTCAGGATGTCACATGTTATATAAACTAAATACTGCTTGGCCAACAGGGGTGAAACGCCCCAATTTAGAGAAATCACCAGAATGATACGCAGTTGCGAATTTCCAAATTCAGGTTTGTTTTGGGGGGTGAGACCCTACAATAACGGCTCTGAAATTATGCGGCTATATGAATCATTTTGCAACTGGCGACCCTTATAATGATGTTCTCGTTTTCAGAGCCAATGTGATGCCACACAGTGATTTGTCTGTTAAATTGAATCTTTGCCTCTAGATAGATAGATAGATATAAAGTTTATTTTGAAATGTCTCCTAGTGCCTCTGAGTCTGACTGATGTGAGATGTTATTTTGAACATGCCAAAGCATCTGAACGGCTCCAGTCCTTTCTTTTCAGCGTGCGTTCCCTGATAAGTGGCAAAGCTTCCCACTTATCAGTCACTCAAAGTGACTGTGGCTGTCAGTTGTGTACAAAGCGCAATCAGTTTGGAAGCAGAGACACCAGCATTTTTCTTCTCAGCTTGAAGCAAACACGTTTTGACTGCTAGTCATTCAATTTTAAAGCATCTTCAATTAGGGGTGGATGAAGATATAAAGAAAACACATCCTAAACACCTCCGCCAGTCAGCAGTAAAAAATTTATTGTTATCTCCTGCTTTACCTTACTGCAGAGGCAGCAGCAGCAGCCTTTTTTGGCTGCACAACAAAAGCGCTCATGACTACACACACTCCATACGGACAAGATCACAGCCATAAAGAGTTCATGTTCATCTTCCCAAGCTGCTTACAGAAACTGCCATGGTACTTTCTGCTCCTGTACCTTTCTGCTGCCTGCTGTGTAAATACCTGCACGGGCGCAAAAACGTGAACATCGCTTATGTCCACACGGGCACACCACCCCACACATTTTGAACACAGAAGTCCACAAAACGAGACATGCACACTCTATAGCCAACGGAACGCCAACCAAAACCACTGAAACGACTGCAGAAATAACGACAAGGAGGGCAAAGAAAAGGGAGGGTTGGCAAAAACGAGGAGCTGATGCGCGAAAGGGTGGGCAGCTGCCTGAAGAAGATTGCTCAGTACTGCAATGTCAGGGAGCTGGAAGTGAAAGCAAGTGGTAAATGTTGTGGGCTGCATCAGATGCTGAAATTGGAGAGGGGATCTGAAAACAAAAGGAAAGACGGGGCCTTGGAAAGAAAGGTCTCCAAGAGAACGCTTGCTGAGGGGAGAGAGACCAAGATGAGGCCTTGGAATACATTGCCAGCTGTGATCACTGTATTTGATCACTGTATTTGACTGCTGGCATTTTTCTTACAGTCCTAGCCGCTAGATTATTTTGGGTGTTCAGTGTTCTGTGTTCTATTTGTTTGGCTTTCTTATGGTGTTGGTATTTCTTCCCCCCCCCTTTTTTTTTTTAATACAGATAAGTTTCTGGCCCTCCCTTGTGATTGTGTGAGAGAACTGGAAAATGGGAACATTGAAAACTCAGTAACAAAAAGGAAATTAAGGAAGATGCAAGAAAAAACTCACACAGTTCTAAACAATCTCATAATTTTAGAACATTTGGACTGGTAACACTGGAGAAAGCTTCATTATCAGCAAGCGCCATTGCAATCATGTTGCTCAGCATAGGCAAAAAAGCTGATTTATCTGATGAAAAGATGCCCTTGCAAGCTCAATAAATTCAAGTTGTACAAATCCCAAGCAGATTCTCCTTGTCTGCACTGGTGAAACTACACTAGTCAGCACACTTGGATTGTATGAGATAGCAGGAAAAGCCTGAGATCAAATTATTCGTAGATGTTTGCTCTACAAGTAATCTTTGGAAGTAAAAACTGATCCAAAATGTTCCTCTGCACAGAAGTAAGTGTAGATAAAGACCTCTGCAATTTTTTACGTAACTCAACTTTTACGGTAATGGCAGGAAGTGAAGACCCATAAGTTACTCTAAACTACATGCATTATATCCTTCAGCCCAACACACGTTATTTGCTGAACTTGAGAAGCCAGTAAGCAATTAGCTCATTCTGACTGCTCGCCTAGATTTTTCTTTTCACTCCTCCCTTTCCTTATTTCCTCCCCCAACCTTGTCTTTTTTCCCTTTTTTTTTGGTGTGTGTGGGGGGTTGGGTTGTTTTTTTGAATAATTAATTTCCCAGAGGCTTTTTCCTGCTCAAGGGACAGGCGGGTTATTCTGATAACTGATAGGACATCAGCTGCAGAGCTTTTGTGAGAAACAATTGTTTAGCCTCTTTGCCGGCAACCTCAGTTGTTTGGGAAGAGGTTGCAAAGTCATGGGAAAGGCTGCAGTGTGACTCCTCCTTGGGCCTGTCTCACTGAATCCAGTATGCCCGTGTTTATAAGTTGCAGGAAAACAGCTGCTACTGACACATGATGAATTTGGACAAAATGTCCCCAGTCTACAGGCCTGTTCGGTTTGACTGTGCAGTCACAGCTTGTCATATCCACACTGGCAGAAAGGAAAACAAAAAAAAAAAAAACAAATTGTCTCAGTGGACGGAGCCTGTTCTGAAAACATTTTGCAGAGTGAGAAGGAAGATACTTTCTCACAGTTTCCTACTGAAGAAAGGTCTCATTAAACTCCCACTAATATGAATAAGAGCCTTTTCTCTATGTTCAGTGGGAGTTGGATCAGGCCCTCACTTCAACAGCTTTATTGTCTACCAAGGAAACCTTTTGTGTTCACCTCTCTCTGATATGCAAAGAGGACTCTAATTACGGAAGAACTAACACGGTTCTGCTGTGCAATGGCTTGCAGAGGGGTCATAGCACCATGAAGCAAGGCTCTGCTGTCACTGACTTCTTAGAAAATCAGAATTCCCTGGAAAAGTGGCGATGCAGAAGCAACAGACATTACTAAATCTGTAACCAAGCACTTGTGCAGCGGTTGCTCATTTTTGTATCTCCAGTGAAGGATTCATCATGTACAGCCCTTTAAAGCCTCCCAGAGGACTCTGGGTTACAGGCATGCAAAAAGCTGTGGCCCAGGAAAGAGATTTCAGAAGTCCTTATGGTTGCACTGAGGGGATACCAACAGGGCAAGGATTAAGGTTAAGGATCTCTACCCTTATTACAGGCACAAAGTACTCCAAGTATTTAGCTTACATAGTGGCCTGCTGGAGTTTGCTTTCCAGCAGAAGACAGAAAACGAAAGGATGAGCTATGTTTGAAGTACAATTCAGAATGCAAACTGGTTGTGCAAGGAAGAGATCTTCGCATTTCTTTATGTACAGTCACACGGTCAGTGCCTTCTCACAACAAGAAAGAGCAACTGGTACTCTTTACAATCAAACTCCATATGAAATAGGTCAATCAAAATCTCTGTTTTCTCAAATGAAGAGAACGCAAACAGGCCTGAACATTATTCAGCCAGATCTGGATAACAGATGATTGTTCACCTGAGGAGTTCAAAAGCAACAACAAATCTAAACAACAACACCAAAAATTATCACCATTGATAATGGTCCAGGTAAATGACGATATGTAAAACACTCTGGAAGCAAGTCTCTTTACCAGTGTTTTGGAAGGCTGGAATCAACCCAGAGCCTCTTGCTGCCTGGAAAGTTTTGACAATAACAACTGTGTCATTTCAAAACTTTGCATGTTAAGCTTAAGAAATATTTTTCTGAACTTCTGTGTAACTCAGAAACCAAATCCTTCTTTCCTCCCCAAAAACATAGCTAGATTTTGAAAAATAGATCTGGCTACAAAAAGGACTAACCATCCTACAGGAAATTCCAAGTGTTCAAGATTTTATTACATTCCAAATTGGAACAACACCTTAAACCTCAGAACTTAATGAGAATGGGAATATTCTGATTTGGGAACATACTAGTGCAGCCAGGCCTCTCCATCTACCAACACAACTCATGGGGAAAGGGACGTGGCCAGCTGACAGTGGGTGGGGAGGATGGAAATCTGGATGCAGACCCACAAAGGAAAGCTTTATTTGGAGCCGGGAGAACACCCAGGGCAGCTGAGGGATTCAGGAAAGACAGGAAGGCTGCAACCCAAAGGGGCACAGAGTCTGGAGGGCCATGGTGCCAATACTCCCCATCAGACGAGCTGCTAAGGGCCTGCAAGCCTGAGGCCGTTGAGACCACCATGAGCTTTCCGCTGGGGAGCTGGGCCTCCTGGCACACATTCCAGGTGCCACCAGGCTCTGGAGCTGCCTGCACCATCCAGTCCGGCACCAGGCAGAAGTCACAACCCGCCTGGCAGGCTGGGAGGCGTAGAGGAGCACCTTTCTAGCTTTGCACTGGAATTTAGTCAGGATCCCCTCATTCTTCAGAAGTCTGAGCTTTCTAACAGAAAAGGTGTCGCCATGGAACACCTGCTGACAAGTCTCTAGCTCTGAAGTTAAAAGATAATCCTCTATTAAAACAGAGTCATCAAATGGTTGTTGTCTGGCAGGAATTGCTCTCGAGTTTCAGACGGCACTCCGTTCTCGGGCTAAGTACATCACCCAGAAATGAATATAAATTAGTAACCACGTACTGGTAGCATTAAACTAAAAAAGTCAAAAGTGTGGCCCAAGTGTTAGAGACATTGTAAAGCAGCACTGTTGCGTCTTGCTGCTTTGAGATCTCAGTTTTACATTATTGGCAACTTGAAGTGTTCCAAGATCTTGAGTTGGGCTCTCCAAAAAAAATTCTGACTAAAAATCAGAACAGTTTAAAAAACAACATTTGGCCTCTGTTTTGTTTGCCTTCTAATTTTGGAACTTGTAGTGCTCGTGGTTTCAGATTTTGCCTGGAAATATCAGAGCTGGAAGTTTACATTTTGATGAAATGAAAGCTTGCATTTTTGTCATCATACGACTTCAAGAGCTGGAGCTTGAGGGAAAAACATAAAACTTCGTTAGGCTTTATATAAAACTGTGAGATTAGCAGACTTGGTTTTACCACAATTTAGGCTGCAAGGTTGACCTATTTTATCAATAGTGCCCTACTGAATAGGAACTACTTTATGAACTTTAACAAGCATATTTCATTTTAAATATAGTTCACTTCAAGTGACACTCATCACCAAGCTTCAAAGCAAACTATTCAGTCATCAGCTTGGGCTAGACATCTTCTCAGAGCAGGCGGAAGGTGTAAACTACGCTGTCCACAAAACTTTGCATCTCAGAGACACCTCCCAAGGCAGAACACCACACATGCTCACTGATGTCCTTGGGACTAGCTCAACATCATGAAAAACGACTAACTAGCCTTCAAGTTTCTTTCACTATCTGCCCACCTGGTGGGACAGCTACAGAGCCCCAGACTTTGCCATGTTCTAGGGCAAGGACACCGAGAAGTAAATCGTGGCCTCACAAAAGAAGATGGGGAGGTCACCTTAAGAGTTTCCCTGAGACTATGAAGGACAAAATTAGTTTTAGTCCAAGAACTTGCTGAGCTGTACCTGGTGTCTGCGTGCTCTTTCCTCACCTGTTCTACAGCTGTTTCCTCACCTGTTCTACAGCTGCAGATCGCTACGGAGCTGTTCTAAAACACAGCCCGAGATCTTTAGGGCTGCTGATGCGCAAGTGTTCAAAGGACAGAACACGCATTCCAGTTTCATTTCTGGTAAAACAACGAGACTGAGGTGTGCATGGGAGAAGACCCCAAATACTGTTAAAGCAAAAACCTTTTCAATACACATACACACGAAGATTAAACAGAACAGAAAGCAGTGTGCATGGGAGGATGCATTCCGAAGTGCCATCAAATAAGATGGGGGAGGTTTAGTTAATCATTCAGAGAAACTCAAACCTCTTCAAAAATTAGGTCTAGGACATCCTGAATAGCAGAAAAAAAATATTAGTACCATTTTCCAAAACACAAAACCCTGTACAGATCACATTTTAGCATTTTGAGGTCATCTGGATTCCTAAATTTAAACTAATCTGCAACTCTTCTCCAGCTTAGCATTATCTCTTTACTTATTAACTCCCCATATGAAGACAAGCTGTTTGTCTTCTGCATTAATGAAACCTCCTTCGAGCTAATTCAGAAGAGATGGACTTGAAAAAGACATAATGTCAATTAGAGACTCATGTGCCAGGTACATTTTTCTAAGCTCAAGCAGCTAACCCATCTTTCTTCAGCATCACAGAAGCGGCTGCTTTAATTGAGCTGTAGTTACACTCAGCATTTGCAGTCCGCTAAGGAGGAGAGACATGTTGCAGTCTACCCTGCTTCTGTATTGTGTGTGTATTGGTGATTGTCTGCTGGGGTAAGGAGAGAGGGAACTGTTTCCAAGTTAGCGCACTTAGAGAAAGGAGTCATAAATCACGGGGTCAGTCAGGTTGTGCTTTTTTTTAACCTTAGGGTATTATGTTTTCAATACAATATTTCAATAGCGTTTTTTTCTGTGTAATAATTTACGTGGAATTATGGCAACTCTTACAAGCTTAGAAAAAATTGGCTCAAGTAAAATGAGTCCTTTGTCATAAATAGGTTGTGTTCATAACTGCAGCCTAATCATTCAATTGCACATAAGTCAAACAGTTATCCAGACTTTGTAGGAATATTTCCCTGTCAATAAATCTAATGCTATTTAAAAACTCCGGGCCAGTGTGACAGAAGCCTGTTAGATTAATTAGGGCAAGGTCGGAAAAGCTGAACTCACAGCTACATTCATGTCACAGCTTTGTTCCACCTACCATAACCTGATTGCAAACTCACAGACTGTTTTAAACGTGGGCATGTTATGGTGACTTCATTGTCTCCATTTATACGCAAAGGCAGATTTCTTCAGGACTTGCTTCTTCTGTCTGACAACAGTCAACTAAACATGCAGCTGAGAAGAAATGTTCTGCTTTGTATTCGCTGTCAATAAGGGTTTTTTAATCTTTAAATGTTTTTCCCGATCAGTGACTCCACAGTAATTGGACTGCAACCAGGGTTCATGAGACTACGCAACCATACAGACTGCGGAACTGTAAAGAGGCAGGCAGTATAATCAAAATTTCACTACAAACAGATCATCTTTGTGGGAATGAGAGGACAGCATTGTCTCTCTGCCTGTTCCATTCTTGACCTTTATCACGTGATCACCCAAAAGGAGAGCGTCCCAAATCCGATGGGTTTTGTGTGAAGTGGACCCCGGAGGTGAAATTCTGACCTTGGCAGGGTCAATATTTCATCTGAAATCCCTTGAGACAGGCCTCCAAATAATTTCTTAGACTTGCAGCTTGTATCAGATGGTAGCTAGCTGACTTTCATTTACTACTGACTTAGGTCAAACTTGGACCAGGGATCAAGAGATGAAAGGCTCTATATCTCATTATCAATAACCAGTGTTCTCCACTATCCTAAAAACGACATACTTCATTCTTATCTACAAGGCTTTAAAACTTAAAAGGGTTGGGGTCAAATTATGTTACTTCAATTTATTTTTTATCCACTGCTTACAAAACAACTTCCTCTCTCACTGCCATAGCTAAATGCTAAAAATGTAAATACTGTCCTTGCTATTGTAGAAGTTCTACTATTGTCTTTCTTTTAAAGTCTTATTAAAGATACATCAGTAACAAAAAAATCCCAGACAAACATTTAAAGGAGAAAAAAAATACAGAGGTCAAGGCCAAGCCAGACCTCACCAATCTCAACATTGTTTTCAGCAAAGCACATCTTGTCTACAAGTTGCCTTGTAACAGAGGGATGGACCTTCTCCGTAAGTTTTTCATAGTCACACAAGTCCGGGTACTGACAGAATATCCCATGAAATCACAGAGCCACTTCTCCTTCTAGTGTCAAGCCATACAACTCTTCTGATTTTGCTGGAATTAAAGTGTTCTTAGACGAGCTACGGACATGGCCCATAATTTCAGGCAACTAATTCTGAAACATTAAAGAGAAGTTTTGGAAGGAAAATCCTGTTGTTACTGGACAAACAGAACACAGCGTCCACTTCCACAGCAACTTGCAATGCTCTGTACATATCTGCACACTTAAACAGCCAGAGATTTTACCATGATTCTAGATATCTGTAAAATGTCAAACCCCTCCTTTGTAATTCTGTGAAAACCTTCAAGGGCAAACTGACTTGCAATATTCCCAAAACAGGGGCATGCATATACACAAACAAAAGAAAATTAATGAAATACAGTCAATGGCATGAAAAGAAACTTCTGAACACTTAAAGGAAAAAAGAGGTTAGAGTTTACTGGCTATGCTGGGTTAACATTATTTTTCTACTACTAGGAGTAAGCCTGTGGATACCTAGAACCCACACAGTTGCTCTCCTGAATCTAACCAACCTTTTTGACCAGTTTTTCATTCAGACAATGCTTCACCCCAAGTGTTGAAAACTTCCAGACTTCCAACACGTGGGGCAGACAGAAGGAGGGACTCATGATTACCGATCACTGAACAGAACTGCTTCCACAGAACCCCAAAAAGAGAGTTATAGGAGACCCATTCCAATCCAACTTGTACTGGCAACGCTTTTGCCACTCTTGATCTCCAGCTCAAAGAGGATTTGGTCCTGCAAACCCTTTCTCACATGACCAGCTCTTCTCACATCTGCTTCCTGATCCTACAGGAACCATGTTCGTCATACAATACCTTTCAGAAACGGACCTTTTTTGCTTAATGACAAGTAACATCACCATGTGTTTCCACAAATACGATGTAAGCTTTCTGAAGAGATTCTTAAAGAAACTATAATGGCTGAGGGAAAGCATGGGGAAACAGAACGGAGAAAAGAGAGATAACGGGCATGGGTGGAGATTCAATCTCTGACCTGGATCTGTTGCTGAAGAAGGTTAATTTTGTGTTGCTGCTGCAGGAGCTGCTGCTGTTGTCTTGCAATCTGTGGAGAAATTGCACAGAAGAAACATGAGATAGGTGTCATAATTCCTGGAGTCAGTACGTAGACAGTTTCCACCCTGTTCAGTTCTTTAGACTGCCCTATTAAGCTAAGAAACCTTTGAGTGTGGGTGGCAGCTGCCTGGGCTGCTGCTGAGGCAAAGGGGCTCATGTTCAAGAGCAATTCATAACTATTACTAGCGTGAAAGGGAACCTTACAGAAAATGATGTGCTGGATATCAAGGGAAGGACTGATGCAAAAATCTCTACTCTCTTACTATCTGAAATGGCACTGCTAAAATCCCCCAAAAGTGAGCACTTATTTGCTCCAGCTTGCTGGAGGAAGAACAATACTGGCAGACAAACTGGAAAATAGTAGGAGAAGGCAGGAGAGGCAAAAAAGTAGGATGGATGGTAGTATTCTTATGTTTGGCACCACCTATTCAAAATTCAGAAGAAAGGAAATCTAACACCCAAGAGGAAGGTATTAGTGTGTGTATTTCCTTCATGCAGAAACAGACACAGACTGGAACCGGGATTGGGAAAATCACTGACTCTTCAACATGTGTGTCAGCTGAAAGGATTGGAGGGGGCAGTGCAAGGCTATGCAGCTCAGCATTGACACTGATTTATAGACCTTGGTGGAGTCGTCGTAACTCTCCTCGCAAAGTCATGTGTGTTTTCCACAAGGACTTCCATCCTTCCTCTCCGTTGACTAAATCATTGGGAACCTTAGCGTAGACCCATTTTACATACAGTGAAGGAAAAAGCAGACACTAATGGAACCAAATTGGAGTTCTCAGAGGACTGATGAAGACAAACCATTATATTCCACAAACTTAAAAAAAACAAACTTGAAAAGCTTCCATTTGTGTTGTCACAAAAGCTCCGCTGCCACGATTAGCTATAGCACAGCAGTACAAACATTTAGAAGGAGAACTGCTCTTCCCCTGTGGTATGTGTACACATCTCGGGGTCAGATGGGAACTTATGCATACTTACTGGGAGGAATTTTGTGCATTCTTCCCCTTAGGTATTTTCTTTCATTTCTAATATTAAACTATTAGCATAAGAAACACTCACTCATAGACTCTACATCTAAAAGATTAAATATTTTCCTTCTAGAGCCGCGCTTTAAGCAGCCAAAATAATTTTTAGCAATACGTATTTTTTGAAAGTGTGTTTATTTTAATTTCTATATAACACAGAATTATACACAATTTTTTAAAATAAGAGAAATCCTTGTTATCCTAAGAATAATGCTGCAGGATTTCTTACTGCTTTTTTCCACTTTCTCCATTTTCTTTTTCAGTTTCAGATCATTTAGCTATCCTGTAGCAGCAGTGACTTTAAAAGGTAAGGCAATGGAAATAGCTCCTGCAGGATGTCTCCTCATCGAAGAATCTTGCCAATTCCACGCTCACACCACCTTCATCTACCTTCTCCATGTAAACAACATGGTAATACAAAATCTCTAGTTTAATACATAAGTCACTTCGCCTGTTCTCCCTGTATGGGATTTCAGGTGGGAGGCCACAGTATTTAAGATAAGGTTTTTAAATAATCAAATACAGGGAAAACCAAGGCTAAAATATCTGAAGATGCCAACAGTGATTTAGAATCTTAAGACTTGCTTGGTACAATACAAACATTGAATTATGACAACTATGACAAATTTCAAATAATTCTGTACGTTTCATAATGCAAACATAGCTGCAATCCTATGCAGCTCAAATTTGTCAAAAATGAAACTCAAATTTCATTACAAGATGAAATCAATGGTCAGGCAGACCAAAACGCTTTCACATAAGAGGTATCAGGATGGACTCCTGACAAAATTTAAAATAAATGTTTAAGTATTCTCTGCTGATGCTCAGGTACAAAAATGGAGATTCATTTCTCTTAAAACTTGCACAGTGCAAGTATGTTAGAAAAGTTGTGTTCTTGCATAAAATATTATGTGTCCATGTGTGTACATCGGAACTGTTCAGGTGTGAAAACATGTTTGCATTTTCAGTGGAGGGCATATTTGCAAAAGCTGAAAATCAAGCCTCTCAAGTGCAGAAGAAAAAAATTGACAATTGTTCACTGGCTTTATATGGTTCTCCCCCACTTTTTTGCTCTGTTGGCAAAACCAGCTCATGTCATAATACAATCCAAACGCTGCGTTTTGTTCCTTTTATAACTATTGAGCATCACACAATTCAAGCAGCATTGGAAGACTATTCAGGAGAGCTGAATTTGTATGCTTATTTACACTTATTTTTAGGAAAAACACTGGGAAGAGAATGCCTCCAAATTGGAAGGTGTATCTTTAAAGGACAAAGGGCACTACTATATACATTGCAAATTAAAGCAATATTTTTCCAATATGTTTTTGTTTGTCTTCACCTAAGAAAACAAACAGAAGAAAAAATTCTGGTTGGAGGGCGAACTATCAACCCTAAAAGACATGCTACTGGAAAGTTCTCCTAGAAAATTATTTAAGCTGAAAGCCACTATAATAATCACTCACCTGTTCTTGTTGCTGCTTAGCCAGCTCCATTTGTTGGCGTTGTTTCTCGATCTGTGATGCAGCCAGTTTCTTCTGTTCATCATGAGCTGCTAGCAGCTGTTCTCGCAAACTGGTCAGCTGATTGATCATACCCATGAGCTGCCTTTCTTTCTCAGCGAGGCTTTCTGGAGTCCCTGGGCATCATATGGTGCAAAAAAAAAAAAAAAAGGTAGAGGGAAGAGAGGAAATTTAGAGCTAGCCAGGTTTTTAATTTTCAGCTTCACTGTAAGCAAAGTTTTAATAGAACCAAAGAGCAGCAGCATATTGTAATATACTGCACGTTAAGAGCTGTCCCTCTACAGGAAAATGAGCCATGGAGAATAATTCCGTACACAGGCTTTGATCTAGTGTCCCCTGCACTTGCCCTTTCATCTATTTTCTGTTGCCTTTTTATCAAACTATTTTGGGGGTAAAACACTGCCTGTTTTGAAAGAGTTTCAAAATGTAAACGTTGCTTACACCTCGCAGGGATCAAAATCAACACCTCCAGTTTTGAAAGACAATTGCAATTTTTTTTTCAGAAACTTATGACAAGGACACCTCCATGCTTTGACGCTTACAGAAACCGTGTGTGTTAACATCCCTCTATGAGCCAGTGGGAGCAGAGAAGTCTCCTGGGTGCTGGATACCTCTCCAGCTCCCCATGCCCACCTTCCTCACTGCCACCAGCACATCACACAACAACCTGTCACACCTTCTACAGCTGCTCTGATTAGGATGAAATTATAGAGTATTTAAACCATCAATAACTACTATCTCTGTTGCTGCCGCCGATGAGCATTTTAAAAGGCAAAAGTCTTGCATAAACACAGCAGAAAAACCGAATTAAACACAACTCACGGTCTCTCTCAGTGGTACTGTCATTAGATGTTTTTTTATAGAGGGGTTCAGCAGATACAGAACTCACTACCTTGCTCCCATAACCATTCTGTAAAAATTTTCTTTCTACCTAGAAGGACAGTGGTTATAAGGGAAGGAAATAAAAAATTCCAAGAAAAAATCAAAATATATGAATCATACACTAAAACAAAAAATGGCCCTATTAGTATTTCCAGTATCATTTGACTTTGAATTTAAAAGGCCAGAAAATATGTGTAGCAGCTAATCCACAGGTATCTCCAATATCACCACACCCTCTCACATGAGTCAGATCCTATGAAACCCTTTCTCAAAAACGCTTTAGGAAAGGATTAAGGCTATCAGGCTCTATGTCCCCTCTGAAAATAACCTGGGTTTGGGACCACCCTGTCACACAAACCTTTCACAAACACAGAAAGCATTCTTCTGGCAATGCCACCAGTGCTCTCCAAGTGGGGGAAAAAAAGAAAAAGAAAAAAAGAGAAGGAGAAAAGAGAAAGGGAGAAAAGGAAATGGAAAAGGAAAGAAAGAGAAAGAGAGAGAAAAGAAANAGAAAGAGAAAGAGAAAGAGAAAGAGAAAGAGAAAGAGAAAGAGAAAGAGAAAGAGAGAGAGAAAGAGAAAGAGAAAAGAGAAAAGAGAAGCAATTTGGTGACTATACTGAACATGCTCCTAGACAACTATCAGTCAGACATGGAAAAGAGCTACTGGTAATAGCTCATTTACTCTACCCTCCCTGCCAGCGCAGGAATGTTCCCTACAATATATTTACCATAGCTTTCTCGATGGGATTGAAATGTCTGAAATGGTGAATCATCTACTGCTTTCTTTGGAAGATTGTACCACAGCCTTAGAGGTGTCACTGTTAGGGCTCTTTGCTTGACAGTTTAATTTACATTCACTTAATTTCAATCTTGCGCTCCCAAGCAACATCCACCCCATTTGCTACGCTAGCCAAGCTCAGGACCTTAAATGCATTTGTGGACAGGCATGTACAAATGGGAAAACACAAAGAATCAATGTTTTCATATAAAGGAAATGTAACTTGATGAACTTTTTATTAAGATACTACAGATTTGTGTGAAAATACTCTCATATTACGAAGATCTACAGCAGAATATTCTCAGCTACAGTCTCCAAAAAAACCTGTGGTACAAGCTGGAAACTTGAGAAATACACTGAAACCATAGAACTTTAAACCTGTTCTGTTAAAAGCTGTGAGAAAGAATGGAAGCCAGTGCTTAAATACTAACACTGCTAAAGAAAACACTTTTAAACTTATGATTTTTATTTCAAACACTGGAGACAGAGAACTGCTAGAAGTAATGCATTTGCTCCCCGGACACTCAGTTAATTCAAAGTGTCTGCTGCCACTCTTCCATCCTTCATTTGTTTTTCCCTAGGAAACAGGATGCAGTGTTTCCAAGTGGCATAGAAGAATTATTCGAGAAGGCTGCCCCTTTCTTGCCCTGTCCACGGCTAGTATGTCCGTTTACTATCATGCTCATCTACTCAAGACTAGCAGTATATTCATACTGGTGGTGTAGCACACTCGGCACACTGAAATATCTGAAAACCAAATATTTTCGTTACTTTTTCAGCAGGTATTTTATTCAAAACTTTTACTGAGGGGTGGGTGCGCATGAGAGAGAGGGAGGGAGAAAGACCTAGAGAGAGAAGGAATACACAGGAGTGGCTTGGTGCTAAAGTTAGAGTAAGCAAAAAGAAATCACTGTCAAATAAACTGTTTGACAAACATACTGACACACATCAAAGATCTTCAGCCATTTATGTTTCATCAGTGTATTTTGAGCTCCTACAGTAGCTTTCAGTCGGGAATCAAAAAGCACTTTGTAAAGTCAAATTAATCCCCGCCACACCTTTGAAAGGTGGAAAAATGTTTCCAGATGTGTAAACTGAGAGACAGAGAGGTCACAGAGTGAGCTACCGACAGCGGCAGAAAAAAACCCAATGTTGATGTCCAGCCCCGCGCTTCCCAGGAGAGAGCAGCGGGTTCCACGTGCCCCGACGGCGGCACAGAACGACTGCCCGGCCGCTCCTGCTTTCATCCGATTTACCTAGAGAGGAGCAAAAAAACCCCCTTCTTCCCCAGGGGAAAACAGCAGCTTTCTTTAAACGGGAGGAATGAGAGGGAAGTCTGGATGAGCTAAGAGCAAGCCGTCAGGGCAAGGACGTGCCGGCACAGAGGCCGGAGTTGCAATCGCACCGCGGGCGTGCAGCTGGGGACAAATCCACCAAATTCAGTCTCGTCATTATTACTCGTTCTTAAAGAAACTTTGAGATGCCCAAGGAGGGTGCTTTATGTCCTGGCTTAGTAAGTACAGTTCATAATTCCTTTGGTTTATAAACCGAAGTGGAAGTAGTCTGACAAAAGACAGCCTTCTTGCATTATATTTCTTGAGCAATTTCGGTTTGCTAATAAAGCGAAAGGAAGAATTTATCACTGTCAACTTTAAAAAAAAACCCAACCCTTCTGTTGGAGAATACTTTCTGGAAAATGTAGCTCAGTAAGCGCTTCATTTTCATGTGATTAGCCTGTCCTTCCAATTACAACAATAATACCTAATTATAGTTCCAATTCTTTAAGGTATCAGTCCTTACAAAATAAGTACTCGGACAGTCATACTCTCAAGTGACCCGCACAAAACCAGAGGCAAGAGAGATCAAGATGTGTGAATCTACTGGGAGACACTGAGTTTTGGAGTAGATTTCCTCGTGCCTTATCCACATATGTATATAAGCCCCATTGATGAGGAATTACAGATAGTTTTGAGGTTTCTTGCAGACAACTAGTAGCTTATAAAAGTGTGAAAATTAAAAAGAAGAAAGGTACTTGACTCAGACTGTCTTGATCATAATGTAAAGTGTTCGCATACGCTTAAGTTCGGTATTTTTTATGCTATCCTTATTACCTAGCGCACCTCTTCTATAATTTCGTTTGTGGAAATGGCCAACAAAACTGCCATTTCACAGTTGCCATTCATAAATTACTTTGCAGAACAAATGAAGGCCAAATGATACTTGACGTTATTTAGTGGTCAGTTGAGGGCAACAGCTTGGTCAGTAAATAAGCACACTCAGTGACAGGGATTTTTTCCAGTGCATTAAAACGCATGGCAGAGTTAGAGCACCAGTTGCCATTTTCATATCCCTTTCCAGAGGCTGTAGACTGTGAGCAGGCAAGGATGGTGAACTTCTGCTCTAACGCCACTATGTTCTCTCTGTTAACCTGTGTGAGGTCTAAATCTTTGTCATGATGTGAAGCGTCTTGGCAGCTGAGGGATTTCTATTTTAAGAATTCTGTAGCTTACGGGGCAAAATACGTTAGTATTTTTTATGCAGAATCACAGAATGTTAGGGATTGGAAGGGACCTCAAAAGATCATCCAGTCCAATCCCCCTGCCGAAGCAGGAACACCTAGATGAGGTTACACAGGAAGGCAAGTTTTGAATGTCTCCAGAGACGGAGACTCCACAACCCCCCTGGGCAGCCTGTTCCAGTGCTCTGGCACTCTCACTGAGAAGAAGTTTCTTCTCATATCTAAGTGAAATCTCCTGTGTTCCAGTTTGAACACACTGCCCCTTGTCCTATCATTGGTTTTCACCGAGAAGAGCCTGGCTCCATCCTCATGACACNTTTTAAGTAACTACAACTCCAGCCACATAAGGACAGTTGTTTTAAACCATGCTACTTGAGAATTAATGAACTATCCCCACAGCTGCTGACACTGCTACAACTTGGGAGGTGGTGCAAACCTCAGTGAGGATAAGTCACCAGCCCCAGCAGCCACCTTCAGCCACTCTGCTATTAAACCCACTTAGAGCTGCTCCAGGTAGTTCAGAGCTGGGAACGGTTCTGGCGCTGGCCTGTGCTCCATACATAGGATCCGTACGGTCGCAGAGCTTTGACTCCAGCCATGCAGCGCGGCTGGGGGAAAAAACAAGTGTCCATTACTGCAGCGTACAACTTGACAGTGAGCTAGACCCACTTAACACGGGTATTGAGCGGGGAGTAAAAGGAGAGTGGCTTACATTAATGACTGCCTCAAAAATTACTCTTAATTACCATCAGATCCACAACAAATAGATATTGCACATTTTATGTTTAACAAAGCTTTTAACCACCAGACCACCTGCCTGTCAGGAGATTGCTGTAGGTGCTCATACTGTTCTCTCTGTACTCTATCACTGCAACGGCAAAATGTGGATTTTTCACTACTTATCAAAACAACTCAGGCAAGGGAGTATCAAAGTATACACTACAGGTTGATACAGTGAATGGCCCAAGAACGGATGCTTTCCAGATGCGTCAGCTTATTCTCTGTCACCACAAAAAGAGATTCAGAAAGGAAAAAAAAAAAACCACCCACAAAAAAACCCCAACATGTTGTGGATGCAAAACCCACAGCAGATGGCAATAAAAGAAGACTCAAATTAGTGGCTTTCTGTATCGCCAAACCTAAACTTCATCGCAGATCAACACTAAATGTAATAGTGTTTAAGTAGTAAAAGAAATTTACTCAAATGTGAAATAAACTATTACACATTCTTAGTTCTGATTCACAGCCTCAGACTGGCAGTGACAGTAACATTTTAATAAACATTAGAATGAAGACACCAATATGACCAAATGACACACTTAAAGTGAGAAAACGAACAGGAGAAACCTTGGCATACCCACCCAAAACAGAACCAAAGCAAAAAAAAAAGGGCAGAGAAATCGCTTTTGCGATCAAAACAGTAAATACTTTATTATAATTTTATTAGACAGAACGAGAATGCAAATGAGAGATTAGGGAAGCCAATCTTTTCTTCAGCAGGCGCTTCCAAGCTCTCGCTGCAGACGCTCAAGGGTCCGGGGCGGTTTGCGCGCAGGCCCGCGGATGCAGCCGCACCGCGCGTTGTGCGAGTTTTAAAGGTTTTAAGCATTAAACTGCTCGGAACGTTATCCATCAGGGGTGCTCGCCTGCACGCTCGCGCACACCCATACAGACAGGGAAATTCATCCCCCGAGTCAGTTTACTATCGAAGTAATTACGTAAATAGCTTTTGAACTGTCAGCATCTGCCCTTCAAAGGAAAATCAAAGAAAACAATGTGCGAGTACAAAGCCTGGAAGACACAATAATATTGTATTGCGTTCATATCGTTATCTACGGTTACAAATGAAAAAAAAAAAGAAAATCCTCCTGTATCTACAAAGCTTTGTAGGGGAAAAAAAAACATTAAATGGAAATAAGAATATTTTGAAATAATCTGTATTCAAATAATGTTAAGATCTATAATAACAATTAGAGCATGCAGTATAGAGCATTTTTTCATTTCAAAGCATTAGCTAATTCATCTTCTTAAAGACTGTGAGCAGGTAGACAGGTAGTGGTATGCATTACTTTCCTATATGAGAAAACTGAGATGTGAAGTTTTTAGTCTTTCTTGACTTTACACGCTGTAAGCCATTTTATTTTATCGCTGGCCTCGCTGAGGTCACCAGCAGAACTCTGCCAGTAAGGCCAAGAATTTCCCCACTGCATTTAAAAGGGATACATGTTATAAAAATAATTAAATCTTTGCTTGACCCGGTTTGATACTAGGTAGGGCTCTAGCTACAGGAACCCTATGAACGAAGCAATTATTGACACCATCCAGCTAACAAAAGCGACAGAACCACACCGCAATACATTTTCTATGTAACTTTGCTCTGATTTAACAGCAGAGTGATGAGCACATAACTACAACCCATACACCAGCTAAAAACTGAGCCATCTCTGAGCACTTCCTGTGATGTGTTTTCTCAGGGCCATTTTTAAGCTAAGGACGTAACAGTTTCAATACAAAAACGAAAAAGAGCCAAGAACGAGGTTTTTCAAACTGAACAGCCTGTTAGATAAGCTGTCCTGAGAATAATTGAACTCCTACCAGCCATGATATTACTATATCCGAAGAACAAATAAAGTATCAGCAGTCCATAAAATAGGTATACTTTCTTGAGGGTTTTATTCCAGTACCTTTTCTTGAGAGTTTCATTCTCATCCCCTTGTCAACTATTTTCCTCTCCTCACTCCCCACCCCAGTCTTCATTTTCCTCTGCCACATCAGAAATCCAAACCCAATATTACTCTGCTCAGTAAGGAAATCGGGAAAGGAAAATAGAGGCCACCTAGACGTCTTCTACTTAACAGCAAACTAATCTTTGTCACGCACCCCCTAAAAAAAAAAAAAAAAAATCTATTTAAAACCTGATAATAATTGTAAAGAGGAGCACTCTCCCCTTGGTGCACAGACTGGCGTGCTGCTGACGTCGCCTGAAGCTGTATATGTGAGGCAATGGGGAGCTGATGAAAACGTAGGTGATGCCTTCAGGAGACGTAGTCTGATAAACAGATCTAACCAGCTGAGGTAAGTTCAGAATTTAAACTCTTCTTTCCTCTGTCTTTGAACAGAAATGTCAAATGTTTATGACCAAGCAATGAGTATATACTTTAAATTATGTACTTGCCGGTATGTATTTGTGGGTGGATGCGGGTTATGCGCTTGTGCACGTGTGCAAACTCCCTTGGTGCTTCCCTAATCAATACTTCAGAGTGTTTTATTATGGACTGGCACAGCTTTCCAGGCCAGTAAATCTTGGAGCTGTCAGGACATAAACATCTAAAAACTGGCATTTTTTTCATTAAGTATTTAAGCCAACTTTACCACACAATGACTGCCGTCACTTACAACTACCTACCTTGTTTAAATTAAATGACTTCATCTGATTGATACGAGAAGTCAACATAATAAAGGAAAACTTTCTTACTGCTTTTTACTCAGCAAGCCCCAGCCACCAGAAAAAGAAGCAAGGAAAGAAAAAGCCCAGAATTCAAACTGATCTGTCTGTACCTACAGATTTATGTAATGAATCTTCCCTGTTTGACAAATAAAAGTCCTTTTTAGAACAGCAAGCTAGAAGTAAGTTATTTATTTCCGTATACAGACAGCCTTAATCTTTTATGTTTCAATGGAAGACTTTGCAGAATGAATAAAAACAAATGATGAACAATTACCATCTTTTGCCATTACTGCCCTCAAGAATTAATATTCTGTGGGGACAAAAACTTAGCCGTCTGCTCTGCAACAGACCAGCACATTACTATTTTGCAATGCTGGAAAGAAGTTGTCAGAGTATTCTTTATTTGCTGTCAGAAAAAGCTCTGGTACAGTAGACTGCAAACAAAGCTCGGTATTCAACCAGGTTAGTAACTTATTGTCAAGGTTACAAAAGGAATGGACAACATTTGTATTGAGACTATTTCTCAAGAGGTTATTCATTGTTTTACTGCCTAGACAACAAGCTAGAACTAGGCTAGAGAAACAGCATTTGCTGCTGGAATTTTATGCAGCAGGAGGAAAAACGGTTAAAAAATATGTATGTATATGAATATTGGCTCTATTTTGACAGACCTATAATTGTAGCTCTGCAACATTCATCTCTATCAGCACTTCTTTCAGGTAATTTTAGTACAAAGAAGAACTGGTTTAGGTCCCTTTTATCACCCAACCCTCTGGATGATTTTTAAATATAGCGGTTTGGCCTCCATATATTCAAACAAAATAAAGCTATTGGCATTTGCTACTTTAATTAGTTCAATTTTATTCTATTTTCTCTATTAAGAATCATTTCTTAAAAATAAAAGTTGTATTTGATTTAACTAGCTGGAACCTGATTTTTTTCTTATCAAATTTAAGTATCTTTATACAAATATATATATAAAAATCCGGAACAGCACAAATTCAGTGCTTTGTCACAAATTCGCATTTTTTTGCATTTTAGACACTTTTAAAAAGATTCCTCCAACCCTTCTTCAACAGATACTACTCTCAACTAACCTCATGCTCTATGGTCAAATAGGAGTAGCTCCATCCAGTCACAATCTGCATTTCAGGCTTTCATTTGGCCTGAAAGAAGTTCTGCGTTGGTGTGGCTCAGTTGGCACCGTCTACTTCTCTGCAGCCTGGGAGTATCATATTGCATTGGGATCAACCTCCACTAGTTCGGCAGCTGCCAAATTTCCTCTCAAAACTTAGGTTTCCCTGTATGCCACTGGGCAGGCTCCCCCCGCCCCAGCACTACTAACAGAAGACTAAAGCTCACTCTCAGCAATTTGCTACTATTAAACACTCCCAAAAAAATAAACACTGAGAAGAAGATACTAAGTAGGTTGCAATAAATATTGAATTTATCTCTGTTAAAAGCCGACAACCAGACATATCTTACCTCCTTCACTTATGACTCTCTCACCCTCCTTCTCTTCCCACTCCCGAGACAATACTATCCACACAAAATAATGCAAAACATCCACATTTGACACAAGTTTGCAAACATTTTTCAACCATTAATTTGCAAATGCAAAATTCACACAGCTCCTAAGTGTGCAGCTTTCACACATCTCCTAGGGTTCTGTGCCTTATTAGTCAAAGGTTCGAACCCAATGTATTCTCCACGAATAATCTCTCTCCCCTTCCCCCTCCTTCCTCCTGTCCACATCTAAATGCAGAATCCCCAGCTTCCTTGTCTTCAGTTTACAGATTATGTGATCCCAAGTGTCACTCACTGGATTACTGCACATAACCTGAGCACCACCCGAAGCTTACTCGTCTTCAACTTGTCCAGCATTACTTAAATGGAATTATCCGTCACAATCCATATACTGAATCTGCATAGCCCACTTATCTCAAGATTCTGTGTGTCACCTACCAGATTATCCGTTTTAATCCATACATTGAATCTACATAACATATGTCTTTAATTCATGGGCTCTGATGAGCTATAGTATGGCTGAATGGATTATTTCTCTTTATCCATTATTGGCAGTCATAAGACTGTTCACTGCGTACTCTCTCATGCCCCATCTTGTGAACATATAAGCAAGATTAGAGTCTTCAGCAAACACAGCGCTATCACACATCAAACACAGCTTGATATAATACCTGCACTGATGCTTCACGTAACTTGGAACCCGGTTTCTTGCACGAAACAAATGTCTATGTTATTATGCATAATATATTAGGATTGCTGCGCTAATCTTGCTTTCATTACACTCATAAATCTGTGGTTTCTCCGGTACAGTCTTTGGAGTCACCTAGATTTAAGTGGCTAGAACGAAGAGCTGAATTTACCCTAATGATGATCCCTTTCAAAGCGAGTGCAGAAAACATTTTACCTGAGTTATTTAGGAGCAATAGTGCACAATAGAGAAGGATTTTCAAACAACAAAAAAATATCAGGTTCAGGCTTGCCCAGTCTTTCTTGAGAGATTCAAGTGCAATCACTGTTAACAATGCCTTCACTTCAACAGAAAACCAAGTCAGAAAGATTAGAAACAAAAGTCAGCTCAGTCTTTTGTTCCACACACCTATTCAAAATTAGCTAAGTGGGGAACATACAAAATACGTATTATTATTTCTTGACAACTCTCGATAAGCGAGAGATGGACAAGATTAGCAGAAAGGCTTTGTGTACACTCAGGAAGTTTTAAAAAGAGTTCTCATCACGGTTAAAGCTGCCTCACTCGCATCAGCATTAGCAAGACTGTGCACTTCATGATGCACCTGCCCACATGAGGGGCCATCACCGTGCCCTGAAGTCTGCTCAGAGGAGGCCCATCACCAGCCAAACAGAAGTTTCACGTTAATTTTCTAAGTATATGGATGGCCATTGACATTGCAGAGTGTAGAAGTAAACTTCTTATACCTTTTCCTGTCAATTGTCCACCCTACATGTTGCGTCTACTGTTTTGGAGAAAAGCAACCACTTTCACCCCGCAACGCACGGGGACCAGGCAGCTACGCTGAAAGCAGAAAGGGGGATTATTCTCTTTCCTATAGACAATAATCTTGAGACCTGAAGTTCTCTCTGCTCCACTGAATCCAATGAACTGCGTTATCCATGAATAATCCGAAGGCCTTTTGGGCCCTGTTCTTGAATACGACGGATGTAAGTTTGAACAGGCTTTAACCAATGGAATATATTGTTTTACAGCATTATTCTAAAATATTTCAATTTAATGGCATGTTTTGTGAGCTTTACTATCAACTGACTTCTTTTGAACAGAGTAAAAATTCCATGGATTTCAAAACAAAATTTCTTAAGAAATCACCGGTGTCAAACTTGTATTACTTATTTAGCCCCACACTACCTCCCTAAACAGATGCACATGAGTTACAATTTCTACAGATACGACAGGTTGTAGATTTTCTACCATTTCAAGAGTATTCCCTCGCAGTACCTTTCAGTCAAGCTCCGGAATTAAGTATCACATTTCCTTTTCCATTAGTGAGTGGACATAAATAGATCCATCTACCTGTGATCTCAAAGTTCTCAGCTACACCTCTGCAGCTACCAAGTGATGGTTCTCCCATTTTACGGGTGTGAAGATAAAGCAAGGGGGGCTTAAAGTAGCTGCCAAAAGTAACAAAGCAAGTAAGAGGAATAACCGAATACAAAGTGTGTGAGTCTGGTGACTTCCAGCTATTCACCAACTCCTCTATCTTTAATAAAATATTACTGCTTTCTAACTTAACAGAAATAACACTAATAGAAAATAAAGTCTTCCACTTCGTCTCCCTTTCTTTTAATCTCTCCCAGAGAATAAAACTCAATGGTAATAGCACAGACTTGGGCATTAATGGTATGTAGCCTAGTGCTGAGACTTAGGCACATGACGTACTAAAACTCCCCCAGATCTAATGAAAAACACAATGAAATTTTGAACAGTTAAATGGAAAAAACTATTCCGTGCCTAAGACAGTTGGGCAGTACAGCTTCTAGTGCTGTCCGCATTCCAGGGTGTATTAATAATAAGACACTACTTGTGCAAGGTTTCCAAATATCACTAATAGAGAAATAAGGGGGAAAAACGCAGCTGCCAAGCTATTTATAGAGAGAAATTAATTAAAAAGTCACAACTGGAAAACTTAATGACTCTGTGTTCCTATAGACAGACAAGACCATTTTCTAGTGCAGTATATGTGTGTTTGTACACGCATACGTGAGCATAAAGCAGCTCAACTTGCACACCTTTCATGTTGCCTCACTAAATACAGCTGCAATACAGCTGAGCCATTGTTTGTTGTCCGCTCATGGCTTGCAGTGCCATGAAAACCGCATTCCTGGGCACCAAATAATCAGCCTGCCTGACCCCCCAAGAACCTGTAAGTCAAATTCATTTACCCCCAGAGGGCAATGCTCTATTGTATCCTCCCTCCTTTCTAGCCACCTAGGAACAATGGACAATAATTGCAACTGTCACGGCAGTCAGTAGGAAAAATAAACCAGTGCCTGTTTTCACAGCTTACTGCCAAACCTGATCCAAACACCTAATAACCATGCCCCCAACCATAGAACCACAGTTGCACTAAAAAGCCTCAGATGTGAGGCTTTTGAACAGAGCTACAGAACAATAACTCAACTTGTGTTCAAAAAACGAAGCTAAAAAACAAAAATTAAAGCAAAGAAAACTCTTCTTTGAGGCTGTGCTGTTGCTCCCCATCCTCCCCCCGGGCAAGACTGAAAGGACTGTTGAATTTCTTTCGTGCTAGCATACAGCTACTGCTGCCGCTTTCAAGTTCAGCTTGTGAAAGGGAAAGGGAGGAAGGGAGAAAAAAGATTGCCCTCCAACAGAAAAAGATCATAAGGAGTGGGAACAGGCCGCCTTCTCAGTGAGCAGCACTTTTCAGAGCAGCTTTACTGAGTCCAAAGGCAGAGGAGAAGCGCTGGGAGTCCCTCTCAGGGCTCCAGCATTTCAAGAGTTAAAGAGGCTCCAGAAAACGTGCAAGAACTGCTGAAATGCACACCCAAAAGTGGGTATGAAAGCCGCCCCAGTACTTTGGCCCTGCAACATGTTATAGATTGATCGGTTCATGGCAGACAAGGATATTTTAAAACAATATGCTTTTATAAACCAGAACTCACAGATAAGCCCAGTGGCTACTCTATCTCTTTATGACCTGCTGCTCTACGCACATGGAGAAAACATGCTCGGCGGGAATAAAGAACCCAGGGTTTGGCCCTCTCTTACACTATCTCATCCTATTTGAGGCTGAAGCACTATATTCTAAGTTATTCTACATATGTAACGAATATGTAACTTTTGAATTACAGCCTCTTAGGGAGAAGCAAGGGGAAGCAAGTGGCATACTTTCCTACTTGTGTAAGTCAGCGGACTAGTGCAAACTAATGGCAGTGGCTTATCGGTGACAAGCTGGAAGGCACATATAATTAAAATAACACTATCTTTGCACATGTACCAATACATTAACCTCTCAGAGCACGTCATCTTGTATTCATTACTGAATACTCCCCCCCTCTTGCGCAGAAGGTCCTTAAGCCTGTCAGGCACGAGGTTTGGGAGCCTGCCTGAATGGGGATCACAGTATCAGGGACGACGTTAGCAAGCGAACAAACCAAAAATAACAGAGATGAAATCTAGTTTACAAACATAAAAGAAGGGTTTAATTTTAATCTCCTTCTACTTTCACATTTCCAAAACAACATTGGCTTGGGTTTTGCTACTCCAGATGTACAGTGATACAAATGGGAGAAGAATCAGAGGCACTGTTTCTTTTCAGTGTGATAACGGCTGCTCTAAAACCTAAAATTTTTGACAGACATGTATTTTGAGTCAGTACCTCACCACAAGCACTGAGGAAGAATTATAAAAATATTAAATTACATGAAAACAAACAACTACAGGTTCCCTAAAATGACCTCACACATATAAAATGGGGAATATCTTGGCAAAGCAGAAGCTACTGCTGCTGGAGAGTGGTCAAATTTTGTCATTTTCCTTCTGGAGTACGGCTTTAAAAGAACGTGCTTTAGCGCACAGATGTTGTACGTTGTCTTTTAAAATCTGCACTGGCTAATTTCGGTACCTAGTGGTATCATTACACAAACTTTGCTGGGTTTTTTTTCTTCCTACATGCAGAAAAGTCCAAAAAATCTACATCATCAAAATCTGTCCAAAAATCGACAAGGACTTCTAATAATCCTCAGATTTCCGAAGCTGAGCTCTGTTATACTCTGATACCACATAAGCCTGTGTTTGATATGTGATTTTACTTTTTTTCCAATCCAGCAATAGGATGTGTCCTCTTACAACGCAGAACGATATATGCAACAAAAGCTTTACATAGATTGATTCACTTAGGGCAATACACCATTTCATTTATTTATATTATCACAGATGGAGAGCATACAGTTCACTTAAGCCCCAAATTACACTGTTTCAAGGGGAGGAGAAGGCGAGCAGACAAAGTTCCATAAAGCCAGTGCTATCTGTAAATTCATTCTCAATTTGCTTTAGCATAGAAGCAGCGTTACCTTTTATTTCTCCAAAGTTCCCTGATCCCATGGCAAGAAGCTTGTCTTTCCAGTCCTTTGATAGTAGCTTTTCAATACTGGGGGTTTCTGAGTGAAGGGGGGAAAAAAAAATATGTAAGCAAATCAACATGACTGTCTCCACAATAGAACTCATTAAAAGTCTATCTGCTAAAAATAAGGCCAACCCTGTTCTGGGCCCCAGTTCGTAATGACTTCATCAACAAACTGATAAGAGGGGAGGAAAAAAAAAGAAAAAAAAAAAAAGTGTTTTGTCACCTGCTGTTTCAAAACCATTAGCTTTTTGCTCTTGTGGAACAAAGCCTCGGTAATTCCGTATGACAATGGGCACATATAAACCTGCAGTTCATTGTTTTTCAATTTGGTGAACAAGTTGCTGCCTATAATGGATGCCTGTCAATTTCTGGGTGTTAGTCTGCAGTCAAAAAATAATTATGTTGATAAAATGCAGAGTAAAGAGAGAGAGAGAGAGAGGGAAAAAGAGAGGCTAGCAAAGAATTAGCTCCTAAATCTGCTACATGTAATTATATCCCTCTGAGTGTTTACAATTACATCCACTTTATAATGTGTGTTTAAACATCGTGTGGTGGTAAGCATACTGTGGAAAGATTTTCCAGTAACACGCACATTATAAATAATAATAAAAAGTTGGATATGAAAAAAGCTTTAAAAGATTGCAAAATCCAGAGAGAGAAAAGGCATTGCTTAGAATGGAAACCCATTATTTGCTCATTTCAGATTCTATCACTTCCTTTAAAAGTAAAATAAAATAAAATATATTCGTTCAGTATTTTCAGGAAAAATGCAGCGAGGGTGTGGATGGGTCTGATATTTATGTCTGTAACTCTTGTATTCTGACCTCTTTTTGTGTAGAATTTTAATGCATAAGTAAATATAAATGCTAATAAAATACAGAGAACATTAAACTCAATTCCAAACAATGTAATTGTATATTCTTGTCAGCATTTAGATGGGTACACAATTACAATAGCTTTCAATCCCGCGATTAGCACTGCATTCAGTTAGAAAATGGAGTGTACTAAAAGATAAGTGTCCCAGTATGCGCCATCTAAATAACAATACCCACACTTATTATCTGGATCTAAGACATATACTGCTATTCTCCACATTTGTGTTTATGTGTATTTGTATTTGTTCAGGCATTTGTTTACCCCCTACCAGGAGCATAAAGGGAGTACATGTTAACTTATCAAAGGGACCGTCTGGCCTAGAGACCATACAATTATTAGCAACTGGTTAATTTTCCCCACAGTAAAAACCATTATGAGCAACCTTCATTATCTTGTTTGCCTAATTCCGCCTCCTTCCTCGAAGCCCCAACTCCAAGCTCCGAAGGAGCGGGGCTGCACCCCCTGGCCGGGGTTACAGAGCACCCGACACACCCGAGGAACTGAACGGCCCCGAACTCCCGTTAAACCAACCACACGAGCATCGGATTAATGTACAAACAACCAGGCTGACACAGGCACACAGGTGCCCTCTTGTTTTACACCGCAGCCTCCCCCCCCTCCGCACACAGGGACGCGCAGAGGCTGCCGGCCGGATCCCATTTAACGCAGAAGAGGTTACTTTAACATTTTTACACACGTTGCAGCACTTGTTCTATCATTTTCTCCTCTGTACTCGTGTGCCTCCCGCTCTCTGCGCGGCAGGGAAGGGTCGCTCCTTGCTCCAACCACGGGCTCGGTCACGTATGCAAGTTTGCTGTTAGAAACCCTAAAACGGCTATTAAAAGATAACGAAATAGGTGGGAGAAGCTGCAGTGCAAGGGACATTTCCGCGCCGGGGTTGACGATATGGCGATGCCGCCACGCTCCAGGCACTTGAACAGCTACTTCTGGAGTTCGTACGTCCCCTGGAAGCACCCACGAAGAAAACTGTTTTCCCAAACGTATCTGACTAGGTCAAATAAACGCCGCCGCTTGCCCCTTTTTTTTTTTTTTTCCCCTTTCCCTGCGCTTTCCAAAAATTTCTCGAGTAGCGTGTAAACAGGCCAGAGCAAATGCGGTATTTGCAGGAGAGGGCTGTCAGTCATTAAAAGCTAACAAACCTTTGCAAAGCAGGAATGCGGCAAGAGAAATCCATTGCGAGCTGACAATAGGCTCCAGAGCCTCCAGGCACCAAAAGCACCCCCGTCTTTAACTTTTAAGTCTATTGTCAGCAAAGTCCACGACAAAGCTTCTTTTTTTTTTCTCTCTTTTATCTTTTTTTTTCCCCCTCCTGCAGCTAGACAAAATACTTGCCGTGGTGCTCTCGTCAAGAAAACAGAAGTCTTCTGTCTAACTTGCCGCCCTTAAAGCAACAGTAGACGATCGGCGGGGCCGGCGGGGGCCGCGCCGGAGCTGCTCCCCGCCCGCTGGTGCTTCACGGGGAAGGGGGAGGAGGTGGGGAGAGGGGAGCGGGGAGGGGGGGGCACCGGCTTTATCAATAAAAATCATCTTGACTCCGCGGCAGAAACCCCAAAGCGAAAAGGCCTCGCGTTACAAATGAGTGTCCCTGCAACCTGACTCCCGCCGGGGGTACCGGGAGAAACAAGGGGAGAATAATGAGTGCGGTGGATGGTCGTGTATCAATGACTGGATTTCTGCGAGAACGGTAAAGATCTCAGTAGGAAATCATGATTAGGGATGTGAAAGGCCAAATGGCAAAAATCCCAATAGTAACAATGCATCTGTTCATTAATGTGTGAATATGAGTAATATGAAAATTTAACACAATTATAAGCCCCTCAGCAATCCTGATGGCATAAAATAGATTGTGGTGATCTAATCAGCGTCTCCCCTGTTGAAATACTGTATGTTAACTATTTAAATAGATTTTTTTTTCCCTTAAAAAAACAAAATGAAACAAACCCCGAAACATGTAATCGTATTTAATCGATGTACTAACTTTCAAACCTCTCTTGACTTGAACCGCAATTTTTACGTAAGGCACTTCAACAGAATTTTGATAAAGAATCAACAAATAATTGTCTTTCTGCTAATACTTGAAAAGAACTTTAATTCTGAAAGACAATAGCTTTCTCATCCCTACAGCTAAAGAGCTATATTAAATTACAGCTAGTTTAATTCTACTATATACCATGTGAACATATTGTACTTACAGAAAATACGCTATTCATATACTCAACTTATCACATTTCAGTAACTGCTTGTGAAATATATTATGCACTATATCTTGGAAACAAACATTTATTATGTCATTTATGCCCCCAATTAAAAAAATGATTTTAAATTTACACATCTTAAATAAAAATAACCATTTCAAAGGTTACAGCTGTAGAGTTTTCATGAAATATACAGAAAGAAACCTATATTTTTTCAGGTTTTTTTTTTTTTTTTTAGACTTCATTGGAAAGAGGATGCTCTCAAATTAAGAAAAGAAATAAACACTGTATCTTAATTGCCAAGCAATCGCTCTCTGCATTTATTAGAAAGTCAGTAAAACTTCTAATACTTGATCATATAATGTACAGCTTGAAACTGGGAAAGGTGGCCTGCACATGGGAACTGTTATTCCTAATCCCTACTCCTACACTTACTCTCCTCTTGGATTCACCAGAACAATGTTGCTACATCCAAAGTCCATACTATATTGCGACAGATTTTGGATCTGCACCAGTTCAACCACGTATCATGATAACCCATATTAGCATGTCCAAAAAGCTATAGACAGTGTACTCTGCTGTTCTGAGTATCATGACTCTTCAGAATGTTTCCTAATTCCATCTTCGGAAGGAACCCAGGATTAGCCCCACTTCCTCTGCTGAGCCCTACTTGAGCTAAGAAGATCCCCCCATTACCTATCTGCAGCCTAGATCTTAATGGCACATAGTAAAACAATTCCAAGTCTACCCACAGCACAGTATGAACACATATACAAAAGTTGTTCACAGGTTGTTCGTGAACAGTAATTCATTAATGTTTGGGAAACATTTTTGTTCCAGAAACATTACGGAAAGCATTAAGTGTTGTTATAGAAGAGGATTACAGGTAGGGCACCGAAGAGAAAGACTGAGATGGAAAGAATAACAGGAATCATTAAGTAAATGTTGGTCAAGAGAATAATGACTGAATTAATAGAGATACTTATTAATCCACAAAAAAATATTTCAGCTGCCTCTGTTCAGCACATTTATCAGTCATTGGCTCTTTTCTAAAGATATTTACGGTGCATTCTGTTTTTCGTCTTTCACCCTTGCCTCTGTTGCTTGCATACGCTGCTTTGCATCACTGCGTATGGCAATAGCCACCGGTGAATGGCCTCCGACTGTGCCAGCCATTGTGGCAGCAGCGCACGGGCTCCTCAGTGCCCCCCACCCTGCCGGGCTCCCTTCTCCCTTCTTCCCTCCCTCCATCCCTTCCGTGCCAAGCACCATCGAGGCTGACTCCCTCATCGACAACAATGAGACCTGGAGACTGATGCCAGCAGCCAGTAATTCTCACACAGGCCTTCAGCATATGGAATTAAACCTCCTTTTCGGCGGTGTAATAGTCCCACGTTAACTGCTCTTATTTCCATGTATGGATGTACACGTGCACCCACACGTGTTGGGCACACATATACATATGCTGAATTGCTCTGACAGTACCGGAAGGTAAAGCATCTAAACAAATTAACATAAAATCGCTTTTTAATCTAACTTACTGTATGCTAACAAGCATGCCACTGTTCCTCTACTTCTCTATTTGATGTTTAAATATAGCTTCATTGACTTATTTGCTGGAAAGACTTAAAGTTTTCACAGTGAGAAAGGAGCAGTTTGTTTCCAGGAAGTGGCTGAGGCTACAAAGCCATAGTAAGAGGCACCATTTTTAGTGCTGCCTGGTAGACTTCTGTTTAAGTCTACTTCCAGGAGTTGCGATACTTGCTTTCAGGTATTGTAACTCGCCTTTGGGAGTGACCTAATCCTACTCTCAATTCAGGGGCCGCCCGGATGCGAGTGTACCTGAACCTACCCCGGCAGCCTTCCAAAAATGCAGTCCCACAGCGCAGCATTCCCTTCAGGCCTAACCTCTCCAGTAGCTCTTTTCAATCCATGCTCCATGGTCACAGTCCTGGGCGACCACTTATAAAAGCTTAGAATCGGTCCTCACTGCCAAATCTCTTCCTATTACCTCTTTTTGCTCCTGCCGGTTATTTACTAAAAGCAAACTTCAGTCTCGTGCAGCTGCCCGCTTCCAGAGAAAGGAAAGAAATTCCGTCATGCCGTGACAAGGTGCAGGATGGGGCCTCTCCACATGAGGCACTTCCGGAAGAGCCATATTTGAAGACGAGGGGGGAGAGCAAAGCTCTGACATGATAAACAAGAGACAACTGCGATAAAAGGGAAGGAGGCTGGTGTAAGTCGACCACATGTTAGAGGAACCATATGAGTCTTGGAGCCTCCCACCTGCATGGTGTCTGGGTGTCCAAGCATGTGGGTGCTCTCTCGGGGAGATGCCCAAAGCGCTCCCTCCTCCGTAACTACTGTGAACAGCTCTTGTCCTGGGATGAAAGACTCCATAGAACGAAGTAAAAGAAAGATGTTTGGCCTCAGCAAGGATGATGACATGAAGCGTAGCAGAGTGGAGAGAAGCCAGGAGTTGCTCAATACCCAAGCCAGACCAGACATTTCCTGCCAACACATGTCATTCCTAGAGGAAGGAGTATTTGGTCGGCACAAATGATCATGAATAAACTTTAGCATTGGCTGATATACCTTCCAATTCTGGCAAGCACCTTCCATTATGTTATGAAAGAGCTGGCAAATACCCTCCATCCATTATTCACCCTTTTCTTCTGCTACAGTCATAAATACGTTACACCTGTTGGCCACAATTCCACTCAGTGTTTCTACAACCCTCACCTATCAATGTGCCACCCCACTGAAGCCCCGTTCATGCACCACAACAAATCCTTTCTGGTTTAAATCAGGAAACAAGATTTAAGGGCAGATTTCCACTCTTCTTGTATAAAAGCAGACAAACACACGTACAGACATAATAAATTTATCTTTTCATGCACCTTTTTTTTTTTTTAATGAGGGTCTTACCTATACAAAATCAGAAGCAATTTTCATAGCAGAGAAAATAAAGCAACTATTGTGAAGAAATGGTTGGTATCAGCAGGTTACATAGACATACAGCATCTGCATACACATATGGTTCTCCATCAACAGAATCATGCTTTTAGGGAACTACTTGCAGCTAGGCAAGACACTATGAATCATGAGCAGGCACAACACAGAATGTATTTAAATTTGGAAATCAAAGACCATACAACATACATTTTTCTCTTGCCTTCCAGGAAGTCCTGCAATTTTTCAACAGTCTAAAAGCATTTTAAACTTTTGGAGAAGACACTGGGCAACACCTCTACAAAACTAAATATTGTTCAAATTTAGGACAGAGTTGCTCAGGTGTGATAAGCAAGAATGTGGTGCTAAGTACAATATTCAAGTTTTGATGAGATATTAGGAAGCTATGGTGCTCTGGCCAGCACATCATAGCATGACTCTTCCTACATCGCTCCATCACAACCACTGTGCAGAAAACAGCTGGGCTGCATATGTCCATGGGTGGCTTCCAGAGCTACTAAAAAGCTCCCTTCTCTGGCAAGGATAATCAGCCCTCCTGCTCTTGGAATCTCCAGTCGCACCCAAACCACATGTTAGCTCCCATAGCATTTTATTTCAGAGGACAAAATGAACTTCTGTATCCACAGATGACCGTAGTTACCTGTGATACACAATGACATCAGGTTACCACAGTGTTCTTATTGCACCTACTTGCATAATTTTGTGTAGGCTTAATAATACAACATTTGTTTTTGAGTTGCTGGCTTTCTTATGCAATACCCATCATGCTCTATTAATGAAGTATACACTGTATGAATGATACAACATTTTATTGTGATTTCTGGCACAAGGATAGTGCTTCTTGTGCTAAAAAAAAAATAATAATTCACATAGCCAGAAAAGGTTTCATAGCGCAATAAATAAATCAGTAATCTATGAATGCCACTAAAAACATCATTTTACTCTATCTACAAATATACAAGCAGTTATTTTTACAACTGCTCGCCAATGCTTACTACCAGTCTTACAGGAAAGTTACCTAAAAACACAAGGGCGTTTATTAGGAAGAAAAGGTTAGAATAGTCTCCAGATACACTATACTACCAGTTGTTGAATTAAGTGAGGAGCCAGCAAACCACAGCACAAGGCAGGAACACATGGCTAAGCAGGACAGGGGGACGGCACAGGGACTTCTTAAGCTAGGTTTGAGGCCAAAACCAGCATCTCATTCAACTGTACCCTCAGGAACAATCAGGCTATTGTCTGAAACTGTTATAGTTTCCATCACCTGAATGCACTGGAAGCTGCACTGTTAGCTGTGTACTTTTCAGGCTGTCTTGTTTCAACAGTCACCTATTCCCGGAGCAGTGTCACACTCCAGGTATGACATGTACAACGCAACAAAATCAAGACTGTCATGTAATACCTTCTGCCGGTCTTTCAATCTCCCAGCAGCAGAGTCTATGTTCGTTTCGGGGCTACACAGGAAACAGTCAAGATTTTCTCAGCTTCCATGCCTTTTATCGGTTTACAGCTTCAGGACAGAGCCTACTTTCAGAATGTGAAAAATTCAGGTATTTCTAAAAGTCTGTCTGTCATACACTCTTCTGCACTGCCAATGTCTATGTCAATAAAATATCCATGATGCCCTTCTGAGACCTGCATACTCAACAAAACCACCTCTTTGACAAACACAGCACTGAGGGAACAAGCCTGCATCCCTGCTCTCACCTCAGAACAACGCGGGATTCCAGCTCAACCTCTGTTATTTCCACCACTCCAACTTGTAGAGTACATAGTTCCATTGCCTTACATACCTTGGTGACAAGAGACCCCATCAAGGCTACTAAGTGTACGTTGATTACCCTCTAAATAATAATATTGTAGGGTTGCAACCTGCTGTATGATAATTGCCACCTGTTCCCGCTGTTGGGGAGGTGGCATTCATAGTTGTGTGCCAGGGCATGAATCTGATCTTCCACGTCGAGCGTGGAGCTGCTGCTGGTTGCCTCGGATTTACATGGAGATGGGTCTGCGTTACTTGCAAGATACCCCACAAAACCACTACAGCTTCATTATTCTGAAGAAACACTGGAACAGCGTGGTTTGTAGTCACTGCTCAGTTACCCTCCATCTAAACCCTTGTCCTTGCAAATACAGAGTAGGATGTGCCGGTCCTTACAGTGGAGAACTGATTCAATCTCTACCTCTCTCGTACCGCAGTAGAGCAACCATGTCCCCCAGAGAAGGGCACACAGAGGCCCTGTGAATGGCACTGGATGCCAGGCACTGTATGCCATGGACAGGACAATATATCTTTTGTCACTGAAATTCGTTGGGATTCAGCGCTCTGGATTCCCAAAGGCATTCAGGAGCATAAATCTCATTCTGGAAAGGAATTAGGCTCCTGCCTGCCTTTGGAGATCCAGGCCAGCGAGCTGGCCGAAAAGAGCCGATCGTGAACGCGTTCTGCCACATGCGGCATTTCACTGGCACAACTACTGCTGGAACATCTTTTTCAGCATACACAATCTTTAGAATGATCCCACCGTCTACCACCGACTTCTTCGACCCTAATTAAATTAACAGACAAGAAGGAAGCAAGTTATTTATCCCTACCAAACTTTAAAAAATAAGCTAAATTTTAAAAAACATTCTCCGCACCTTCCTGACATACAAAAATAAAAAATGAAATGGAGTAACTCACTTTCAAACACCAGAACAGCAACCTTTTTGTCACTGATGTTACTATTACACCAGTAGGAATCCTTATGAAAAGAACGGTAACGGTAAAATGAAATTTTAAAAAATCTCCTATGCATGAAAAAAGAAAATTTTGTGTTAATTTGTGTTCTTCAACTTTCTAATGCCTCTTTAATTCCCGGCATCTCTAAATGAAAGAAGGAATTGATTTTCTCAGGAGTGGTCCACCCAGCAAAAAAACCTGTGTCAGTTGACAGAAGGCAGCACTATACCAAGCCTGAGCTTCACTGAAATTCTGAAACCACAAAGATGTTTTAGTATTTCCAAAGACTATTTCAAGAGTAACAACATAAAAACAGAGACATCTGGAATTAAATACCATTAAATTTCACTTCAGTTTTATTTTTTCTGTCTCAGTTGGACAGAGGCACTCCACTGAAATACATTTTTGTATTAGTGCTACCAACAGAGTCAGTTTCTAATTAAAGGGCCATAATATCTTGTTAATATTAACAGAGGGCAATGGTTTGGGTCTGCTAATTTTTTACACCTTCAGCACATCCTTAATAAGCAAAAGGGCTAAAAAAAAAAAGGCATTCAAAGAGATGGCTGTACACTAACTTTGTGGGTATTGACGCATCATTGAAGATGTTCTAAGGAGATTCCACAGTCCATCCTTTGACAGAAAAGATCTTTTGTGCTGACCTATCTCTTTTTAAGTAATTAAATGCTTTCTTGAAAAAAACCCTAAAACAAAACCCCAAGAGAGGGAAAAAGCATATAATTTATATAACTGTAAAACATAAATTGAAAACTACAGTGTTTGGCTAGAATTTCAAGGAAATCCTTCTAAAGCTCAACTACTCCACTTCTCAAATCCTAAATTCAACAGCAACAATGTAACCCTTCATGTACAGTTACTATCGCTTCTCAACCTGAAAATCTCAAGCCAACTTTTTTAAAATTTGAAAAAAAAAAAAANAAAAAAAAGAAAGAAAAAGAGTCCTGGAGTGCTCATAATTTCCCTCAAAATGACAAAGGCAAGGACTGTATGAGATGAAGCTGAGGAGACAATTTTCTAAATAGCCTCTCTTTTGGCCCTTGCCACAGCACTTATTTCCCACCACCAAGGAGCACGTGGCTCTGGCCTCCAGAGCATCAGCTGCAAAGCGAGCTCCTGATTCCTGGGGCTCCGTACCTCTCACCTTCCTTACAGGCCACTTTTGCCTTGACAAAGAGGGAAGAGAAGCCTGACTTGCCAACACAAGAGACCAATTGGGGAAAAAAAAAAAAAAAAAGGAGAGAAAAATAGTGGAACAAACACTTCTGAGACAAAGCCGCAACTTCCGCTGTTGAGGCCTGATTTGGGGTTTGGGTTGGTTGGTTTTTTTGGTTAACTATCACTGCTGTCGGAAACGGGCACGCAGGGCTCCATTCCCCTCACCTGGCACCCCCTGTGCACTTTGAGCTGTGCCGGTGCCCATCCCAGTGGGTGCTGGGGGGCTGGGGGCAGCCCCCCTTCCCAATGGGAGCCACAAAATGTCCTGCTGCAGCTGCACTGCAGTGCACGTTACTGAACTAATCATCGGCTTCCACTCTCCCCCCTCACCCTCTTTTTTTTTCCTTCCTTCCCTTTTTTTTTTCTTTTTTTTTCTTTTTTTTTTTTTTTTTTTTTTTTTTTTTCTCTNCTGACAGCTGTCTTCCTATCTTCCCAACAGGTGCTATTAGGCCCTGAACAATGGTGAAGGCTTTTAAGCCACTGCTGTTGACAAGTGAAAGGGAACAACAAATGGCTCGGTAGTGCTCTTCTCCCTGGGTCACTCAACCAATGGTAATAGTTATTATTTTTATTTATTAGCTCTGCGGCACTGTCCTCCATTGTACCTCCTCCAACCTCCCCTTTCCGTGACAGCAAGGAGCTTTTTAACTTTTAATAAAAATGGGCGAGCGCTTAGCTCCTGAGCTGGCTCTTTCTGTAAAGTGCACAGCTAATGAATGTTGTCCATTTAGATCTGGATAATTTATGATGTCAGCAGAGCAGAGGTGGGGAGGGCTGGATCCAGATATGACCATTAGTTACACTGCCAGGAGTGACAGCAAGAGTAAGAGGAGGTGGAAGCTGGACAAAAAGAAGAGGTTCAAAACCCCCTCCTCCTTCCCCCAGTATTTGTTTTTGCAGGATAATTACAAGGTTAGACAATAAATAAGACATTCCCTCTTTTGAGGTTAACGTAGGGTTTTTTTTTCACCCTTCTTAGCATTTCACCAACTGTATTATAATCCTCTTCAGAGAACAATGGCAGATGGAAGAAAAGTTAATTTTCCCTTAAATGAAAGTGACTGCACCCATTTAAATGATGCACTCAGACTGTTTATCGTTGGAAGAAAAAAAAAGTGCCAAAATATCTTCTGATCCTAATAATGAACACATGCATTTGTACACATATATTTACTAGCTGAGGTTACTTTATTAATAAACTGAATGTAACAACTAAGCTCCATCAAATGCAAACCCTGTATTGCCACTATCCTGGCAAAACAGGTAAATATAAAGGCAAATCAGGCAACTCCATGTCCAAACAAAATCAGTAAACCAGCAAGTCACCTGGAAGCGCAAATACTCTTGGAAGTGGAAAACGTAATGCTAAAAATCATCAAAATATTGACACATAACAGAACTGGTTGGTCTAGAGTCATACGTTATCTATCAAATTGAGGTAAGAGCATGTGTATCTTTTGATCGTCTGGACCTATTTATTATAAGTTGACATAACTGTGTAGTGAAAGGGTTACAGTCATCAGATTGTCTGGGTACTTCCTAGAGTAAAAGTGTACCATTATAATTTGAAGCTAATGATAACATTGAAAGAACCATAAAATACTAATTTGTGATGTTAATAAAACTATTAAAAGGATTTTTAAAATTGAAAATAGAAAACTGAAGAGGATATCCCCTCAAAACAACCAAGAAAACACACAGTAGGCTCAGATTTCTGTTCTTTTCAAATTCACGACAGACTGTTTTACCACTGGAAGTGAGAATTAAAGCACATACGCCTGATGCTAAACAACTACACATCCTGAACTCCTCTTGCCCAACATATGTGAAAACAAAATCTCAATCATTGATTGCCAGATGCCAGAAAGATATGAACAATAATAACAATAAAAAAGATGTACACTATAAATCAAAGCTTCTGAAGTGCAGGTAGTTTCACAGTAAATCAGACTTCTAGTTGTGATGTAAATGATATTTGCATGGAATCATTATGTCAAATTAAGTAGAAATTATTAAAGCTAATGTCATCTTTGGACTTGCTTAAAATAATCTTCCAAGATTTGCACACAGGCTTCTCCACCGAAGTACAGCATTCCATCTGCCTTGACAACTTGTTCTGTTTGTTCTCACTTGTCTCCATTCATGCATTTTTTGGACTCTGTTATTTTCGGTGTAAATAGGGAGAGGAAATACATTGGGTTTCCTTTTGATCAAGCATTTTTCTCCCTGAGTTAGGGAATAACATTGAGATACACGGGTGGTTCAGCCATGTAACAGTCGTGACAAGTAATCCCCAAATAAGCAAAGAGAAATCAGAGTAAGTCTATTATGCATAGCTCTTTAACATAATAGTTCTAGATAAGGGGAAAGGAAAGTCAGAAAGAGAGAGCAGAGAAGTCAAAGAGGGGAAAATAAAAGAGAGACAAAGAAAACAATGCTGAGAACAAGGAAAGAAGACGACTAAGAAAGGGGACTCATTTGTCAAAATCCAAAACATACTCATATTACACAATGCACTAAAGGAGTATGAGAGTCAGGGCAACTCTGCAGCCACTCCCTGACAATTGAAAATGGTCTCAAACACGGAGTTGCCCTATACCCCAGCCATCCAATAGACAACTGCAGCAGCCTGGGCAAACATGGAAGACAGGAGGTAAAGAGCTGTAACATGAACTTCTGCTATCAGAAAGGACAACAGGATTTAGATTCAAGCATAAACTATGCCTTCAAATCATTGCCAGCACGCTACAGGGACAAAACCTTATTTCTTTTGTATCAGAGAAGAACCCTACTCATACCCTGCAGAAGAACTCTTTCAGACTGTTTTAGAAAACTTAAGACTTTCTCCATTCACCTCAGGACGATACAAATTCCTCTGCAAAGAGTTGTCCACTTCCACGAGATCAGCTGCATTCAGGATGGCTTCATGAATCACCAAGGACCAGTAAGGTGAATGCAGGGCAGGAAAAGAGTACCTTCCCTAGAACTAAGGTCGTTCACTGAGCAGCTCTTTACACAATGATGACAATCAAGAGGCACTACATTCTCCTTGGTGAAAATTACACAGACCTCAGAAATACAGAGAATGTCAACATTTCCTCTGATGAATGGAACAAGAAACAGTCCTCCCACCTCTGTGCTACCAACATCATCAGTTGCCACCTAGAGTCAGCCTTTCTCCCACTCTGTCCAACAAATTTATCATTGTTCTGGAAGCCAATTTGTTCCATTGAAAAACAAGGGAGGAATAGGTGTACTCATCCTCCCAGAATTCTCAAACTACCTGTTTGAGGAGGCCTGCCCCTAGTGCTTGGGGATGCCTGAAACAAGGTCTTTCTCATAAACAATTTTTTTTTTTTTTTTTTTGCAATTGCAAAGCATTCGCCTGTCCCACAAGATCAGTGAAGAGGAGGCTTAAACTGAACCAAACAGGCTGAAGAAGTTTTTCAGATGAAGAAAGAACCACTTGGAAGTGCCCACCTTCACTGCAATGTCTGCAGTTCAGGATCCGAATCATCCTTCATTTCTCGGGTGTGGTGATAAGACACATCTGAGTTCTGCTGTGAATAAGCAGAAAATTTGCACTATGTTTTATCAGACAGAAGTCTGGTACCAGTGATCTTCATAGCTGCCTCCTCTTGTCCTCATTATTTCTACCTTCCATGGTTACAAAAAGAACAAGGCATCTTCTGAACAGCTCTGACCAGTACAGAAAGCAGCAAATGACCTACGTCAATAACACGGGTCTTTATGAATCTGAAGTTCTAATCACTGCCCTGTTTCTCCTAAGACTCTGGCCTCATATTCAAAACCTCAATGGGACCACATCTACCTACTGAAAGAAAAAAACAAGCCCAAACTTTCCTCTATGACTATGATCTCAAACACTGACTGGGTTATAACTAAGTAAAGGGAACAGGACACATGGATCGTAATGCATGATCTGGGAATCAGCGAGACAAACCCTTATGAGGACCTGGACTTATACTCTGGAATGCAGTCTCGTGAGACCTAAAAATTATCTTCCTGACAGCAAAAGTGGTGCTTTTGGGGTTTGATAGCTCCTTCAAATAAAAACTGAATCTCTAAACGAAGAGCATATTAGACCAAAGAACAGATCTGTGAAAGAACCCAAAGAACAGATCTATGCAGCTTTACTGCTGGGATTCCTGGCTCTGTCTTCTTGTGTCTTTATCTTTGTGGGGTAACTCTAGACTTTGATTCAAACTATCTCCAAGTCCCTAAGAAACTCAGCTAAATTTTAATGTTTGCACTGAAATCACTTCCATCAGAGAACTGTTGGTGCTGCTGCGAAGAAAAGAAATAAATCCAAGTCCATCAACTGTACCTCAATTTTAACATTGACACATTTAAAATATATTAATATATTAACAATATTATTCAGACTGTTATATGCAATAATGTATTTTTTGATTTAATTTTGTGACTAATATTGACCTCTCCTGTATGGTACCTACCTCTCTTTGCAGACAACAGTGCTCAACAGTATGCAGTTTACACACAGATTTATTTCATATCTAGTAAGAACAGTCTGGAAAAAGAACCACACACAATTCAGCTTTTCTTTTTCAAATCTGAGACAAAACTGGGGTTCAGACTGAAATATTTTCTTTTAAACCTAACTCTCTCTGAATAAGATAGAGAAGTCTTTGAATAAACCTATATTAAATGTTTCTCTGGCGTGCACATGTGAAGGAGAGCCGTACCAAATACATGCAAGTATGCCAAGCACAGAGTCAATATCAAAAGTGGGGTGGGGAAACAGAGGGATGTGGGGCTCCTGTGGAGTGAAGCAAATGACAAGGGCAAATTCCCAGCTTGCCTGAGAACAGGGTGTCTGGGAAGGTAGGGTGTGGAGTAATTGCAGAATGGTGTAACAGGGAATTTAATAGATCAGAAAGGGCTGAATGGGATAACAGGCCCATTGTTCAGAAAGTTCTCTTTTGTGACCAGGCTTTAAGAGAATGCCAGAGCAACAAATGACTTAATCCTGGGGGGATGCTATGGCATAAATGAAAGCAGTCTATACCTTGAAAGCCGATGGAATAAATTTCTGTATCACATAACCACACTGACGACTGCAGCTTTCAGCGAAGTCTTAAGAGTTGCAACTGGCAAAGCCCACACAATCGTGCCCTCCCATGTCCCCCTTTCCCTCTTCATCAGCATTTGCCAATGTACTCAAGAGGTGGGGAGGGGAATAAGCCACATGAATGATAAATAGACATCGTCAAACGCCACGTAAAATACAATTGTTATGGGGAAGAACAGAAGAGAAAGAAAGAATTATTCTGTGCTGGCTTCCATTCTCTCCTATGTTCTAACCACTAACCTAAACTCGGAGCCTCCTGGTTATATGAACACAGCCATTAAGCACTATACCACTGATTTACCCAGCTTCCCACTCCCTCGCTAAAAAAATGGAAGTGCCTTAATAGATGCTTGGTGTAAAATGGAGGCTAAGATTCCAAGTCTCTCACAGAGCATTATATATGTCTTCGGGAATCCTTCCCATTTGCTCATATATTTCTTGAGCCCTGTTATAGCAGACAATGGAGCCGGAGCGTCAAATCTAATTCCCGGTACACCAAAGAGAGCATCTTTCCAGTTACTTCAACGCAAGCTGGATCAGGAATACAGAAAAGACAGCCTAATTGAAAAAGTAAAGGTCACACTCTAGGGCATAATATAGAATATGTTATGCCTACCCTTGCAAGGATGGCAGGGTAGGTAGTGGAAAATGGAAGAATGCCAAAAATGGCACCATCAACTTTTGCTTTATATGTAACAGAAGAGCCGCAATACTATTTATTATATGGCCAGGGGATTAAGAAAAATATAAAATGACTGGCTTTCATAGAAAAGGTAGAAATATGCATTTCTCAATAAACTGCAATATTTCTTCACCAAAATAATAGATTCTTATTTGGGGGGCAAAAAAAAAAATAAAATAATCTTGATCTCATTCTAACTCAGGCAGAGAAGTAAAATGGAGAAATGTAATGCAGCCATCCCAAAGTCAAACTTTTTCCAGATCTTTATGAAACTTGGGCTCTAAATTTGCAAATCCATACTATAACTAGATAGAACCCATTAGTGAGTTCTAAATTTGGCAGCAGAAATTCTTCAATTCTCAGAGAATCTTGTGAATGACATTCAATCTAAAACAACTGATCAAGAAAAATTATTTTGCTTTCCAAGAATTCAGGGTAGAAGAACAGTAGCTCACTGTCATTTGTGGTTTACTTGGTAGGCAGTCTGTTGTGCTTTTTATCCTCTTCCTTTCCCATTTAGTTTTTGCTAGAGGAGAAGAAAAGGAGCACCATAGGTGTGCATTGGTAGAGCACTCTGCACAAAAACTAGGCTTCTGCAAAGCCTTGATCTGAGTTTAATTGAAGCTCTTATATTTCAGATACTTTTTGTAAGTTTAGAACATATAAAAGCAGCTATTACCACTTTCAACATTTCTAATTTGGACAAAATAAAAGAATAAAAAGTTTCCTTCATTCTATTTAAATTACATTTGGGTAGTTCTCTGTGGGGCTACTACAAAATGCTTTAAGGCCACTAGTCTCTCGGCTACATTAAATTAATGAGGCATCTCAAGCATTCACTCTTCTATAGAAGAGTGTAGACTCCCTGGTCAGACACCTACAATTCACTAAATTGGAAACACTGACCTAAGGGAGGCATCAGTGCATTCTCCTTACAGACAATATTGCATTGTAATGTAAAACATAGATAATATTTGGGAGATTAAGAAGATGAGGTGTATGTTGAGTGGATTTTTCAATGTCAGTATGGATAGGCTTCAGTTGACTCAGTGTAGTTCTCCTGACCACTAAACCATTCCAGTAGTTTCAGCAGCATGCAATACTATGTCTTTCTTCATATAAACACCTCAAACACCCAAGTTCCAAGAGTCCGTACTGTTCCTGCTGTTTCGTACAATACTTCAATTAAGGCTGAGCTACATTAACTATGATTATATAAAAAATATGTATTTCCATAATGACACTTTTTCTCCACCACTATAACTCTTCACTCCCAGAGCTGTATTTATAATGAGATGGTGTGGTGTATTTTCCATTAAAAGCCTCGGCAGGAATTTCTGTAGTTTTTCTCATGTATCACAAGTTCAATACTCTTTCTGCATTTGCTTCACAATAACCAGTCCATTTCCAAGTGATTAATTTTCTATTCTAAAACAATGCATTCCTTTCCCCTCTCATTTTGTTGGTGTTTTTTTTTTCTTTTCTTACCAGAAGAAAAGAAAAAAAATTCTTTTTCAATGACATCATGGTATAAAATTTTCAAAGCAGGTTTTAGCGGGAGATATGCAGATTGCTTTGAAAAGTTACCCTCATAAATAACAACAAAGTACTGAATTATCCAGGCTGTAACTCAGTCAAGAGGTGCTGTAACCATTTATATTATATGACCTCAGCAGAACCTCTTGATTGAATTGCAGCCTTTCATTAAATCGGGCACTCTGTATTATTTTCTCTGAACTAGAGTAAATCAGAATGGCAAAGAGATTAGCCCCCAAGCCCATCTCTTTGTGATCTAGAGGCATATAATTTTTAACCATTACCTCGATTTTATTTTGTAACTTTAAAAGATTGTGCATAATCTACTGTGTCAATAATTCCATTCTTGCTGAAGTGGCATAGTCTGATGACATGACAAAGTAATACTGTGTAACCTAGGTACATGTAGAAACAATGATGCTTGTAAAGGAGCGAGATGCCACTACTGAAAGCTAGAGAAAAGTGGGGAGAAAAAGGAAGGAAAAGAGAAACTGTAGATTCATAGCACGGCAGATTCATTCACAAAAAGCTGGAAACCAGAAGCGACCATTAGCTCATCTAGGCTCATCTTCTATATATATTACTGAATATTCATTATTTCATCAACCAAAATCAAACCTTCTTCTGATTTATTTCTAACTACCATTTTACTAGAAGAGAAACAGCTGGCCTCTGAGTCAGGACATTCCATAAATATCTCCCTGCTTTTACTGGAAAGTTGTGTGTGGAGGGATGAGGGTGGAGGGAACCGGGTTACTTGTAACACTCTCTCCGCTCATCTCCAGCTGGCTTATACAATGCTGCCTCCATAATGTGAGAGACAACCTCCATACCAGCAGTTCTCAAACAAACCCATGACAACAACCTCAACAGTTTTGAGCTTTTTAGGGAGTGGGTCCACACAGGAGCTCCTGTGCCACGGGCCTGCAGGACTCGCTTCTCCAGAGCAACGCTTCCCAGGCTGCTGGGCCCGGTCTGGGAGACGGCCACACGTGCAGGGCGAGTATTTTGAAAGATAGCAAGAGAACGTCACTCTGGATGTACAGTTCGTGTCTCACATGATTTAAGAGAATCCAGTTTTCCCCACGGTTCGTATCATACATTGGGAGAACACGGCGCTTTCCTCATCTGGCTGCAACTTCTCACAGCACGCTTCGGTTTTCCTTATTGCTTGGACTTTGCCTCCTTTTCAAAGCCCCTACATTTAACTCGGTGAGAGAAAAGCTACAGTAAGTCCCTTTTCCCTATTTTCTTATATTTGTGTAGCTGTTAGACATTTTGCAAAAGAGGGGAGTACCAGCCAGCCTTTCACAACAAAAGGGCTACTGTCACCGCGCCAGTCCCAGACATGGTGGAAACCAGCCCACAGGAAAAGGCCTGGCTCCAGCGTTAGGCCCCGGCCGAGCACAGTCACTGCATTCACTCAAATTGGCAACAGGTCTCAGTGTTCCTGGCTTTGAGCTGTGAACAAGGGTCGGGATTGAATAACCAATTATACAACCGCTGACTGAGTTTATCCAAGGTTTGCAAACTGCTATAATAGCCCAGTATTCACTGGCTGTTTTATCCTTTTCCAGATATAGTGTCATATCTCCCCTTGTGCCCCATTTACATGTCACTTTATTACATACATCCATTAAAAAGGTTAATACAATGTCACAGTCAATGCCTAAATGTTGCCATTCAGTATCCTCGCTGTGCTCCCCGGTACATTTCATATAGGCACATTTCTTTCTCTCCCGCGCGCTTGCTCACGCACACGCTCTTCCCTGCTGCAAGTTAAATCAATTTGCTGTCAAGAATACACAGCAGCCTATGAACAAAACAGTAGCCGAGAGTCAACAGAGTAAAAACTGCACGCTCCCTAAAGTTGCCAGTCATGGCGAATGACTGTACCACTAGCGACGAGAATAACCTTTAAAACGCCGAAAGTTCAGATTGGAGACATTGTTGAGACTCCCTGAATCACCTGGGTCTCTTAAACTATCAGGAAAGTTCGCTCACTACAAACGTTGTTTTGAATGGCTTTTCTTACTTTTGGATAAACGTTAAACATACCAAGAACTGTTCTTCTCTGATTTTTTAACGCTTCCCAGCTTGACCCCACCTATAACCCAGACGCGTAGGAGGCTGGAAAAAACCAACCAAAATCCCCCAAAATCTTCCTGCAAACGACTGATGGAGATCTTGCTTAAAGTTGGTCGTTCTTTTTTTGAAAAATACTATTTTCTCTGATCAAATTTATCAACTCTGTATAGAAGTTTGTTTCTGAAAACAGCAAGAAAGTGACTCAAAATCTTCTACGGGTTCACTTTTTGAGATAAAGGCATTCCTGTTATTTTTCAATTTCTGTTTCCTACTGCCCTATTAACACAAAACGGCACGAGAAGCCAAAGACGAGATTTTACATTTTGATTTCATACTATACGGCATGTGAAAGCTGTTTGGTTCGGAGTGAATGTATTTAATCAGTGGTCAGGCTGTACCTCCAGGCACACACTTTTGTGAAGGGCTGTACAACAGCAATACGAATCACTGCTGTTTGCCTATACAATATCACTGGGAGAAAGGTACAGTTTTTGAGTTGAGCAGTATGGTAGGGGATCTCCGATGGTACCATAGTAAAGCTACGTTTTTTTTTACAAATTACAGTTTTGATTCCTGATCACAAAAGCTTTTCATTTAACTTTTTGGCTTTTTAGAGTTAGGAATAGGGCAGTTCTGGTAAAAGACTTTGATCCCAACAAGTGAAAAAAAAAATGAGGGTACTTTTTATTCTCCCTCACTTTCGTGGGGCTTGAGACTTCATCTTTTTGGTCCAAACCAATGGACTAAAGCACAACAAAAACCCACCTATTTCTCTGGTACATCTGGCCATGGGAGTCAATGGAAACAGATTAAATGTTTTTAAAAGACTATTTTTGTGAAATCTATTTCTTTATTTATAGATTATCACAGTCAAGAAAAAGTGCACAAATACTTGAATATCATCTAAACCAGGGTTCTGTCAGCTCATCATCATTCTGTGAAGTCTGACTGCAACAATGGAAAATGGAAGATTTTTCCCAATATGTCCCACTTCAAAAGAACATGAAATGAGTTTTCACATAAATTGTGCACTAGTCCTAAACGGAACAAACCCATTCAGTCAAGAGAAAGTTATTGATTGGGGTAAGACTTCAAAAAAATGTTTTCATTCGCTTTTTTAAAAAAACTTCACACAGGTTTTGGGTAATCTGTATTTCCCTTCTGATGAATGCTAAGGCTTCTAACACCAACAACCCCTGACACTTACACAGACCATTGCGTGTGATGGTACCAAACTGTGCTGCAGGGAGCCTAAATGATCTTATTTCCTCATTCCTTAGTTTGGGAAAAGTTAGGGATATGTGAAGCATTGAGATGCACTGTTAGAAGAGCACAGCAGCCCTGAAACGCTAAACGAAGAGACACCCCAACTTCACATAATTTCTTTGACTCTCAATAAAAAATTAAAATCCTCAAGAAGTTCTGTTACTCAGATGTTACTTAGGATTCTAAACAAGAAAATTATAGCTAAAACCTATTTCCAGTGAATCACTTTCCTATCTAAAAGCCTGTATGTAAAGTTCTTTTATTCTTTTTTATGTCATGCCTTTTGAAATATGCACAATGCAACTGCCTGCTTTTGCATCATAAAAGATCTGTAGGCACCACATTGTTCAGCTATCAGTAATAGACTCTTGATTGAGTTGGAGTCTGAATGACACATAGTAGCAGCAAATGATAAAAAGAGAGACTGGAGAAAAACCCTCCCCTCAATTTAGTCCTAAACCAATTATCTGCAAGCTATGTGCACCATGAAATTCTATTAGAAACAAATTATGTTAGCACTGTTTATGAAAGCTATGGTAGGTTGTTATCCAAAACCACGAATTACCTCTGAACAGAAGAGAGGAATGGGATAATTCTTTTGGCAAGTGGAAAGGCTGGTATTTTTCCTTCTGTTTCCTTCTCTTGCCTAATTTTTCTAAAGAAAAAAAAAAGTTGAGTCTAAATTTTGTTACTACAGCTTCTTGCAACTTCATTACCTGACTTTGTACTAATCTAACTAAGCCTGAAGCAAGGAGCTTCGGAATCTTTTAAAGAAGAGCAACTCAGCTGAGCTCCTTCGGAAAAGGACATTCTCTGAACCCTGACTTCTTTTTGCTGCTCGTTCAAGCAAAAAAAGGAGAAAATGAGGCTGGAATTTCTATGGCCAAAACCAAACCAACAAAACAGCACATGACACACCTTGGTAAGTTTACAGGCTTTCAGACAGGGAAGGATGCTAAACTGCATCATATCTGGACAAACACTTGCAACAAAGAAAGGCCTAACTTGAAAATATCGTAATAAAAAGCATTATCTTTTTCTGTCAGGGAACTCTGAAAGTTGAAATTGGAATTCCCACCTATCACCTCTTTTTATTCACAAATCAGCATCTTGCATGTGCCTGCTGCTCTGGTCACCACACAACACACTCCTGGATGCACTGCTCTGCAGGAGGACATACTACTGCCTTTGTCACATTTTAGCATTGCTTTAGTAACGTTAGGATCTCACACATTCAGAAGATGACAGTCTACAGCTCTGTAATGTACCTACAAGCAGGCTGTGTTTGGATGAAACTGGTATTTCCTGAAAGATGTGGGCCTCGCAAGTAAAACCGTCATATTACTGATTTGTGGAGCGGTGTTTTCATTCCACTGTCAGATGGCTTCTTGCAAACACTTCAGTTATGTATAACCGCAGAAAGAGGACACAGTACAATACTTACTGATTGCTAACTAATATTTTTGTCTCAAACATCAAAGGAGCTCTCTCGAACGATGAATATGAACGATTCAGATTTCAGGAAGTTGAACACTAATCTACAAATGTTACTAGCCCCATCTGTCCCACAGTCCACAGACTCTGAAAGAGTGGCGAACACTCTGGTGGGTGATAGGAGTCCTTTGTTATGACATCTAAAAAAAAAAAAATATCTTAAAAATAATAGCTTTACTTCCTTCTAAATTTAGGGAGAAAATTTGACTGGTTAGTTTCCAACGTTCTCACCATTTTCCTCCCAAGACCTCTTTATTGTGATCACACAAATATTTTTCATTAATATTCCAAGTGAGATATTAATCAATATATAGCTATTCAATTCTTGACAGAAAAGATGAACAAATCAGAGTTTGATTTACTGACCCCTTGAAATAGATTCTTAAGAGAACTAAAGAAATTCAGAGATTAGAACATATTGTGTCTTATGAAACTCATTCTTATGGTCACTCCGGGCTTCTTCTATTTATAATTGTGCCTTTTGGTATTGACACTACTTCCCTGCCCTCATCCAAAGAGAAGTACAAAGAAGCAAATTGAGAGGGCAAATTATCCCTTCCATCAGTTCTGAAGGCCAGGTGCCCTAATACAGCATGGTTTTATTTCTATTACAGTTCACTTCTTAGCCTAGTGTTAGAAACAGCCAGCTCTAAGGCAGGTCCAGTAATTCTAGCTTGCTAATTGGTTATTTCAGAATCATATTATTATTATTGTACTCAAGAATCAGAATGCTACTGCTTTCATCAATCGTTTAAAAAAACAAAAATATGAATTTCCACCTCTTCAATTTTGAGACTGCAGCAACGTGCTGAATTGCCAGTGGTTGGTAGATAGCTTCTATTTCAAACACATATTTATCTGTGTTAGCTGCAAAATGATAGGGCTGTATAGAAGTAAAGATTCACTTGTTTCATGTTCCTAATCTTCTGCTGAATATCCCTTCGTAACTTGACTACAAAGGGATGGAATTATTTGAATTTCATTTGTGATGTCATGCAGATTTAAGAGCATTCTTAAATATATGAAATACAAGAAAATCTTTGAAAACTTTTCTCTCTGAACATGCAATAGGTATAATGAAACAGCCAAGAACGGTGAAACTTAGGAGAAACATAACTTAAAATCTGTTAGACTATTAACATTTTAACCACCCCCGCTCATATTCATGTTGTTACATTTTCAAGTTATTTTCCCTTTACAAGAAACATAAACATAAGTTTCTTTGATATTTTAAACCCCGACTTGGAGACTGTTTTAACCTCCCTCTGTCCAAGTGTTAACTGACTAATAGCTCTGCAGATGTGGAAGAAAACATCTCTCATCTCCCCCATGGTCCGGCACCTTCCATTTATGGTTAGAATGATTTCATTATGTTTTACCGCTGCTGGCTGCCATATTTTTCCCCATGCTCTGTCCCCAGCCCACTGCTTACTGTTACAAACCTCAGAAAAGATTTGGGAAGCTATCACTCAGAGCACCACTGGGCAAGAGCCAATCACCAAGGCAAGGGAAGCCTTCTTACCTAAACAAACCATTATCGGCTCATCTCATGTCTTTGTACTCTTTTTTTGCTATTACCTCACGGGATTAACTTTTATCTCTAATCTCTGCTCTGGCCAACTGTCAGGGAGCCTAAAAGCTGCCTGTCTTTTAATCTGTGTGTAATAATACTGCTGCTACTAACAGATAACTGTGAAACAACATGGAGGGAAAGAAAACACACAAACACATAAGGGCTGATTGTTAAAAACTGCCACGCTAGCTCCTACCTGAAAGGAGAGCAAGATCACGGGTGATGTTCATTTTGCATTCCCTTCATTTTTTCTTTCATGTTTTCCTTTTCAATCCAAACCCCACTCAAGTGATTTAATTTGGGGCTTCTGTTCTTACTAACCAGTTTATCTGCTGTTCAACTTCCTAGGACTTTGAGAAAATCCTCACCTACCTGTAACGTTCCACTAAACAAACAACAACAACAAAAAATCAGGATGGGGAACATGACAGAAAATAAAAAAAGGAAAAGAAAATTTATGATCCTACTGTAAAGGGAGATATCCAAGGCTTCAAAACCGTCAGCAGTTTAAAACTTGCCTTGAAATAAATAAGTCTCTTACTGGGTGGCATGTTTACCAGGCAGTCAGGCTTTACTTGAAGTTAATTCTTTTATAAGGTCCCCCAATACTACATTACACCATGTTTGGTAAAACAAGACTAAGACTGAAAGACAAACAAAGACTTCTTAATTATGGCCAGGTGTGTAGGGAAGCAATACTCACAGAATATGGGGTCTTGTGGGGTTAGAGCAGGGAGGGAAACCCTCATAAAAACTGCTCTTGTAGGGGTGTTGGTGGCATTTTTTTCCCAGATTTTATTAAAAGCTTATTAAAGTCAAAGACAGGCCCTTTGATTTAAATCTAGTCCTTGAAAGAGTTTGAAAATCAACAGGGGAGAGGAATAAAGGAGGCATACCAACAAATCTCAGCAGGAGAGTTATGGATACAGTATTTTTAGGATGTAGTTGTAAGGGCAGAAAGGATATAAGTCTTATACGGAGTAGTAACAGCAATTAAACCAAGAGTGTTAGTGATAAACATATTTTAACTGTTGCACTATATAACTCCTAGGAATCCAGATCAGTATCTTACTATACCTCTAAAAACCTATGAAGCAAACCAATATACTCTAATCACTCTCCTGATATGCAAACTGAAGAATTAGGCCTTGCATAATATCTTGAATAATCAGCAAACTCAGACTTAGGGAAGCAGGGAGATGTAAACCAGCACATGCCAAAATTTCCTCCGGGCAGGTCCGAGACAATGACTTTGAGGGCTGTTATTCTGAGGGTCCCAATTAGAACCGATCAGGCTGTTTAGGACAGTGCTATTCATCATTAGGTCTCAGTACTTCACAAAAGAGGTCATTATCATCACAGTAGTTGTGCTGTAGCTACCTAGTCTATGGGTATGTGGCTGAAGTAAGATTTGAGGGGAAAAACAGGGAACTCCATTAGATCAGCTGATATTGACAATGTTTGTTTGCCCGTGTCAAATCTGATGACAACTTTATACATCCTAACGGTTCTGTAATTTTCCAGCTTTAGTCCCCAAGTGGGGAAAATAAGGGAGAAGAAGAAATGGCTTGCCCAAGGTCACCCAAGAAGGCCCAGTAGCAGAGACAACGTTTTCTACTCTAAAGCTGAGCCAGGTGACAAAATAATCAGGGCTGTCTGTCCCTCTCCAGCACTTGGTTGAGATGCACCTGGAAACAAATGAGAAGCCAATGCAGGTGTCAAAAAGCAGGTCCAGTGTGTCCCCTGTGGCTAACGTCATCCATAAGAAATCAGAAAGGCATTCTGCAGGAGTGACTGCCTTCTTTGTAGTGTCTAAATATCAGCCCTCTGCATAATGTGTTGTAATAATCTCAGTTACAAATCACAGGGACAAGGATTACAGTGGTACGGTCCAGACATGAAAGGCAAGGCTGCTATCTTCCAGCCAAGCACAAACAAGCAAAGTGAATTTTTAGCTACGAAAGCCACGCGAAACTCCAGGAACAGAGAAGGGGTCAGAGACTGTCCCACGCGTGAACTTATTGGCAAGGGAGAGAAAAAGACCATTCTGAATGAGGGAGGGGGACTGGAATCACCATCACGTTTAAATCCTTTCCTAATGCCTGACACTACTCTCTCATTTGAACTGATGTTGGGGGGTTTGTTCTTTACTCCGTATGCTACTTGACCAGAGCCAAAGGTGTCCCAGCAGCCAGAGCTACCTGTCCTTTCATTGCAACTCAAACCCTCCCTGTCACCAGCCATCGTTCCTGACAATATTTTGAACTCCGGTGGAGAAAAGCAGGAAAAATATAACTAATTATCCCATCCACCAATACATTGATGACATCTGTCTGCATATTATGGTTTTTATCATACACTACCTATCTCCAAATGGTTTGCCAGGAATTTTGAATAGATCACAATGAGGAAATTCAGGGCCTCTCTTGCCAAATGAACCAGTGACCGCAACTGTCTGGGATTACACAGAAAAGAAAACAGAGGAGCACCCAAGAGTGATACTATCCACCAACAATGTTGCTGCTCAAGTATCAATGGCTGCAAAATAGATCTAAACATGGATGGTACTGGTAAAAAGTTCCTCAAAAAGCAAGACAAGGAGCATTCCTTCTCATTCCACACCTTGATACTAAACTCAGAGGGACAAGAAAACTTCAGGAAACCAAATTGTTCAAAACTCTGACCCTCTCACCTGTTTCACTCGGCAACACGAAGTCCAAACACTTGCCCATCTCACCCTAATATGCTTATGCTCAGCCCCAAAATACAGAATCTTCGTAAGCATTACAATATTTATTCCTCAGCTCAGATCTGAAAATGAAAACAAACCACTATATCCTCTCACCGCCACCTTTGAAATTCTTCTTTATACCACTGTCACTGTTGGTCCCCCATCTCATTTCATCAGAGTAAAAATCTACATCTGTTCTACATTTAAGATACAACATTCACAGTTTTTCAGACTGCCAGCACCAAAAACTAACAACCAAGTTCTAATCAGTGACAGAGATGCGCCTACACTTGCTGCCCACTCCCACTAAAATAAGGAATCGGGGACACGAGCACTGGCTTTGACCTAAGTGCCCAGATTAGCAACCTCCCACTTGTCCCCCCTCAGAAATCAATATATTGCTGTGTTTAAAAATGGTTTGCTGAAAACCTCACAGAGGCAGCCCGGTGAGGGTGATTAGCTGAGGATCTTAAGTGAGGCTTTAATAAGGTTCTACTGTATACAGTGCATCTAAAAAAAAAAGCCCACTAAAAATAACAATGAGATGAGATGACTGTAGAGGATCTCACTCTCTCAGCATCATTTCTGGCTTGGGCCCACATGACTACAGTGAAGATATCTTGTCAGGCCACGAGGGCTTGACAGGCTTAATCAATAGCTGTTATTTTTTCACAAGTGCCAAGTAAAGAAAAACATAATTTATGCCACGCAAGATGCTGACAATAATTCATACTAATTGGGCTGCCTAAAATTCCCCTTCTGTCCTTCTGTTTTCAATTGCTTTTAACTTTGCAAACTTTGACTGTCCATACTCAAATTCTCAGTCTCTGAGCTAAGGAAAAAATGAAAACAGAAGATCAACAAGGGCAATATTACTTTCTTGCTATATGACAGTTTAAGCTGCCATTTCTATGCAAAACTTGCATTGGGTTTTAGCATCTGACTTCCTTCAACTGTTTGGTAAATGAGAGCTATACTGCACGAGAGTGCAAAATTTTGTCAAGTGAATATTAAATGAGCACAGACCTCTTTCAGTATTGTCTTCAGAGAAAGTTAGAAGAATGCAGACAGCTGTGACATGCTTCAGTATTTGTAATACATATTTTAATAGTCTATATTCTTATTAATCCCTTGGACTTGTAATAGCTCTTTGGAAGAACACAGAGTAAATCTTAGGGCTTGTTGATTTTTTTTTTCTCTTCAGAACTACACACAAGTATTACATAGCACTACACGGGGCCTTCTAGGTCATCAGGTTTGTCCCTCTGACACTACAGTCAGCATGTCATGTGATGCTTTTCCTCTGTAAAAATACTTGTTTGTTGCTTTTGGTTTGTTTGTTTGTTTTTTTCTCTGACACACTGTTCCAGAACCGCACTGTTCTAATGATTAAAAACCTTCTAATTTCCAGGTCACTTTTATTCATAGCCAGTCTGTCTTGGTTTAAGGCCACTGCCATGTCCAATAAAAACTGATGCTTGTCTATGTCTCCTGAAAACAGGCAGAATTTGGCATAGAATTTCTTAACTTCTAAGTTACCCCGATGATGAATTTGGCTCACTAGATGACCAACAGCTGAGTCCACAGGCAGAATTTGTCCTACATTTGCTTCGGAGCACACTTCTGTAGCTGACAAACACCGCTTCCCAAACTAAGTCCAGCAGACACATTAAGACACGTTACTATCCCTGACGTAGGGAACATTGGAAAGAAAGCTAACGCAGCAATTGGAAGTTATTAATAAAAGGAAGACTCAGCTAGGTAATAAAATATTTCAGAAAAATCCTCCACTGTAATTTGTCTACTAAACTATAAAATGTACTTTCATGAACTGCATATTCCAACTAAAACCAAAACAAAATAGAGTTCACTACCAATAATTGTTATTCATGTTATTACATGAAAAAGTTAGTTTCCAGTCTCTGTCCTATTTGGAGGACTTCGGATCCAGTGCCCAGATGTCTGACAAAGTACAGGCAGCAATACTGAGCATTTGTTTTTACCTTGTATTTATAAGTGTAGTAACACAAAGAAAAGGTTGGATGTTTTCCTAAAACAAATGAAGATGCATTCCAAATCCTAAAACACAAGGTATAAACTACAAAAGAAACAGACACAGCTGTCAAGCCAAAGTCATTACGGGGGTGGGACAGACAGGTACTAGGAATTTGTTGGGGGGAGGTGGGACAACTTGTAAAATGTTCTGGATACAAGGATGAAGGATAAGGAAAATTAAGGTGCAGTTACCTGAGGATGGAAGAAAGGTGGTCACCAGATTTTTATGAAGAGTCCCTATTTCTGTAGCACTTTTACATTAATTCCACTGCAACCAAGATGAAAGGTGCCCAATAAATATTACAGTATCTGAGGCTGCTTCTGTCTTGTCTTTAGTGCTCAAATCCGGGCTCAGATCTTACAGACTTAGACCCAGTTGTATGCAAACTGTTAACAGAAACAGCATTTCAGAGTGAGCCTGCCCTATCCTTGACTTGTTTGGAGATGAAGCTGGCTTGCTCCATATTATAATAGAATGAAAGGGTGAAAAAGCAATCAGCTAATACAGAGAACTAGGGAGCTTCGCTCAAATGTTATCTTAAGCCTTGAAACACCCTGACAGGACATACGTACCTCCAATTTTCAGTTTAATTAGACCAAATGCCTGATGATCACCCCACAATTGCATAGCACGGCTAGACTCTAACCACATGCATGTGAAAATATGGGGGGGATAGAAATAAATTTTTATATAGACGATGTTGCTACCTCTCGCCTTATTCTAACACGTGGCTGCACTGTTAGGGTACAAGCAGCAACAGAATCAATAAGTAGTCTAATGCAGAAGCTTTTTACCATTAACTCCCAGGTTTATTCATTTTCAAAAGGGTTCATGCTGTTCTTCTGTCTAAATTCTGCATACACACTTCCAACAGATTATGAATATTTACTACCAAGGCTAAGGAAAGTATAAGTATGATAAATAACGTTAACCTGTACTTCTATTCCAACATGAAGAGTTTAATAAATATGACACACATAACCCTTGCAGTGCACTAATAACCATCACATGTGCACAAGAGAGAGGTTTTTTTCTTTTTGTAAAAGAAACATTTTCTTTCATTGCTTTTTCATGCACTGGGACTTTAAAGGGCATCACTAATTATGTAGATGTGGATGTATATGGAAAAAACCTTTTTACTCTTACAATAACTTCAAAATTCAAGTTGGTCAAACAGAGCATATTGCTTTGAACAAAGGAGCATTTTACACACACACATCTAAACACAAAACAAACACAAACAAACAAACAAACAACAAAAAAACCGCCACCACAAGAACAAAAGACTTAAAATATTCTTTTGTGGCTTTGTGGAATTATTCTACCTGACTTTGTAATGGAAAAAAAACTCCTAGACAGGTAGGTGATCAATTAAACTCACATATCAGGAACAGGTTGAGTATTCATTCAGTTTCCACCCAAACATTCAATCCTCTGTTAGAATTTCTTTTAGCAAGCTGTTTGTCGATTTTATTACATACAATTAGCTGAATGACAGATTCATGTACAGGAGTGGAGTGGCATTATCAATGCAGAACTCTGAAGAATCCTTGTATCCATACCACCCTGTGTTGATTTTGCCAAAGTCACTGTTAGAATCACAGGTTAATTTACCTATGGAGAAAATCAACTTTCGAAAGATCCAAGAAAGAAAATCGTATTTACAGATGTGCTGGCTTCACTTTCAAGGTCTAAAAGATTACAGAAAAATACAATAAAATCACAGGATGAGTTTTTTCTGTTCTTTCAACATACAGAGCTAATCAAATCTTCCTGATCTAGACAGTGCTATAGACATGTATGAGAATGAAAATACGAAAGATAACTGCATACATTGAAGAACAGATAAGTATCATCAAATGCATTACCACAGTTTTGAACGATGACAAAAATTACCCTCCAGCTTCATCACACTCAATGACACATTTAATGTCAGAGTAAAATTTATAGGACATTAAAGCAAACAAGCCCATGTTTAAAGCAATGCTAACTTTACTTTGGTGTTTGCAGAAAAACCACCAGAAGTTTGCAAACTTAAATTTGACACATAGGCCTTAACCTGTTTTATAAACACAAATGGCAAAATTTGCACTAAGTGCATGCATCTTCGATGCAGCTTTTAGTTTTGCGTATGCATTTCAACTTTAGCAAAAGAAAACATGTAAAAGATAGCCAATTTGAATATGGTAAAACTATTTTTCAAAATGAAAACAAATTCAACGAAGTCCTTTTAATGTAGCAGCTGAAGTAGGGATATTGCATATTTCAAAGTTAAAGAGCTCATTTTTTAATTCTTCAGCATTATCTACACTATATGGAAGTAGCTACTACGACTCTTCTTATTGCTGAGTGTATGTAACCCCAATTCAGAAAGTCATTTAGTACGTGCTTAATTTAAAATATTTATTTAAATCCACCTTTGTAAAGCATAGCCTAAGTGCCTCCAAGTTTAAGTGAATTTTATGCTAAGCTAATACTGCCATAAAAAGTGGGGTTTTTTTAACCAAACACATCGATCAAATTTGTTTATTACAAAAGTGGTGTGAAAAGCACCATTCTAGTATTTTAAGAAGAGTCTCTTCAAAAGTGTTGTATATTTGTGAAGAAGGATTTGGGTTTATTCAATAAACTCTCTTCACAAAGTTAAATCTTAATTTACAGAATAAAAAATAAAATGAAAAAGAGAAATTACATATGAACAAGTTTTCCAGTGCATCGTATTAGGAAGTGGGGCAAATTCTGCTTTTTTTGTTAAATACTCCCTTCTGATGACTCAAAATGAGACTACTGGAGCAAACAAGAGCAGAATTGATACGTGCTATTTATATCCATAATGCCACAGTTCAACTCCTGTTTCATTAACAAAATACTGCAGACAAAGGGATTTTATGAGACAAATGTGATCCACAACTAAAAGTAAGTCGGGTATTAAATTATTCAATGCACATTACCATCTTACGCTTCTCACTTAGATTCCAACCACACCAAAGACAGAAATACCGGAGTTGTTTTTTGTCACCTCTCACAAAAACTTGGTTAATTAGCGTAGCACGGAGCGATGCCCCCCGGTCCACACGTGACAATATACACCCACACACTAATTCACTCTGCCACATTCAGACTTAATTAGGTGTTGGCCCAAGCTGCGAGGTTCAAATCTGTATCTGGAAATGCGCTGTGTTGGCTGCAATAACGGGAGGGAGGTTGAGGGGATCCAAATTCGGGTGCCCGCTCTGTTCCGTCCCCCAGCTCACGTTTACTGTCAGACTACTTTTAGTCTGCCGGCTCCGAGGCAAGACATTATTGTTTGCCGACACAAAACCCAGCACGCAGGATCCCAGCCTGAGTTTGCACCTCACAGGCTTACTGCACCTGCCACTAAATAAAAATATTGACAAGACTGGGATTAGGTGACAGTTGTCTCTTCCATGAGAAGGAATACTGTAGACCTGAAACACTACAGTAGTCCGGAATATATGCTATTACTGGCTAATTAGTAAAGTGACAGAACCACTTTTCTGGAATAGCGCTAATTTAAAACCATTTTTTTTTTAAATAGGCATTTAACAATATTAACTTTGTTTACTTTTCTAATGTAAGTGAAAGACACACAGAGTTGCATTTTGCTAGAAATAATTACTAAAGAACTATTAGACCAAGTCCAATTTTAAGGTAAAGTACATACTCCCGGTTCCGAGTTGCACTGAAAGTTGAAACGGCTTCATTATGCCCATCAGCCTTGCCTGAAAACCAGACACAGCCTTTTCAACCATTAACCCATTTCAAAGAACTTAACATCACCTTAGGTTTTTTTTTTTCCCTTATTTGTGAGGTTCTAGGTGTTTTCTGTGGGTGGTTTTGCTTTCCTTTTTTTCCTTTTCTCTAAGGCTAAAAACAAGCTATTTGCATCACAGTCTTCACGGTTCCAGGTGGACACGCTACTCTGCTGCGAACTGACGGCGAGTCCTTCTGTGCCCGTAGGCAGCAGCACCGCGTGTCCACACAGCCCCGCAACACATGCACGCGTCTGCACCACGGTGCTGGGAGCACGTGGGGCTTTACAAGCTGCCCTGATGATTTAGTGTTCAAACACGGGAACGGTCTTATAGGAGCACTGCCCTGAATCTCTTTCCCAGAACTTCTTGACAGGAGGATAATGGCCATTCAACCTGTGGGCTCCATCGCTTCCAGTATGGGCAGGATGAAGGGGATCAGACCGTTGGCAGATTGAGCAAAGAATATATAAGCCTCAGTATATAAGCCATCGGGACTTTCTGTGCTGTACAGATATAGACCAAACAGAACAAAAATTCTCAAGAAAAATCAAAATGACACATTGATCTAGTTGTGATATATGACCGGATTACAGTTTCATTCTCCTGACATCATTCTGGAAAAAGGTTCACTTTGGCATCTGAATTGCTGAGACGGTGTTTGACTAATACACAAACAGAAAAGAAAATATTCTAGAAGCTGGGAAGTAAGTGCTAGCAAAAGGAGTGTGATTTAATAGTCTGAAGCTGCCCGATACACAGTCTGAGCACAACCACATTGAGGGAAACCTTGCAAACCACCAAAGTGTTAGCTATCTGTACCGAACGGCACACCAAATCCTTCTAACTACAATTCATTTTGACTGAATCTTGTCAAGGCAAAATTAGCCCATGTTGTTTGCAAGTAAAATTACACACTACTGTTCCATTAAAAGCTTTCTTACTCAAGGTCTTGCCTAGCACATTATTTGCATTTACGTGTTTTTCCGAAGTGCGGTTGTCCAGAAATTGCCTCAGAACTCTACTGGCTAGAACTGGTCCCGTTTGAAAATTTACGCACAGTATTACTTTCACTATTAAGTATTATGTCTCAGCATGATCCCTCGAGTCTGTACACCTGACCAAACAAGAGGTTCCCCACAGCAGGCTTTACACAGGTATAATACAACTGCTCCATGAGCTATGCACTGCCTGAAGGCCCTACCCCTGACATAGAGAAGACACTTCCAAAGAGGGGAAAAAACTTCAACAGTTTAAATGATATTGGAGCCCTTCGTGCAACACAAGAGAGTTTCAGCAGGAGGTATCCTGGGCTTCTGATCCAAAGCTCGCTGACTTCAGCAGGCTTAGACAATCACTAAATAAGATCACAGTTAATAAATTTGGCCTTGCTGAATTCTTGAAAGTGTTAAAGAATTAAATTCTACATGTTATTCACCCAGAAGAACCAATCTAACACCAGTGTAATTTCAGGTAGTGAGCATCTTTGAAGGAGAGCAACTACCTAATACAATACGGTATTCCTAGCTCATTTTCTTCTTCCCCTTTTCTGCTGAGTTTGCCAACAAGTGTGCCAAACAGGCTGGATTGTTATGGTATTATTTAATACTGCTACTTCTTTTAGTGCCGTGAGCCAGCATGATGCCATTATTCAATGTGATACAGTCTATAGCTCAGCTTCTTATTTGTCACCAATGACTCAGAAAAATACAAAAAAACTGCAAACCAAACCAAACCAGATCCTCTCGAAGTACTCACTGTCCTCCTAAAAAAAGAAAGAATCCAGAGAAAGTCAATGCGACCAACTTCCTATGCCCTCTGGTAACTCAAGGACAGGTCTATTTAATCTTTTGTGGTTCTTTTAACCCTATGAGTAGTCGAAAAGTTAGCTAAAATCACCTATCGCAAAAGATAAAAAGACAATTCTGCTCATGTTCACACACATACTGAAAAGAAAAATAACTTTCGGACTCTGAACTATTATTTTCTATCAAGCAGCCTCAACACGTCCCTCAAATATTAAGTTCATGTCACAATCTCCGTGGAAAGGCAGGGTTAAGGAAGACGGAAGCCTAGGAATCCAACCCAAAAGGCAGCTGCTCTGGCACTCACAATGCCGGCTGGAGATGCGAGCGGTAGCTGCCGTGCTCTGGTTCCTGGAGCCCAGCTTTTGGCTTTAAGGAGTTGGGGTGACTGTGTCCTGCAACTACCCTTAGATATGTGGGAGGGGAAGTTGTACCACGTTGAGTTTGCCCTGCAGGCAAAACTGAAAAGTCAAACTGCCTGCGTCATCATGTTGTCTTATCGTGTCACAACGAAATGCCATGGCACGACGCACTACGTGGACTCTGAAAATGCTTCAAGACCTTTCATTTTCTCTTGGCCAAGATTATCTAGCCTGCCTGATACAATCTGCATTTGCCATGCATATGTAGGGCAAAATCAAAGTTTATAATTACAGTTACGATACATAATGGTTCGCTGGACAGGGAGAAGCGTCTTTAAGCTAGTTACTTTAGACTCCTTCATGTGTCTTAGCTGGTTTCAAGGTATTTCAGGCTGGGTGGTAAAGGGTTACATCTGCCATGGAGTTGATGAAGTAGGGTGAGTGGGGTGGGTGTTGTCGTAATTTGCATTAGCCCACCTAAGTTAGACACCTAGCAGTAAAAAGATCCTATAAATATCCTTCTTAAAACATGGAAGGGAAATACTAAGTCAAAATCTTTCCATGAAGTACCTTGTAATTGAGACTTTTATGCTTCAGGGAAGAGGATGAATGGCTTCTGAACCACAGAAGCCATTACCAATACCCCGATTCAACACAATAGAAGCACGGAAAAAGAGAAGGTACAAGGCAGGGGCAGTCTACAAGAAGAAACTTAGATATAGAAGAAGTCTTGCAATTAACCTTTTTTATTTATCATTAAATTTCTTTCAGCTAAGTCCAAAAAAGCATGGAGGGAGTTCTGACTAGATAGTTCGCAAACTGTTATACAGTTCTGGGAATACGATCAAAGTAAAATTCCTACATTTCACTGTTTATATTTCCTGCATTTCGCAGATGCACATGAATCTTCTTTTTCGCATAAGTTTTCCTTCCACTGACACTCCTCGAGAGCACTGGTGGAGATCTCTAACCAGAGCAATTAACTAAGTCTCCTAAAACTATGTCCCAGCCACACTCCCTGTAGTACTAAGAACATCAAAATGTTCTCAGAATGTTCAGCATACACTTCTAAACACAAAGATGTGACAACTCTAAGAAGTACTAATGAAAATAAATAACCTATACAAGGGAACTAAACTAATCAACTGATTCTCTAGTAAGACAAAAATGAACTGAATATCATGCATTGAAGAGTAACACTAATTCCAAAAAGTTCATATGGTTTACTTGCTAGGGTAACAGCTTGTATTTCACTACAGGAAAGACATTGAGGTACTGGAGACAGAGGAGGGCAACAAAGCTGGTGAGGGGTCTGGAGCACAAGTCTGATGAGGAACGGCTGAGGGAACTGGGGCTGTTCAGCCTGGAGAAAAGGAGGCTGAGGGGAGACCTGATCACTCTCTACAACTACTTGAAAGGAGGTTGTAGCATGGAGGGTGTTGGTCTCTTCTCCTGAGTAGTAAGTGATAGGACAAGAGGAAACAGCCTCAGGTTGCACCAGGGGAGGTTTAGATTGGATATTAGGAAAAATTTCTTCCTGGAAAGGGTTGTCAGGCATTGGAACAGGCTGCCCAGGGAAGTGGTTGATCACCATCCCTGAAGGAGTTTAAAAGACGTACAGATGAGGCTCTTAGGGACACAGTTTAGTGCTGGAGTTAGGTTATGGTTGGACTTGATGATCTTAAGGGTCTTTTCCAACCAAAATGGTTCTGTGATTCTATGAGAATGACACAGTAACCCCAAAAAATAAATACCCCTAAAGCAGCTACGGGCCTTGTCCAAATTAAAAGCATCTGAACATCTTCTTGTAAGACAGGTTGCAATATGACTTTGCAGAACAGCGGCCACTCATTGGTAACTGTTCGTACACCCACTCTGGTTCCACAGTATAAATGCTAATTTATGATTGGTGGAAAAAGAGAAGGCCACATCAGTTTACAGCAGATAAAGACAAATCACACAGGGAATAACTAGAAGTAGTTGACAAGTTGCAAATTCTTATCTTTAGTGTATCTCATGATAACTTTCTCATGACCACACTCTGAAAAAGTACTGCAGAAAAATGAAATAATTATACATTAAACTTGTTTTGAAGTGGTTTTGCTGAACAGGGGAAAAGCTGCACTTAGTCTTCTATTAGCTTAGCATGAAAGGGTCTGCTCTAATGTTTTTAACTTGAGGTGAAGTACTTACGGGCATTTCTCTTACTGAAAAATATCCTACAGATAGTACAGAGTTTTTGACTCTGGAAAAAGGTGGACAGAAAAGGGGTGGGAGAACAGTCACTTACAATTATATATTTTTTGGCTTCTTCAAAACTTGAAAATAAAATCCACTTAAAAAGACAAAATCCAATGTAAAACCCATTTCCTCTTTGTAACGTGAACTGGTCAGAAAAACTTATGATTTTGAAAATTCTACAGTAAAATATTAGAAGGAAATCCCAAAGAAATATTACCTTTACTGGTGCACTTTGTGTGAGACAAGCTATTTTTTTATAATACTAACATTATAGTTACTGTTAAAGAAAACACGAAGTAAGCATGCTCTCGGTTTCAATAAGTCTATGACATATCAAGTTTTAAAAAAAACTATAAATGTCAGGCTTTGTCTTCCCTGTCCTCCACAGAAAAGCAGAAAGAGGCATCAGTTTGCATTAGCTTCTCACAGGAACATTAACACATGCACATGTGTACACACAGAGAGAGAAATACACACGCCTAATCTTAGCTCTGTTGACTTTGCTCGTGACAGCCCACAAATGCAGCATCAATGTGCTTATCTCCTGTGTTTTTCTGAAAGTGCTGAAAAATGTCATCTTCCACGACCTAGATGGAATCAGAAAAATGTAGACACATGACCACCGACAAGGAGTCCACCAGGAGAGGGGAGAAATAATTAACTGTATCATCCAGGACACTCATCAGCAGTGGATAAAGAAAGTTTTGTTCAAATGTACCGAAACAAACACTTCATTATGGAAAGCAAAAACCCCTCTTTTTCTCACGTTGGAAGCAAATCACACTGGCACCAATGAAAAAAGGTGCAGCTATTTGAATGCACTTACTTTGAGATCTATCTATCAAAGATAGCTGGCGAGAATTAGCAGCACACAGAATTTTTGTTTGTTTACTTGGGGAAGTTTTATCAATTTAAGCAATACATTTACCACTACAGTTTTGAATGCAAATGAGTATTTTTTCAGCTTAGCTTATAGTCCGTCCTAGACAACAAACTAAACTGCAACTGTTGCTCTCCCACCAAAATAAGAAAAAACACACAGAGGGTCATGGCAATATACTGATAATTTTAAATTTGCACTTTTGATTTTATGAATATAGGAACTTCAGAAGCATAGCTTACTCTATATTGGGGTTAGAGATCCATAAGTACCATCAAGAAGTGCATTTAATATCTCATCTAACAGAAATCGGTGCTTAATTAAGAGCCTAGCAAGATTCTACGCTATATTGACATTGCAGTGCACTTCACATAGTCGTGTCCTGTTGATATCAAATTTTCACTATTATATTTGCCATTACTGTCGCTTTTCTTGCTTGCCTTGGAGATGCTTGTTCATGCTCGTCAAATCTAGTTAATGGATGTTAATGAACTCTTTCAAGAATATAAGTGGAAAGATTGAAAAAGAAGGCAAGAAGAAAGGGAAAATAAGATACGGAATCGAAAGATGAAAACTGAAAGAAAACAGGAACAAATAACCAGAGCCTGTTTTTCCTCCTGTTACACATTTTTTTTCTGTCAATGGTAGAAAAAATGCAATGGAGCAATCTTTCCTCTCAAAAACCAGGCTTCAGGTAAGTCTCCCTCTATTTACACCAGTCACACCAGACAGAAAAAAAAAGGATGGACAAATACTGTTATAAGTATCACAGGTCCCTTGAGTTCTGGGCCATTAATGGGCATCCTTGATCCCTGACGATGGGGACAGGTTTTATGAATTCAGCAGCATGAATATTTGCGTGGCTGCAGACTCCTCCTCGGGCAGGCTAGAGCATTCCACAGCCCCCACCCTTTGTATGTGTGCTCTGTCTATCTTCTGAGAGATAATAGCGTGTGTAGATATCTCTTACACCTTTGGATTGTCAAACATAAATCAGTTGGCCAAAACTACTAAATGCAAAGTCAAAGAAATTTAAATATTGACTCGAGTTGCAAAATTCAGATTTTGAATACCCCTAAATTTAGATGTGTAGGGTCAAGAGTTTAGGTTCAGTCCCTCGCCCAAGGGGAGGCCAGCTGAAAAATGTGCTTACCTGTTAACTCCCAGAGTCATTACTGTGAATTGACACGGTTTTACTACATATAGATAAGATTAATGGAACATTTCAAGTTGCACAAAACCCTCAAAGGTTTGGAAGTACCTTTTACTTTGAGTAAGCAAAGTAGACACACATTTTGCATGCTGAAGACACAGGACTCTGATCCATTCTCACTTCAATTTTACACATAGATAATTTCACTGATGTCAATGGGATACCTGTCTTCTGCAATGGTGTCATGCCAAAGGAGATTCAAGCTACGCGTCTGCAAGGAAACGAAAGCAACTTGCAAACAGCAAAAAACAACAAGAAAAATATGCATAAACTAACCTTTGCAGCACTAAGTTAACCATCATCTAATTTTAAGAAGTGCCATAGCTTTAACAGTATTCAGCACCAAGGAGATGGTCACAACTTGTTGCAGAAGCCATGAGTCAAACGTCCGTTCTGGTGCGATAGGTGGTGGGGACAAGATGTGGAGATGGAAGGAGAACGGAAGCAGCAGTCCCCCTCGGGAACCATTAGCATGGCTGGTGCTTCAAACTTCAGTTGTTTTTCAAACACCTAGGGGCATCCTGCAAAGCAGAAACTAAACCTATATTGATAAATCCTTGTAAGCAAGAACTTTTGACAGTGCGTCTTGCAGCAGGGCTTGATGAAAGTTTAAACAATGAAGTATCACATACACTATAAATGACCAAATGAAACTGCATCAGAGTATGAGCTCTCCAGTCTCCCTAAAACACAGTGTTTGGATTTTGGGTAGAAAAAGGTGTCCATCAGAGTGTGTCTTTCATTTGAATTTTCAATCATTTCAGTTTGTTTTTCAAAAAGCAGTACTTTATAGGAAGTACTTGCTTTGATCTAATGACATTCCTGCCCAGTAACAGCTCCTGTGAAATATACTATTGATTAAATTCTTACATTAAGGAAGTTAAACTTAATTTCCTTGTCTGGTGTACCACTGTAGCTCCACTATTTATCCACGCAGTATGAGAGATGCAGCAGAATGATCTAATTGAAGATGTCCCTGCTCATTGCAGGGGAGTTGGACTAGATGACCTTTGAATGTCCCTTCCAACCCAAACTATTCTATGACTCTATAAGCAACCACAGCTCCTGCTAATGCTAGTAGCAATAGTATTTTGTGTATGTATGTACGTATGTAATTTGGTCCTACATATCCACAGCCTCCTGTGCACAGATGCATACTTCATAAGTAGTATTCCAGATTGAAATACTGAAAGGGACCTTCCCTAATCATTTCACATTTAACTGAAAAATACTACAATTGTTTAGTAAGGGGTGGGAAACTTGAGGAAGTTGTTTCATCTTCTACGTAAAGGACAGCACTGTTTGAGAAAAAAAGATAATTATGACAGCTCACCCAAAGACTGATGCATATGAATACAGTTATTTCATAAAGAATCCAAAACTCCTCTAGGAAGATATTAATGTGGGGGCTTTCAAAAACAGCCACAACTGTACTGGAATTTAGGATGCTGCTCAGACAGCTGCAATTCTGTATTACAGGCTGAACATGCCAAAAAGCAGAGATACATTTTAAAGGTGGAAATGAGATCAGCACCTGCCATGCTGAATTAGATGGTACTCCTGCATCTGACATTTCCTTTTTATCTTTCATATAATTACTAAAGTTTTTGGTTTCTTTTCTTAAATAATAAAATTCTTCATCCAAGCATAAGAATGAAGAGTGAAAGGAAAATAACTGTACTGGTATTTTGGGGGGAGTATTTCCTATTTTAAGAGTATTTTCTTGAAGAAATTCAAAACTAAACGACAATGAAAATCTTAAGAAATGAGGTTTCAAATTTGAAGTCTTTATTTTACTACAGGATATAGAAAAAGTGCCCTTATTTATGTAGGAGACAGACAAGACAAAGCATGATTTTTTAAAGCATCCCTTTTATTTGGCTACCTGACACTTGAAATCATCTGCAGTCTGCTCAGAAAAAGATTACCTATAGCCACTTTTTAAATATAATACATCCTTTTCCCAGGAACATGCAAAAGAACGTCTGAATAATCCCTTCCAGTGTTTTAAGGACAGCTTGCAATGTAAGTCAGGGGAGCAGCCTCAGTTCTATACCAGTTGAAAATCTGTCCAGACAACTGTAATGAGTGGAAAAGTTAAAGGCACAGAAAGCCTTCCTTGTCAGGATTCAGCTCTGTGTCATCCACAAGTGCTGTCTGACTCTGAGGCACTGGTAATGGACTATAGATCCTGACCACATAGGAATAAGCGACATTAGAGAGTGTCTACTGAAATCAATATCATGTATCCAATTTATGATTTTTTTCCCCCTACAATTCTTAAGGCTACCATGCGCATGTCATTAATCTAACAATTGAAAGGTAGTTTAAATATTTTCCTTACAAGGTACATCCTGTTAATACTAGTTACGAAAATGAAATGCACATCGAGGCAGAAAGGAAAAAAAGAGACCAGTGCTTTGAAAAAGGAGGCTTTATTTTTGGCAAGAAAAATTTAGAGCCCCCCTCTTCCTCCCTCCCAAACCCTCAGGTTGATTCATCTCTCATTCAAATTTAAAATGCACAGAGAGGCTGCAACAAACCCAGAGAAGATTGATATGCACTGCACTCCACACATGGTTTAGCTCTTTATTCCAAAGCCTGGCATGATGATGTTGGGTTTTGTGATATTATTATTTCGATATATAATAAACAGGGTTCAATAAGAAAAACAGTGCAATGCAAGTCCCCTTTAAAAAAAAATACAAATTGTTACTATAGCGCTTTGAGAGAAAGGGAGCGAGAGATTCACAATGCAGGCGCAGAACTTGGCAACCTGTAAAAGTGCCCAGTCGAAAATTACTAACAGCTGGAGATGACAGTTGTTTTAACAGCTGAGCTGACAGGATTAATTTAAATGCATTGAAATCAAAAGTAGATAACACCTGTTTAGTCTTCCAGGGCCATTCGACAAGGTAGGCCAAAGGAAAAAAGCAGAGCCAGGGCTGTCTGTGTGAGCATGTCTGCATGCATGCATGCATGCATGCATGCATGTATGTATGTATGTATGTATGCATGTCTGTATGTGCAAGCGTGTGCTCCCCCCCCTTTTTTCTCTCTCCCTCCCTTCTGTGGAGGACAGAAGGACTTCAGAAAGGAATGACATACTTTTGAAGGCTGGGTGTGCGGGGGAGATCGGTGGCTTGTCACACAATAACAGAGAGGCCGACCCCCGTCAGCTTGAAACATCTGGTTCCTATTGTGCCCACCCTCCCGCTCACCCTTCTTCCCCCTTCTCTTATCCAAGGTCTTTGACCCAAACCCAACAATGGATAAAGATCACCGGATTTTAAAGCCGCAGTTTCTCACTCCCGCATCCCAGCGATCCTCCTGGGTTAATTAATGCATTCTCTTTGAGCTCCGAGTCACTGAAGCTCCCACACGCTCCTTTCCCACCCGCCTCTTCCCCAAACTTAAAGCAAAACAAAAAATTCCTCAGCTTCTCGCCATGCCAAAGCTTGTAACTCGCATGTCCATAAAATAAATAAATAAATTCTACAAGGCATGTGAGGGCAAGTTTGTGAAACAGCAAGAATTTTAGGAGGGCACGATTTTACGTTCGCCTTTACCCCTACAATCCTCTGCTCTGGAGCGTGTACACGATGTCCTGTGCCACGAGGACTGCAAGCCCAGAGGACCACGGCCTTATGTCCTAAGACAGCCCTTGCTCCAGGTAAGAACACCAGGGGATGCAACAAGGAGAAATGCCTGGGCCAAGAAAGGAAAATCTAGGAGGAGGTATGGAAACCAAATGTTTTCCTAGTAGTGTAACTACCATGCAAAGCTACGGCACCAACTACACGTTCCACTACAACCCCACAGGCCCCACTCTGCAGCTGCTCCACTTGCAGAAATCCCATTGAGGTGAAAGGGAGATCCGGCTATGAGGAAGCTACTGAATTCAGGCAAAAGGCTTCCAAACTCAACCTCCCATCTAATTTCTGGTTAGGCAGACAAATGAAGCTGAGTTGTAACAGATGCCTGTTTCCAGCCAGCTTCTTTCCTCAGACCTATGCATAGTCCTTTCTTGTAAGCATCTCCCAAGCAGTAATTACATTTCACTGTGAGGAAGGACACAGTTACTACTATCAACAACGATTTAAAAATACAGAACTTGGACACAGAGAATGACGTTCATGTGGAAAATCTGTGGAGGAAACAAACAAACAAACCAACACAAACAAACCCACAACAACCCAAAACAACAACACAGGACCAAACCCAGAAGAAACTGTGTTTTCTGAATCTGCTCTGTGCTTTTAGCCACAGGACCAAGCCTTCCTCCTTGTATTCCTCCAGGGATAAAAGAACAGCCCTACAGTTGGCACGATGCTGCTGCGCCTGTATACTTCATACAACAAAAGGCTGTGTTCAGCTCTTCCTTCTTGTTCCACAACCCTTCAGCAGGACGAACGCGAACTGAAAAGCTCACGTGCTCACTTCAGCTACCCTGCAAGCCTACCCACCGCACTGCCACATCGATATCAAAGCATGGTTGGCACCCTCAGTTTTTGTAGTTGAGAAAAGAGGGGAAAAAAAAGCGTTCAATAGGAACAGTTGAGAAAATATTTGATTCATTGATATCAAAAGCTAGAGAATCACAGATATTCTCAGTTACAGCATTAACCCTTGCCAGAAAGAAAAAGAGAAAGAAAACCATCCACAGTAGCTTTCTCCTCGCCACAGGTTTCAGCATACTCAGCTTGTATTCTCCTTGCGTTTCCAGCCACTAAAGCTCCCACACGCTCCCTCCCACCTTGCTCTATCCCAAACAGCACAGAGCTTCATATAGGCTCGTTCACCGTGCCAGAAAAACAGAACAATTCTGAACTAAGCCGCATCTGTATTTACTCACTTCAGAATTTCAAGTCTTCTTTTAGCATTTATTGTCCAAGTAAAACAATTTATCTGGACACATATAAACGGCAATTCTGTCAGGAGAAAGACGACCCAAATGTACCTCTCGGGTGTGGGCCCTGTATGCAACGAATTTAGGTAAAGCCACAACCAGCACCCGTTTGCCTAGACAAGTTCAAGTTTGGGTCTAAGACTGTCCTCATTTTGTTTCACTAGAAAACGCCAAGACACTTTAAAACTCAAGTCACGTGAACCTTTCTCTGGAGGGCACACTCCGGATACTAAATTAATTTTAATGAAGCTCTGGAGTGCCTTGTGATGGACTGCACCTGAGTTTTACTACTGCAGCTTAGCCTGTATGTGAGAGGATTTACTGCACAGTGCCGCGTTGCCCATCTTGCCAGCTTTGTATCCAGGGCAGGAGAACTATACCGAAAGATGGACACAAACACCAGTTCTCACCCACTCCTGAAAACTTTAGTCTCATGAGACATAAAACTTTCTTACTTGCTGAAGTCTGAACTTTTCCAGTAAATGAACCTAGAGATTACCAATCCATTAGTAAAATGCTGGGCAAATACCAGAGGGCATTTTCCCTGTTATTTTTCACGTCCACGAACCTCTGCATGTCTGGATTCTGGCCAAGTCTGGAAACACAAGTGCCAGGGAACATGTGAGAGGCTGTTCTCCTGACAATTCCAATTTGGCTGGTCACTGGAAGTGACAGAAATCCCTGGAGAAAACCAGCACTAACAATCGTTCATGGCCTGATACGCAGACACACGATCCTTACTGTCTACCTCAAAAAAACTAAGGAAATATGTCAAAGATGGGGAAAAAAAAATGTAATAAAATGGTGAGAACATATATTTTAAAAAATAAAGTAACTCTCTACTCTTCACATACACCAAATGAAGTAGTAGCAGTGGTATTTGTACTAGCAGTAATAACGATAATGTCAGGAAGACATGATCACCACTGCTTTTATTCATACTTCATTCTTACAAATTTTATAAAAACCTATTTGCACTTCTAAATCACTAATTTCCATTAATATTTACAGAAAAAATATAGGTTTTTTTAAGTTTTTTTTTTTCAAAGTTTTCAGTCTACTGGGCACACGATGATAATTGCTGCTCTGTTCTGCTTAATGATAGAGTCCTTTCCCTGTACAAAATAAGCAGCAGTTTCTTCCCCGCTTTTTATTTCTTTACACAACTCAGAGGCTCAAAGAAGATAATTACAAACAATGCCTGAAGAATGGTTCACTTAATGTTAATTTATACAACAAACTAATTACTACCAAATGGTAAAAAATCACATGTGGAAGTTCCTGTCTCCCACGCATACAACTAAACCAGCAGCCATCTGTCTCAGCCTGGGAGCTCTCAGTGACAACCGAGGAAAGCAAGGCAAAGGATGAATCCAGATACACTCGCTGCTTCTTCTGACACAAAACCACGGCATTTAAACACCAGGCTCTCTATGGCGATCTTAGCAGTGGCTTCCCCCCCACCCCCGCCTTTCATTTATAAAACAAAGTACTGGCATCGATAGCTCCCTCTCTATCTAAATTTTATCTCGATCCCCAGAACTTAAGATGAGGTCTAAAATACCTTTATCTATCAGCTTCCTCCTGGCAATTTCTAGACAATACTCTTTATAACATCCCTTAACATACTGCCTATCAGCAAGCATGAGGTGATGCAGTCTTTGAATTTGCTTACAGTATGTTAGACATCACGATGGAAAAATGTGCTCTTTTTGTCTCAACATTTTTTTTCACAACCTGAGAAAGCAATTTTCTCCAAAACCTTGAAAAATCAAAGTCAGTACAATTGTTAAGCACTTTCATGGGATGCTCATTAAAAACTGACACGGAGAAAATAGCTGCGGACAAATCCTGAAGCATTTGTTCAGTTTAAAGTCTCACTGAATTCAATGTGAGTGTTACTTTAGTGAGGACTTCAATACCAGATCCTTTACATGAATAAGGACCTTGGCATTTTGACTGTTAATTATTCTCCGATTAGCTTGCATCTAGTGAAACAAACTAAACACAGTATTATCCCCTAAGCTCTGTTCAAGAAATCTCAACTCCAATATTCTCCTCTCCCGGTGAGATCAGAACTCCAATAGTCATCAAAGAAAGCGCTGTACATGAATAGGAACAAAATATCAGAGTTTAGATTCACAGTACAGATTTCAGAGAAGGTTTTTTCCCTGACAATAAAAACTTAATAATCTTTCTATGTTTGAATGTAAGGCAAAATTCTCATATTGTAGAAGGCTCTCTACACATCTTCTTTAGACCAGGGCACTCTTGTTATGATTATGTGAATCCCATACCAGTGCTAAAGTGCAGCCTTATGACTTTACTAGAAAGAGACAAGCCCGGATAATGTAAAGACTGGAGAACTTTTATAACTACTACATGTCTAGGATCCTGTGTTTCTGAGTATTTATCTTTTTATGAAGAAAGAATATGTTTCAGATGGCCTGAAATGATCACAGAGGAGGAACAAGTGTTACAGCAATTCAAAACAAGGTGCCTGTAATCTCATATTCATGAAGTAACACAGTTATTATTTCTACATGGCAAGAACAGTCTCGACAGTTTAAATGAAGTAAACAAGAAGGGATCAGAAGAGAATCTACATAACCAAACAATAATGCCCAATTATTCCTCATTCATAGTCCTTAACAGAATTATGATCTACAGAAAAAAAAATTACAGGGAAATGATTCTTGCATACAGCCAAGAGCATAAAATTTTACATAACAAAATACATTCACTGAAGTGAAGGAGGAGGGAGCAACTTTCTGTGGCTCAGCCCTGTTTCGCCTGATTTTTTTCTACCATTAGTTTACATCATCATGAGCTGTTTCCTATGAATGGAAACTTAGAATCCCTCATAAGGCTTTAACTCTGTTTCACAATGTTTTCACTTTTTTAGGTGCGTGTTATCAAAGATTAGCTACTATTGAAGTTTTCATTCCTCTTTTAGAATGGCGGGGGAAAAAAAAACAAAACAAAAAAACCCAAAACAACAAAAAAACCCACAAAAAACACAATGCCATCACAGCAAGAACTGGACTTTGCTGTAACAAGTGAACTACGAGAGTTTTCGGCGAGGAGTTGGTGTGTCAAACGAACCACCGAATGCTGTATCAGTGAGTGGGACGAGGCAAAAAAGGAAGGGTCACTCACTAGAGCGTGTGTCGCAGAAAAACCTGCATCTGAGGGGATGCTTTGGCCATCTTGCGGTCCTTGGGCTGCCACTGACGTCAGGCCGCTTTCCTCCTCTTTCACCCCAAGTAGCCTCAAGCAGCTCTCACAGCCAAAAGTCTGCCTCTAATTTTAGTTCCTACTCCTGGCACATCTTGTGTCCTGGATCACTGAAAGCCTTCAATTAATACACTAAGACCCAGTATTAAGCTAAAGAACTGACAGCTTTATGGAATGCATTCAGCCTGGGAGGAAAGCTACCTGGGATTGCCTAAACAACCCCAATGTCCTCTTCTAGTAGGAACCAGATTTTGCAAAAACAACAACAAAAAGATAAATCGATCAAACAAACAAACAAACCCCCACGAGTATTTTCACTGTCCCAATATTAATCAGATTGCAAGGGTGCATCCTAAGGAAGACAAGAAGATCTGAAGAACAGTATAGCACATCTTTTAACTTCCCCTTAAAGAGCTATATTGAAAGCCTCACAAAAATTATTTCCCTATTTCGTTTCCCCTCAATGGTGCCTGTTTATGCAAACACAGAAGGCATCTTCATGCTGCCTCTCTTGTTGCTTTTTCACCTGTCTACAGGGAACTGTCTACTAAAAGAGCTGAAGCAGATGAGTTAAAAAATGGCCAAACACTCCTGAAAATATTTAGAAGTGTGGTGGTTGGTAGATTCAATCCGAATTCTGGTGAACATTTAAAATGTCCAATACAAGCAGATCAATCATTAGCAAAGACGTGAGAAACCAAGCATGAAACTGAACCAGAAGTCGAACTCACTCTCTCTTGCAATTCAACAGCAGTTTACCCCATGCTACATTTAAGGCATAAGGCCAGGACAAACCCAACAACCAACAAGAAGAGTTTACATTAGAAAAAATGGGAAAATTTTGCAGTCTATTTGCAGTAATGTAAGAAAGCACCTCTAATTTTGTTGTCTTTTTGCCTTCGGTAGGCCCTGTTACTTTAAAATACTGGGTCACGCATACCATGTAACATCCACCAAGTACTATGTTCTCCCCTTCCATAACCAGTCTAGCAACAAAACACTGGTAAAAACGGTAACATAACAACCTGATCAGCTCAAAAGGACTGCATTTTTTTTTTCAGCAAAAATAACAGCTTTTAGCCTAAACCCCTATGCCGTGTGTATTATCCATCTATTAATTTTATGGTTAGTTACAGAATGATTCCCAATGACAGCTTCTTAATTGTTCTGAACTCAGATAGGAATGGTTTGGGCAAACTTGTAAAGGAAGAATGCGTTTTGCCTGGATGTGCATCCCATGCCCCAAAGCTTCACAGGAGCTGTGAATCTATTAGATGACACAGCAAGAGGAAATGCATAAAAAAGTCTTAAAATAAAATAATCTTCAGCGAAATGTCTCCATATTTAGTTAAACAGCATTGCTGATTAAGGCTGTACATGAGCTCAGCGTGGAATCCAGAACTGTTGCAGCTGAAAATCATCAGCGAAAGACTCCTGTCCTCTAGTTTCACCTTCAAATATTAATTTCACATACAAGGAAAAGAAACTATTTGAAAATACATTGCTTTATTTAAGTCCAGTGTATAGACATCCTAGCAAAAATACATTAATGTGCTTTAGATTTTGCAGGAAGGCAGTGATCTTACAGGATCTGAGTGAATACACGGTAATGGACTACAGTTGAATCAATTTTTCTGTTTAGTTGCTGACTTTTTTGCCTTTTTTGTTTTACCCTTGGTGCCTGACTCTGTGGGAGTCAAGATGCTCAGTCACTGAAATGGGACACATGTTGTGTGCAAAACAGAATTAAAAGAAAAAAAAAAGGCGAAAAATTATGAAGGATGCATACAAAACTGAGAGGATTTTTTCCTTCCACGTGATCTTTGTCTCTAGACTATTTACATTAAGATTGTGTGGGCTAATCTACAGTGCAAAACTAATGCAACATTCCAAACTGTACTGCAAAAACAGGCCACTGGATAACCACTTCCAAGACGGGAGCGACACTTTCCTTTCTGATAAAGTATTATACTTGGACACCAGTTGTAACTTCAGGGCTGTATAAATCTTTAGCCATGATCATTTGTGCTCGTTGGCAGAGCAACACAACAACTGGTTTGGTCTTTTTTTTTTTTGAGGTGGGAAGGAAACTTCCCTTTGGGCATATGGGCTCAGCCTTTACAATTACACTTTCCAGATATTTAGAAAATATTTACGAGTACTGGTCAAATAGCACATCGCATGCACAACCAATTACAGGCATGAATAAAAACGCCGTTGGACTTCAGATCTTCTTATAGCTGTCATCTCCTGTGCTTCTACTATTTATTCAGAGATGCAATAATTTAATTAATTAATGCTAAAAGGCTCAGATGAGCAACTCAGGTTCATAACCTTCCTTGCACGTTGCAGTGTATGAACGTCTGTCCTAAATTGCTATTTCTCCCTGACGGGAAGAATCTGGGTCTCCATGTCACACATCTGTAGCTCTCCTTCCATGTGCTGTGTAAGCTAGAACTTCCTATAGCTCCAAAAGGCAAGTCTGGGGGCTAATCCATTGTGCACTATATTACTTAGACAGAAGTATCTCACCATCCAGCAAATCTCCGTTTCTAGAAATTAATGACTGCACAGACTTCGTTGTTGTTGTTACCTTTCAGTTCTTTTAATAACGTTCTTTCTAGGAACAGGCATAATCCCCGTCTGTATAGGGATTAAAAAAATCAAACCAAACCAAAACAATTCACATCGGATTCTTTACAAATCCTGTATTGGGTCAAATGTTGCCTTCGCAAAGCTCCTGCCATATTCAGCGGGAGTTGTGAACTTACACCTGAGAGCAGAATTTGGCCCACATCGTTCTGAAGTGTCTATAAACTCCCTCACACTCAAAACCATAACAAGACGAGATTCCTCTCGAGCACGACGAGCCTAAAATATAAACCATACCGCTCACAACAGGGAGACCAGGAGTTCAACTACAGTTGTGTGGTTCTGTCTTCCACCCTCCAAGTTGCATCAGTAGAAAGGAGAAGGGGGCAGAAGGTTCATTAAACCACAGGATGCGGCCTGCACAGAGCTCAACTAGAGCTCAATCCAGCAGGAGCCACAAAAGGTGCGTGCGTTGCCTCTCCCAAAACCACCAAAGTTGAGACGTGCAGTGGCGCATCTCATTGCCGCTCTTCTCACTTTGAAACGAATCGTTTTCCTCCAAGGTGAACATTTCTCCTCCCCAGGCTCCAGCCCCCATTCTTCCTTGCACAAACTTTGGAGCAACCACTCCTATTTACACCGTGCTGCAACCCTGCATTGCCACCTGTCAATCAGAGCTCCATTTGCCTTCAGGAGGGTGAATAAAGAGAAGGGGGAAGGAAGAAAGCGGGAAGACCTCTGCATTGATCAAAAATGTGTGGGGCGGAAAGGAGGGGGGAGTAAGAGGGGGAGAGAGATGGAGATAGATTAGAGGGTAACAAAACTAGAGAGGAAGATAAACAGAGCCAAAGAGAAAAATGTCCTTTGTTCATTTAAATGGCTCTCTGCTCCCAAGGCCTCTGCATGACTAATGCCACGCTGTGGTGTGTAAACCTCTTGGGCACATAACACAAACAAAGCATAACTCGGCCTGAACAAACAAAGGCCTAAGCAACAGTGATTGAATTCATCTTAAAACAACAAATCAATTCTTCCCTATTAATGCCCTAAATACCAGCGTAGGAGCACTGTCCTGTTGTAATAAACAGCCATGTGTTCAATTACCGTCTGTTTTCCCAACTACTGCTCTCTTCAGTAATTACACCATGCAATGCATTCTACATTGACATTATATTAATGTGCTGGGAGGAGAGATCTTAAATACGAATTAAATCAAGGCTAAACATCTCAGAAAGCCTTACCGAGCCGCACAAGTGCTAACAGGGCATTCTTCAGCAGAAGGCACAAGACTGATTTTTCTCTCGATTCACTTTTTACTTTCAACCCCCGGCAAAATAAATAAATTAAAATGCAAGCTTGAAAGAACTCTATTGCCCCAAAGACCGCCACGGTAAACCTTTCATAAGCTCTCAAAATGACCACTTCACCTGTACAAGATCATTGCTCAGTAAGGAGCATTTCATAAGTACCAGCTAAACAGCAACCACAAAACCTCTTCAACAGCAGACAGGTGACAACAAAGCTAGGCAAGAGCAACAAAAGCAGAAAACTTTCTGGACTAAGACAAACGCAGGAAAATAAAAGTTTAAGAAAAGGTTTCTTAGCCTTCTGCAGAACCTTCAAACAACTTCTATTGACTACTGAATAGCACACAGCAAACAGACTAAACAAAAGATATGATGAAAGACGTATTTACATGCGCAGGGCTCCTTCCCCCCAGCTCAACCTTTTTTTTCCATTTCATATAACACCCACACTGCACCGTTCGCATTGTGTTGTTAAATAACCAATAGCAACCCAGATGAAACAGTGGAAGGGTTTCTATGATGCTGTCAAGCACCAGACAGATGCTTGGCAGTGTCAATATGGTTCTTTACATTTGGGTTGTGCCAAGGTTTGAAATGAAAAATAAAATAGAAAAAATACTACTCCTTCAAGAGAGAGAGAAAGATGGCAATGAGTTAGTGCATGGACGTGCAACAAATTTTTAAATCAATGAAGTATCATCCTACTTGCTGGGTTTTACTTCAGCGATTTGAACAGCTACAGAAACAGATAAATAAAGCTTTGCTTTTTGCCTGTGTACTGGATTGCAAGAATTTTAATAGAAAGCAAAAGCAAATTCTGGGGGTGTAACGACTGCAGATTTTTAGGCGCTCTAGAACAGACTCATAGGTTTCTGCTGCAGAGACATGCCAAGTATGGCTAACATATCAAGATTTATAAACTTGCAAAATTTGTTTCAACATAAAATGCCCTAGGTGCTACAAAACTTTTCTGACTGAGGTTTCAGAAGACATAGAAATTCGCACATTTGGAGAAAATCAAATTTTGAAAGCTTTTCTGACTAAAATATTATAATTTCCTCCCAAACCCACAGCACATAACATTCAGATATGTTTAAGTGTCCTTATAACAACTGCTTGTTTGTCCTTCTCAGGTCATTAGATACAAAAACACCCCCAAAACCTTTCCCGGTTTTGAAACTCATTTTCGTTTGACTAGTTTGAGTTTTTTCATTTCAGCTGCCAAACCAAGTCAGGGGAAAAGCTGTTTCCACCTGACCCAAAATGTTTTATTTAATCCTAATTGAAATGTTTTCATTTGCCTTTCAGATTAATCATCTTAAACATCTAAAAACAAAAAATATCATTTCCAATGAAACATTTTGTCTAAAAATGTTGACCGTTCCAAATTTTCTACTATTTTTGGCTAAAATTAACTTGTTGAATTGCTAAATGGTATCAGTCCTTAATTACTATTTAACAGCTTTTAGGGTTCCCCCCCAACTCTCCTTTACTCTGTTTTGAGCGCATTTTGAATTCATATGTTACAGTATAGAAATCGCACACATATAGCACGTTTTCTCCTGAGGCAACGCAGAAACCACAACACAATGAAACTGTATGAGAAGAAAAGATGATGAAAGCCATTCTATCTTCCCAGTACAGCCTGTTTACAAGGTAGAAGATGTATATATTTGTGTTAAACCGGCAACGCTCAAACCACCTTAAAAACAGCGATGTTAAACAGAAACGTAACTAATACAAGTAACCAACAGCTTCAAACTCTAAAGTGTTTTCACAAGGCTCCTTCATTAGCTAAACAAGCAAGGGGGAGTTGCTGCAAACGCTGTTCCTTGCCATATTAGAGGCTTTTCCTTGCTTCTGGTAAACAGAAGACACAAGACAGCCTTGTGAATAGCTCATGGCACGGCCTGAGATCTAAAGCTAATCAGACAGGATGATAGGTCATCTTAATCAACTTCAAAAAGCCAATCCACACGATCCTCCCAGCTCCTCGCCTCCCCTTCCCCGATCGTTCTCTCCCTCATTTGGCTGAATTTTCCCCTTCCCCCTCCACTTACTTCCCGCAAATTGTGCTGTTAAGAAAGAACACGGGGAGCCCTTCAGGTCTCAGCATCCTGGGCGCAGGTGGTGGGGAAAACTTTGAAGTGGGCTCTCCACTAACTCTAGAGCCGGCCGTGCCTCCTCTGTAAGCAGCTCTTGTTAAAAAAAAGACCAAGTATCCACTAGAACAAAACCAAGCAGGCCTATTTAATTAGGGCAAATGCTTGATATCCACTTCTTCATGTTAAACCACACAGTCACACAAGCCTGGGAGGTCTGATTAATTTTAATATGCACGGTCATGACAAGCACCTCGGGGGGAAGACAGAGGAAAAAATAAAAATCCCACAAACCCCGCTAGCTTGACAAATAGGTTTCAGCTAAGTGTGGTGTATGCTGCCCAGATTAAGATGTTACTATTCAGCAAGGGCTTGAACCTTTAATACGAGGGACAAGAGGCCTGAGAAACAGGTGGCTCGCTCTTCAGCCTTGAGTAAGTGACGTCCCCAAAAGCTGAGGCACACAGGCATACAGAAGGAGCTGGCACACTCCCTCATGTATATTTGTGTATTACCAGCCTGGGTCAGAGGCTTCTCCAGTAGTGATCCAAGGACTAAAATGAAGCTCAGAAAGCTAATGGATTTTCCAGGGGGCTGGCAGGGGGAGAGAGAAAGAGAGAGAGGGGAAAAAATGAAGGCAGACTGAAAATTGATCTAGCTGGAATACATTGGGGGCAACAGGCACTTCAAAATGATCCGAGGGTAAGAGTGGCAGCAAGTTTTGAAAACCCCTACTGAAATCAATCATGGCTATTGAAGACCCTGGCTACCTGGGGAGTTAGGGGTAGACAGGAGCCCAAATAAATACTTTTGTCTTGGTGAACCACTTATATGCTGTACTGTAAAAGACGGGAAGTGAGAGATGAAGCATTTTGCTTCGGCTGCTGCTTGTCCCATACTATGGAGTGAATATACCCTGGAAGGGAATTTTAATTATGGAGATCCATCAGACCAGACTTTCATTCTATAACAGGGAGGGGGAGAGGGGCTGTATCTTCTCTCCAAAAGCACAAAACTCCTGAATCTGACTTGACCATAATGCTTTTGTCTATCTCTAAGATGCTGTATCAGCAACTCAGATGCCTTTATCACAGAAGAAGAGAGAAAACCAAAAGCTACAAAGCTTTGAGGATGTAAGCAAGAGCGACTTGGAAGGGAATCTAAGCAAATTTTGAAAACATCCATTGAAATAAACCGTGACTATCGAGCTAAACTATTAGGAAGGAAAACACTTAAAAACTGAAGGTGACAAACGAATAAAGTTCACTTTGAGCAAGTAAGAGTTGGCAGGGCTTCAAACTAGGCTACTTCTGTTGTAGAGTTAAAGCACTTGTTAATAAAGGCTAAAGCTACCGCAGCATTTAACAGTGCCTCCTTTTCACAAAGACCTATTTCATAAACTTTTTTTTTTAAATTATTTTTTATTTTTATCAGCAGTATGTGAATGCACTTTTCCATATGGCAAGGTCTTTGAAAGAAGTGCATGGAATTTGATGCTGGCTTGCTCCACAAGAAAAGACACGTTTTCTGGTGACAGACTGCATAGATGAACATGGAACCACAATGCACTTGAAGCATCCTTCCACAGCAGCAGGAGTGTATGAACAAAACTTAAAAGTACTCCACTGAAAAGTATCCTTGTTTGTCCTTCAGTAGAGCAGCATTACAAAGCCTCTTCAACACATACTTTGTCAAAGGGACAGTGAAGAACCAAATAAAAGAAATTCAAACCTCAGTCAGTTAGAGTATCCTTAGGCTTTTCCTGAATCTGTTCACCTTATTTCGCCCCATCTCATCAGATGTGATTTAAAGACCAGAGTCTGCATTTCAAAGGCCTGCCTTCTTGTGCCCATTAATGGTCTGCTTTGGAATTTATGGCTTAAGAAGAGGGAGACCTCTTGCTTTCTTTACAAGACATGTTGATTAAAAGTCTGATAATATTAGGAGATATTCTGGGATCTTTTTTCAACTAGAGCGCCTGAATTCAATATGGTTCACTTTTATAGACTACAGAACTGCTTAAACAACAGCCATTTAAATTACCGCAGGAACAGGTGTTGTGATTTATAATGTAAACTTAAACATCAAACACAAATAGCCTTTGGGGGATGTTCATAAGACAAAAATCATGCCCGAGAGGCCTTTCTCATCCCTTTCTTTCTAACAAAGTAATTACTTATAGTATTGCAGTGTACTATAATACATGAGGCTCTAGTACTCACACTGCCTGCTAATGCCCTGCAAACATATATTTGACCTGCTTACTAAACACTTGAGATTACTTGTTCCTTCTCAGAAGACCTAAGGACTAGCAGATCAAAATTCTGGAGTAGTAACAATATTAAACATGACATTTACACAATTCTTGTGTGTGCACGCTTATGTATATTTAAAATTAAATACATATATCCAATACATGCACTTTATATATAGATGTATATCTGTGTACATGTATTTACATAAAATTCCAAGTATTCATTTAAACAGCCAAACAGAATTGAGCTTCAGAGGTTCTTACAGAAGAATGAGCCATGCAGACGAACAAGTGCACACTCTCATATGTCCTTGCAGTCTCTGTGGTCAGGTAGATGCCTGTATGATCCATTTTATCTAGAATTCCTACAAATTCTGTATGATAACAGAGATCTGGCTTCAGAAAATACAGTATGCAAGTTTTAAAGGTAAAGAGATACACAACCTGTTACAAACATATACTGTCAAAATGGGAAAAAAGGAGATTTATTCTTAATTAAAAGTTTGGAGATGTAAAGAGCCAGTGAGTACTCTGGCTTATTCTATAAATAGGAGAGAATTTACTTGTTTGCCTGTTTTTTTTCCAGAAGTCAAGCCATACATTTAGAGGAAAGGCTACACAGATTTCCGAGATTTAATTTTCCACAAGCACAGGCCATAAATTAAAATACAGCAATCCAATCCCATTAATAGTGCAAGAAAAAGCTAAGTGGCTGCTTTGGTCTTTGCTTTCATGAACTTGTGTCAAGCTCAGTGACTTCAAAGAGATTTCCATTTCATTTCTACAAATGAAGAGAACAGACAGACGGAGAGTCTCTGCCGTCCTCTGATGCCTTAAGAAAACAGAAGAAAAACATGCCTGTATCTCATTCGCCTAATGATTTTAGCTGCAAAAGGAATCCCATGGTCGGCAGACGACCCTCAGGGCAAGGGCTTGAGGTCTGTCACAGTATATAAGGCTTCTCCAAACCCACTCCATTATCTTCATTATTGTATACCAGGAATAAAAGGGGACTGACTCCTCTTCTGAAGTTCAAGTTAGAAAGGACAGAATGTTTCATGTAAAATAACATTGTGTGACTTCAGTAATAGGTTTCTGCCTTTGGGGGCCTAATACTAAAGCTGCATATAAGGATTTTCTGCAGAATTTGAAAGAAGAAAAATGAGCACTGTATTAGCGATGAGTAAAATTCCACAAGTTTTAGATTCAGTGAAACACTCCCTGCCTCTCTGTCAGCATGACTCATTGTCAATCACATACTTTCATACAGCAAGAGTAAAATGGCAAGTTTGGGGGGGGGGGGGAAAGAGCATGGGGCTTTAGAGCTATGTATAAACCCCTATGAAAATAAAAACCATACACACACGCAAGGAGGAAAAGTGACGAGTTTCGGAAAATTCTTAGGAATGAGTAGGTAGCATGGCTTCCTACACGGCACATAAACCAAGGGCATATATACAACAAATCAACATGGAACCCATTTATATGAACAGCGATGCTTCCCTTGTCAGCTCATATGTGGGTACATGTATGTGCTTACACATAAGTATACACACATGTGCATTCATGCACTCTGAGCAGTATGGTTTGTAACACTGTAAAAATCCTTGTCCTTTACTGACAAAATTTACTCAGCATTAACTCTTACTTTGTAACAAGCATAAGAAAATAATTTACCTCATATCAATAAAGTTTCTTAAAAACAGTCAGACATGTTATCAATATTCTGGAATATCTCACTTGTCCTCAAAACCCACTTAAGAGAAGTCCTTTCATTGACTGATATGAGGTTTGGATTGAGACCTAAAGCAGACTACCCAGCCCTTCTCTCTTCTTTATTTGCCCCCTCCTACCCCCACCCCAGTTTTAAAGAAACAGGCCATTTGAAATAATGCTTCAAAAGCACATTTCCCATAGTAATTCCAAAGAAAACCTCAATAAAAACAGAGCAAGCATAGCCCATTGTACAAGTTAAATAATATATAAACGTGAGTACTTAGAGAAATTGGAATCTGGCTCATATCTAGACTTTGAAAGATTCACAGGAATTTGATTTAATTAAACCTCAGCTACTGGTGCAAATGTTTCCCTTTCCTCTCAAAGAGAAATAAAGTATTATATTATTGTTGTTGTCAAAACACAACAAAGCTTAACCAAGATTCTTGGTCTTCTTCTACAAAGCTCCAAAAACTAGCAAGTCTAAAAATTATTACTGAAATAGACAGGGAACATGCATTGTTGAATTGTTACCTACATGTAATACCAAAGATTCCCCCATGTAACTTATCTTATTCATGGGGAAATTCATTAATATGCTAATTACCTGACTAGCAACCAGTGATGACTGACAACTTTACTTTGGCACTACATGAAGAAGACATGACAATAAGTAGATTTTCTGCTGTTGTTCAAACAGAGAAGACATTGTGCTTGCAGTAGAACACACTTCTTTTAGGGAAAGAGACTCATATTTGTGGAGGATCTCTAAGAACAATCTTGCCATCTGCACCCAGAAATACATAAGTTTTAATTAGCCACTCTAAAAACAATCATGTTGGCTGAAGGGAAGGGGGAGGGAGACTTGTCAAAATGATGTATTTGTCCCTCACCACCTTTCAATGCTCTTATGCAAGTCTAATTTTCTTCCTAGCCAGCTCACCTCTCTGGCCTCCTTTTGTTTCATGTCCCATTTCCCATTCTCTTCTAACTTCTGAACTTTTGTTAGTTCGCTTTTAAGGAGAAAGGGGGGAAAAAAAAAACACAACACAACCCTTTCCTATTCAATTTTCCTGGATGGGGAGTAAGCAGAGACGTGAATATGGCACCCTCATAATGATTTAACTAGGGCTTAATGAAATTTTCATCACAACCTGCTGTTCATTTTAATGGCCTTTGAAAGACAATAGAACAATGGCTAGAGGGAAGAAAAGATTTTCTGTTGCATGCATTTGCAAAGTCCAACATTCAGTTGCTCCCCCTCCCCTCTCTTCCAATCTCTTCACAAAGCTGTAGATCTTTTGTTTGTACTGTATATTTTCATTTTAGTAGAGTTGAGATAATGCGCAGGCTTTGTAACCATTCTAATGTCTATTTGTGGCCTTTCCTTAATGGAGTCTGTGCAGCTTGCACAACCTCATACTCAACAGAGTATTTATATGCTGCCCAGAACCCCCTGTTCCTTCCTCTCTCATATTAAAAGACTGGTGTCCTTCTCCCCCACCTCATACCATACACAGGGAAGATCTTTCCCATTCAAACGGGCAAGGTAGATCATGGCACTGGCCATTAAATCAACGTAAATGCAAAATGAAATGCTATGACTATATGTAATACTCCAAAAAATGCTTAGACAAAGAATTTGCTTCCCAGCAGACCCTTACCGTGTCCTCCAGTCAAGTAGAGAAGACTAATTTACAGTCCTGTCATGCTCATGTATGTGACACTGTGGCTGTGTTTGCATCTGTATGTTCATTCTGGTATGCAGTTTGTCCTAAAATTTTCTTGTAGGTGCTGCCAATTGATGCTTCAACAGTGAAGTGGGATCTGAGGGCCACGCTTTTAAACTTTTGAAGTAGATTTCTACCTCAGGATAGGCAGGTGTAAATGAAAATGAAGTCTTATTACTGTGCATTAGGGAATAAAGCTCAGTGTGTTCACACAACATCAACTGGCTCACGATCCCCTGGAAATCTAGTTGTAAATATGCATGCTGGGTACCTATGAAGAATATAGAGAGAACTTCATCTTCCAGTCAGGGGTTTGACTCTGGCCCATACAGGCAGGGATTGAAACTCTTACTGAGAGGAAAGCTGTTCTTTGGCTTCTCAGGGGCGAGATGTTTGGTCTTAGTCTCAGGCCACAGAACTCAAGTGGCAGCGTCACCAACCGGACATACAGGCTCAAAAAGAAACCGATTCTCCAGAGTTGATACCTATATGCCAAGGTTGAAACCTTCTGGCCAGATGTAATGCAGAGAAAGTCTGTACTGTGTCTGTTTGCATAGTACCTGCACTACAGATAAACAGAGGATGACATGATAAAACATGCTCCAGACAAAGGCTTTAGTGAATTCCAAGTTTAACCTCTTACCTTTCAAATAATGACAGCCTACTAGATAATTCCACAAAACCACTGACGTTGCTGATAACACTGCTTTTTTGCTCTAGAAACGGGGGAGCGGGGAGTGGTGTAAATGTGGTGTAAATGACCCCCAGGCTGTTAAAATGACATTGTTCATTATACCCATGTTGAGGAGGTTGGCATGTCTATTGAAACTGTGACAGAAACACCGTTACGTCAGGCAAAGGCTCTCATTTGGGAAAAGCTACAAATGTTAGCTACGATGGGATACTGCCGAAATTTATCTCTAATGTAGACAAGCACTACGAGTCCTGTACCTCTTTTTTGCTAGCAAAGAAAAACAAACGGAGCAGAAAACGGGCAGATTAAAAAGTATACGTATGCAAAGAATCTGGAGAAAACAAAACACAAAAATTTGGCCAGCTTCCCAGGCCTTACCTTCTGGCTCATTTTTGATGAGCTCTTCCATTTTTCTCTGCTTAAGGGTGTCTACAACATCTGCTAGGCTCCCTTTGCGCCTTTCCGGGGTTCCCAGGGCTGTGCTGGACAATGATTCTCCACTCTGACGCCCACCTTCTTCTGCCTTCAAGGGTGAGGTAGATGAGTTGTGCGGGGCAAATGAAGACATCACTTTATTGCCATCAACTTCCTGAAAGGGGAGAAAAACGAGATGAAACATTTCTCTCTTTTCTTAAAGAACGATAAAAAAAAAAAAAAAAGATGGAAAGAAAGAACAATTCTTTGTTCTTTGAGTTCACTGCTGTTTGTTCTTCTGTTGAAACCTTTAAAAAGGCATGCAATGCTTCAAAAACACCCAGAACAAAGACTAGCCATAAAGCATAAACCAGGATTACAGGCTGAAGTGAACAAAGATCAGCTTGCAAGGCAGAAACATAAAATACAGTTTTTCCCTAATTGAGAAGAAGTGTTGTACTCATAGGTTTCCTAAGAACAATGGTATTGATTATTTTTAATTGTTTGTTCTTTTACAGCTTTCTTTCAAAAAAATCTCTGATTTTTACAAGGACCATTAATTTCCTGACTCTATAAAGTACTTGACGGCTAGTTGTAAGAAATGAAATAGTAAACAAATATTAAATGCCTTTCACCATATGACTTATTTTAATGCACAGCTCAAGTAATTCTCCCATTTATAAAGGATTAATGAATTGGTTTCTGTTTTCTAATTCTCTGTCTATCCTCCACTTCCATCTCAAACCTTCATTTCTTGTCGAGACAATATTTTTTACAAAGATGGTCCTAATGACTTTCACTGGCAACACAATGGCAAAACTCTGACACAAAATCCTCCCTATGTGAGAGTCCGTGGAGGTCTCATTGTGTACCCACTGATTTCAATGGAAACCAAAACTGCTTCAAGCATCTTCAAACTTGCCTTCATTAATACAAGTGTCTTCTCCTCTGTGCCTCCTCCAACACAAAGCAACGTTTCCTGCACATATTCCTTTCCCCTTTTATGTTTCTTCTATACCCTACCCTTCTGTACACATCTCTGAAACCCTATTTTTCTCTTCTAACATACGCCGTCTATACCTTGCAAAACTTATTTCAATGTCTCAGAACAAAGCCTTCTGCAGAGTATGTAGACTGCATAATGTAAGGATGCAAACATGAACAGGTTTTATTTTTATCAGATTTTCAAGAGTTTTTTTTTCATTTCATCATGCTATTTATGTTTTTGTATTCCAGATGTTTAATGACTGTTTCTAAAAAAGTTACTGGTCCATCTTGTGATCTGAGTTACAGACTTCACTGAAAATGCCTTAATAAGTTTTAAATTGCTTTCATTTTATAGGGTATGAGAGAGACACATATTCTGGTTGTAGTGATTTGTGTTATAATGTTATCTTTTTTTCTTTCCTGAGCAATTTTTGGTGTCTCTAGTTTAATAAGCACCAATATTTCAAAAAACAAAAATATGCCATTTCATAAAGAGAACATAAATTGCTAAAAATTATCTCAAAATTTAAATGAAGCAACACGGAAGATATGGAGTAAAGAATGTATTTGTTTTCACAGACAACTTCATTTTGGCAAAAATATTACCTTTCATTAAGAAAACTTTTAGTGCAAACAGCTTTGAGCAGCTTGAATGTGTTATACTAGTGAATAAATTCCCTAACGGAATCGGATTTAACTGAGATTACAATCTGGGCCATCATATGCCCCGAAAGCCAAACCCAGTGATGTTAATGAGAGACTTTCTACTGACGTCAATGAGCTTTTGACCAAGCCCTAAAAAATTTTCCGACTCCAGCCAACAGAAATGCTCCTTTTTTTCCTTGCAACTCCCTCCATTTTTGTTCTGCACTTGGCAAATGACTAGTTGCTAACAGTGGACTTAAAAAATGAGTTGGAGCGAATGTAATTTTTTTCATATATATAGGCTTGAATAAACTGGTTTTTAACATTCATCTAGATGAGCAAAATAGTTAACTCCAGCATCAGTTCAGATTTTATCTAATATTCAAACCTGTTATCACCAAGTGGTATTTCTTTTCCTAAAGACAAGGCCAAAAAAAAGAAGGAAATGTCTTGAAAGCTGCTTTCTTATTCACACTTTGAAGACAGATAAGCCAAATACTATTCTTAGTTACAGTTCTTAAATCCATCTATACCATCAGTTATGTACAGGAACAGTACATTTCTCACGTTAGCAGGAACTATTCTATCATTTTTATTCCAAACTAGGCCCCAAAGACACTCGTGTTTCTGTGTATGTCACACTTTGGTCACAAAGTATTTGCAACAGCTGCCTAAACCTCAGGAATCATCATTGCTGTTTCCATGTACATTTTGGGTACAGGCAAGTGTTTTTGTATGTACAAATATATTCTGAGTACAAAACAAGTTTGTTACAAGAGAAGAAGCGTAAAAACACAAGGATTGAATGGCATGTAAGGTAATACAAGGTGAATTTCAAAATCACAGATTGCTTGGCATTCCAGTGGAACCCACAAGTATTTTTAAAACTACTAAAATTTCCCTGTCTCTCCTTCTGGGGAAAAGAAGTGTGAGGGGGAGAGGACAACAGAGTAGTTTGTGGATAAAGCATAATAAAAGGATTCCAGATAATCAGTTCCTAGCTCTTCTAAATGTTCCACGTAACCATGGAAAAAGTCACTTTGGTTTCTGCATTTCGGTCTCCTACACGTAAACTAGGCACAAAAGTAGCAATTTCTTATATTGTAATGGTCTTGGAGTGATAAATTCATTAATAACACAGAGAGCCCCTGATACTACAGTGTTGGCTGAAAGTATTTATATAGTACTGCAGTTAAGAAGACTTCATAGAGGGATAAAAAAAGGAAAGTGTCCTACATGGATTTTTTAAAAGATAAATTCTATCTTAAAATACACATCTAAGTAATCATCCCCAAAAACTGTTTCCTTAGACCGTTCTTGTTATGTGTGCATGTACGCAGTGTTTGCGTATCACACACATGGGCTATTTATGCACTTGTGGGGTTTAAGATACACTCCACGTAATCAAAACACATATACAGTAGGGGAACAGCTGCAATCACATCTCAGTGGGCTAAATTACAGTATGCCAGTGAATTATTCATTCAAAAAGATCCGTAGCAATCACACATTCATTGCGTGATTTGCAATCTAAGAGGAATCCTCTCCGTATCTGTGGATGAGCGCAGACACCAGCTTCTGCTGTGGATGAGAGTTCAATACGTATCCTCTACCACACCAGCTCGAGAATCTGCCTTCCCCACTTGTCCATGATCTTTTTATTCTGACATTCAGAACAACCACCTGAAATGCTCAACTGTTATCTTGGCTTTTGCTTTACGTCCCTCTGTTTCATCTTGCTCTTCCTTACGCCATTACTGTGGGAAGTGAAAAGGAACTTTCAATAGTTCCGGATTTTTACTTTAACCACGTAAAAAGAAAAGATACTTCCACATAAAACCTACTTATGTCAATGCAGGCATGAAGCTAAAAAAACTTCTAGCAACAAACTCCATTGATATTACACGTGAGAGTTTAACTATCCCCCTGAAAACAGTCAGAGAAATCCTTAATGGCAAGAAAGATATGTCAGCAACAGTTTAAAACTAATCCCCTGAGAAGGAAGTTCCCTCCCAACAGGTGAGATTTAGCAGGTTCCTTTTTCGAAAGGACAAATCCACATGACTTTTTCCAGCTAACTGAGAGAAAAGCAACGGCACTGTAAAGAGCAGTATTAAGGAACCTAAACATCCGCTACTGACGTTTAAAAATTAAGTCCATCAAGCCATATACAAGACCTACTGCTCAGTCACCGAAACAGTGGAATAGCAGACACTCTTTCACCGGAGAACAGTCTCTCTCAGCTGTAGAATCATTTCACCTGTTCAAGTTTGATTACATTCCAGCCTCTGGCACTGTTAATCCTGGTAACAGTTTTATGCAGTTAGCAGCTGCTCGGTGGATGGGGCTCTATTGTTCATTTGCATTGCGAATGGCTCTGCTAATGTGTGCTGGCACAACGCTGCATCCAACTCTGGGCTGGGATCGTACTCACCAACACCTGATGCTGCTGCTTCTTGCTTTGCCCACTTCGGAAAGGCAGACAAGGACCTACACAGATCCTGCTGAATCAAACACCCATGGCCTTTCTTTCCCTGACAACAACAACAACAACAACAACAACCACAAAAAAAAAGGACTGGCCCAGGTTTCGTGTCTTCTGCTTCTGTTCCAAGCTAGAATCCACAGGAAGACTTGTTCATTTACAAGAAAGTTGCCTCTATATTGCCAAACAGCTTTCCAGCTATGAAGGAAATACCTCTTCCAAGGTTTAATGATAAAACAGGCTTCTGCCCTTTCAGGATGAGGTCAATAATCTTCCTGTGTTAATCTTGGGCAAGCTTTACTTAATCTAGCCCCCTTGTCACCTTTGTGATTGACAGGAAAAGTCATGTCACTGGACAATGGACTTATCCTCACTGAGCAATATCTTCTTCAAAGATTACACAATGTTACCCTTGCTCTCATAAAAACTGCAAACATTTTGTGGTTCAAATAAACTATTCATTCCAACTGTATCTTTCAAGTTGTCCCTCTCCATTTTCCACGGTCTAAGCAAGGCCTATTTGAGTTTTACAGAGGGACAGTGAAACTTAATGAAAAGAAACAGGTTGTAATTGGTGAGATTTCCAAAATACCTCTTAGTACTGTAAATACATCTCATCTTCTCCTTCCTCATCTAGAGATGCACATTATTCCTATCTGCAATTAAACTCAGACAGAAAACTCTTTCTGTGGCATTAAAATTTTGTCCCAAACCAACCAACAACTGAAGCAGAAGAAAACTCAGACCTAAGTCTGAAACTGTTAATTATCACCATATGGTTATGCAAGGAGGCCGCATCTGTAGCAAAAATTTAAAAAATCAAGCTTCTGGCTTCACAGCCAAAAACACCTGGAATAAAATACTTGTGTCTTTAAAACATGCACTGATACTGTCTGATTTTTAGAAGCCTGTGATCCTAAAAGCAACCTAACAGGTTCTTTTTTCAACACTGGAATTTTGCCCATGCTTTGCTCTTTTAGAATGTGCAAAGAAGACACGAAAGCAAATTTTTTGCTCTGCTTTCTGCATTAGACATGTAGGCCTATCTGTTTTATAGTCTCCATAGTGACCAAGAAGCTGGCAACAGTATGACGTAAGACAATCAGAAAACAGAATACTTCACACTTCTGAAGACAAATTATTCTTAAGCAGTTTAGTACTGTTTCCTATTTATTTTTATTTTACTTAATGAACTTTTAGGGAATAAATATCTATGTTTAAGATTCAATAGCATAGCTACTTCAAGTAAAAATGCGAAAGCTATAAAAACACTCCCAATGCCCACAGGAGGTCCACCAGCAATTATGAGAGAAACCAAACTTGACATTTCCAACGTTTTTAAGGTTTAAGAGAAACAAAACATACACACAATATTCACAAAGCAAGAATGATCTTTTGTTTTTAGTTAACCTTCCATTTACAATCTCTCCCTTAATTAATGTAATTAACTTAGTTTAGGAGCATAAGTGCCATCAACTTTCAATGGGAATCATATCTTCAAATCACTTAAGCGATTTGGAAAATTCTCTCCTTCTACATTCTATGCCACAGGGGCTGTAGGGCAGATAGTACCATAAACCTAGATGGTTTACGGTAGCTGTCAAGCTGGTAGCTTCAGGAAGATGAAACCCGTACTTCACAAGGGTTCCCAGTGGGTACCATTCTTTTTACGCCTTAGAATTTCTTTGCTTCTATCTTACGTTTAAATAGGTCTTGTCTATGCGTTTCCTTCATGAACCAAAGTTGTTCATCAGTGATGGAAAGGAATGTTCCCAAGGAGATTTAAAAAAAACCCAAACAGTGGAGGATACAGTGAGAAAACGGGAGACTATGTAAAAGGGCATAGAGGGGGAAAAAACATGGAGGGGGATAAACACACCATTAGGAAGTACGAACTGACAAGAACACATAATCCAAGGAGGGATAAAAGAGGCATCGAAGGGTGTCACATAAACAAGCCTAGAAAGATGTACAGCTGCAGGCTCTGGTTCTGCAGTTAGATTCGTGCAAACCAACAGATGCTCTTATACAGGTTTTGTTGTTGTTGTTGTTTTGTGGTCTGTTTTTTGTTTGGCTGGTTGTTCTTTAATAGGACTGTGTTTTTTATGAAGATGAGGAAAGGAAATGTAATGGAGAGTGAAGAAGTTGATGAATGGATCTGAGGAGTCAGCTGAAGAGGTCACAATGGCAGAGAAGTAAGAATTTTACCGGAATAGGTGGGCTAAACACGGTAAATAGAGATGCACCTTTTTTCTTTTTCTTTTTACTATAATCATGCCACAGGCAAGTAAAATACACTCAAATCAAATTTTGTTTTAGCTTTGCTGAGATGATGTATTTGGAACTCCATGATCCGTATTCTGGAAGTATTACCAATTATCAGACTTACAGAAGCCTGATCACATCTGGCTCTCCTTCTACAATGTTAATACTTCGAAAACTTTGCTTAGTACTGCATTTTGGGGTGGGTTTTTTTGCAATCATTACTAACTCTTATCCTTCAGGTTGTATTAATGTAACATCAAGTGCTGTATTTAATTACTGACCTCTTTTTGATGAAGCAGAAGATATAGTGGCAGAGGTTTCAACACAAAGACTAACAGGTATTTCCAGTGTTTCACTTCTAAGATGAACTGAAGCTCAAAAAGAAGACCATTCGCTTTATAAACTCTGCTACCTCAGACACTTCTCTTTCTTCTACTTTTCTCCTCCATATGTAAAACTGAGACAATGCTAAATATTTCCTGCAGCTTAAGGCATTTTATATAACTGATGTAAAAAGCCTAGAGATTATTGAACAAAAACCTCATAGCAGTTGTATTTTCATATGCATTGATGCAATAAATGCTCAGCTCTCAACATCACTCTGTGGTTCACTACAGCCCAATCCTTTGAAGCTGGAAATTGGGAACTCTCCCATATATCAAGCGCCGGCCCACAACATCTGACAGTAACACTGAAACGTACTTTGATTTTTTCCAAATACCATGATACTCAGACTGCTGCCATAGCTGCACGAGGAAAATTTCAAGTGTTTCCAGCGTTTGGAGATGAGCTGTAAAAGGAGTAACTTATAATCCATTTTGCATTGATTTGTAATCAATGCATTTTGCATTGATTTGTAACTTTATCCTCTGTGATTTACAGAATGTCAGAGCAGAGTTTTCAAGCATTTGAAGTATCTAAAAGATATAAGGCTGTGGCCTAGTGGAATTTTTGAAAATGCCCAATAATATATACTCGTTTAATTCCCACTGATTTCATTACAGGCCCCCAAAAATAGAGTTAGAACCAGCACTGTGCGACTGGCTGACTTTCAGTGATTCTTTGCCGGACCATTATCAGACTATCTACAGTATGGAGCACAATCTGATGGCCGATGCTTTAAGACAAACATTTCATCTCCTCTGGCTGTCCTGCATTCCAGCCCATCCCCAAACACAGAGCACAAGTTTAGTATTTCTTACTGCTTATCTTCCATTTCCACTTGATTTACTACAAATCAAAGAATCATATGCAAACTGTGGAGCTGTTTGTAGTAAAAAATGTATGAGAGAATGTTGTAAGTGAAATTTTAGAACCTTTTTATATTGCATATCTAACAAATTGGTTTTGGTTTGTGGTGGCATTGTTTTTATTTTTAAATTTTTATTATTTTCTTTAGTGTTACAGGGTTTGGTTTTATTTTTAGCCCACCTCTTTGTCCCATTTATTGCAACAAAGTGCTTCTCCATATATAGATGTAAATTGGAAATCTTTCTACAGGATAAAGATATTAAATACAGTAAAAAAATTACTACTTTGTATTGGGCAAATGCAGTTAGTGACTTAATTCCTGACACCCATCCCATCATCAGACCAGACCTACTGCTTCTTTCTCCAGCAGAACTCATTTTAAGAATGTAATAAAGGATTACATCTATTTGCTCTCAAAATACTTAACAAACAAAACTGGCATTTTGAGAACTCCTAATATGTTAGCTATAACCTGCAAAAACAAAGAACATGTTGTACTATAACAGCCTTGTTATCTTCATGCTAGTAATCTTCATGCTTAAAAATAATAAAAAAAACTCTGCAAAAGCAGTTTTAAGACTTTTATGATCTCTTCCCTGGGGGACTAAAGATCACCCTTAAGACCTTGCTAAACAAAACATAAGACTACTTATCAAAACAGCTTGGTAGAGTCTTCAGCATACATTAAATCCTTCTAATAGTTTGGAAATCGTGTGGCCTAAAACGATTATCTTTGTAAAAACACAAGCTTACTAACCACATACAACAACTCTGGTATTGTGTTATAAAACTTATGCTGAGTGTCAAAACCAGTTCCATCACCAGCTTTCTTACGGTGCAACAAGCCCATTCTCTGTTCTGACTCCTTGAGAGAAGAGGAGAGGACCATCTGAACAGAATTTAGTGATTCCATAAAAGGAATGCCAAAGGATAGCAACACCTCCCAGGGCTGCTCCCAGCTACCTAGCTTTCAGATTACGATTCATCACAGTTTTCAGGTGGGAAAGAGATGTAAGATCACCGTTCATCTGTTCCACGGTAGCCTACAAAAAACTGCACCAGACAGACATACTTCACCTCATTCCTTTGTCTGGGTGGCTGAGAGCGCAGTAAAGACCAGACACATACAATTTGGTCAGAACTGCATTCTCTGTGCTAGGGACAATTTGGAGGATGGCTTGTCTAAAGAGAACAACCCTCCAAACTGGGGAACAAAAGAAAAGAAAATAACCTGTGACACAAAGGGCCTGGGCTCATGTCCATACTTCCAGTTCCCCCAAGACAGCGTAACTCTGCAAAGTACCTAAAGCAGGTATGTAACAAGACAGCACACTCAGCCCTCTGGTGTGGTCCCAGTTGTTTCATTTGGGCTAGTAAAATGCCTTAAATACACACTGAGGTTTCCCAATCCCCCTATGAATATTTTACATATTAAAATCTCCCTTGTTGCTTTGAGACATTGCCTCATATTTGCTTCCTTTCAGCCCAAAACTCTTCTTACACAGCTGCTTCTTCCACTGATCTGGACTATGCCTTTTCCATGTTAGAGCTTGTGCCATTTGTGTCTTTTTGGACAGTTAGCATATATTTACTTGGCTATTACTGGCCCATATTTAGCTTTTCCTCTTCCAGTCTTCCCTCACAAATCAGCTCCTACAACTCTTTAATCATTTGTTGCTTGCATCTGAAATCCCTCCAATTTGCTGTCTTCTCTAACATGGCCAGGATTGAACACATTATTTCACATCTAATCTTAGCAGAGTCATGAGGAGAAGGACAATTACCTCCTTGTTACTGCCTTTTTTGTTGCCTTGCTGCATGACAAGCTCATATCTAATTTGTTTTAACACACCTAAATCTTTTTCAACATTACTGTTTTTCAAGTGCCTTACTCCCATTGATTATCTGTGTTTTGGATTACTTTATCCATCTGTATCAGTTTGGAATTTTACATTTGATTATTTCCTGCCATGCAGGCTTCCCTTGATTCCTTTGATATTATGGTTCTATTCTCCCTGGTACACCACTGGCAACTTTAATGACTGTATTGTAATTCACTTGTTCAAACTTCTATAACAACATATTTCTCTATATTTCTAAAATGTTGCTACAGGCGTTCACTCTCCTATGAATCCTGTACCAAGAAACAGAGAGCTCAGAGCAGGCAAAGGACTTCCATAACCATATTCCCTGCAGACCACGTATTTTCCAGCCACCTCAGAGCAACACAAGAAACAGATGTCGCTACATAACTAGGAGGCTCTGGTAGGCCAGGGAAAGCAAAAAGGCACTAAAATAAAGGACACTGGTGCAGATTATATTGCTCTAGGAACTTCTTCCTCATTTCTACTGAAGAAATTAATCTGACAATCTCTGCCATTATGGCTTTTCAAAGAAGGTATCCATATTTTTTCTGACACTCAGTATATCTGACTCTTTCTACTAGTTAAATAAAATCATCTTGTACAACATGGAATTTTAGAATCATTTAGGCTGGAAAGGCCCTTTATGATCATCAAGTCCAACCATTAACCTAACACTGTGAAGTCCACCACTAAACCATGTCCCTAAGAGCCTCATCTACACACCTTTTAAACACCGCCAGGGATGGTGACTCAACCACCTCCCTGGGCAGCCTGTTCCAATGCTTCAAAACCCTTTCTGTGAAGAATTTTTTCCTGATATCCAATCTAAACCTCCCCTGGTACAACATTTCCCCTTGTCCTATCACTTACTACTCAGNCTTTCCTGTAGTGAGGGGCCCAAAACTGCAAACAGGATTCAAGGTGGGGCCTCACCAGCACTGAGTACAGTGGCACAATCACTTCTCTACTCCTGCTGGCCACACTATTCCTGATACAAGCCAGGATGCTGTTGGCCTCTTTGCCCACCTGGGCACACTGCTGGCTCATGTTCAGCCGGCTGTCAACCAACACCCCCAGATCCTTTTCCCCCAGGCAGCTTTCCAGCCACTCTTCCCCCAGCCTCTAGCGCTGCCTGGGGTCGTTGTGACTCAAGTGCAGGACCCGGCACTTGGCCTTGTTAAACCACATACAATTGGCCTCAGCCCAGTGATCCAGCCGGTCCAGATCCCTCTGTATGGCCTTCCTACCCTCCAGCTGATCAACACTCCCACCCAACTTGGTGTCATCTGCAAACTTACTGAGGGTGCACTCAATCTTCCTTGTCCACATCATTCTGTCCTCTTCTCAAAAACATAATGCGTTACTATTTTTCTTTTTTTTATAGTTACTTTACTTGGAACATTCAAATGAGATGCATGAAACACTGTATGAAGGAAGCACCTTGCAATGCCCACATACTGAATTCCATGCAGCTTCCAATAATCAGCTTTTTCAGAATTGTTTGTTCTTTATACTTTTGAAGATTGTAGCCCACATATTTATTATAGGAATCTTGCACATATCCTACATGAAGGGTGGGTGTGTGACTAAATCCATTACACCTTGAAAATAATCATGTTCTGCTTTATATTTGTTGTACATTCTTCACAAGCTTTCTCATTTAACGTCTATTTATTTACTTTTACTGTGTATTTGTTCTCTTACTTTTGAAAAGATCACAACTAGACTTACAGGATGCTAACTGTCAAAATCATCTTTGCCCCCATAGAGATTAGTATAACTTTATTTCTTTTTCTGAAAGCAATCTTCTGGAAGTTCTCATTTTCTAGAAGGGCCAGAAAACATTACTTTATTAAAATGGAACGGTTTATTGAGAAATAGCCCCGCTGTCTCCACTGGAGTTAACTGTAGTATAAAATACAATGTTCAGAGTATGAATTTTTCAAAATGAATTCCACTGGTTCAGAAATATGTTTGTCTCATTTATTTTTGAAATGCATATTATCTAGCATGTGGGACTCTGGATCTGCTTTTATCTAGGTTCTCTACTCTTTCATCTGCTTTTTATACACCTCACCAACTACTTCCTGTCTACTCCTTACTCTTACACCTCTTAAGTAATGTCTACACAAACAATAATTTATAGGATTTTTCCAAGCAGTAACTGTTTTGATCCTCTTTAACAGTTATTAGAAGTTGTTTTCCCTCCAAAATGTATTTCACCTCCTCTTTATATCTTCTATAACTTGATTTTCTTTCTATCAATGACTGTTCCACAGCTTCAGTGAAACAGAATTTGGAATTCTGGTACAAACCAAAGCAGCTTTCTCAACGTTGAAGGAAAGACTGCACAAGAAATAACTAAAACCAAGAAATATATATTCTGTGTTTATCAACACAGAATGAATACATTCACAGAAAGTCAGTTCCACAGATGTTTACAGAGTAGGAATCAATCTTATTTGTATCTTACACACTTCAGAGGATGGTGTTTCCTGAGAGAAGGCCAAATATATCCGAATAATTAATAAAAATTAATATGACAAAAGTCTATCCACATAACACTGATACATAAATGTAATATGCATTAGAGCTACTCAAAATTTGACAATTAATCCTCACGAAATCCCTTTGTGACATTGCATATAGCGCAAATTAGGAAATGACATGAACTGACTTGCCAGGATCCAAAGCAAGGTAATAGCAGAGCACATTCTGTATCCAGGGGTTACCAAGAACCAATTCTCTGTTCACTCTTCTGGGTCTTAGTACACTTCAAATGGTAACATTATGTTCTGCTCAGGGGAGCAACATGATGTCTTTTATCATTTAAGTCCCATTCTAAAGCTCATTCGACCAGAGCTTAAACAAGATTTAAAACGCACACAGACCCCGCGCACAGAAGCCAGTTCAGACTGTGGCTGAGTGATACAAAAAACCCCAATAAATTCTAATTTATGACAGATCCACAGTTGTTCTCACTCTGCAGATGAGTTATTCTTTCTTCTGTTCCTTTAAACTGCAGTCAGTAGCATACATTGCCTACTACGAAGAGACCTTTGTGATAAGATAATATCAAGGGATGTTGTGACACTCCTGATTAAGAATTACACAGTAAGCAAACCGTACAGAAATGCTAATTTTCCTCCCCTTTCTCATCACTTACCTAAATTATTCTGAGTAATACAAATGATCTTTATTAGCTTTAAGGCAGTTCTTTTTAATTATCTTCTGCCATTTTTTAAAAGAAATCATATTCCTGTGGTTGATTAAGCCCACTATATATTTCCTTAACAATTAATTTTATGCACTGTCATATGTCATGTTCACAAACAAACAAAAAGAACCAAAAAGCATCTATTCCTATACAGTCATAGCCAACTGCCCATCATCAGCAGAGTATGAATAACTTTTGTTGGAAATAGCTTTTCTTCTCCAAGCTCTTCTTTGAGTCACTGATTTCTCAGTATTCCCTGTAGTTTTCAGTCATCATGAAGTGATGCTGCAAAACCCACAGAATTGCTCAACCCAAATAAGAAAGACACAATTTTCTCCACTTTGGCTGGAAAGAATGTAAGCCTACATTGTGACGAAGAAGTATTGGTTGACTAATAGAGCATGGTTTTACAAAATCTGTCTTTTTCTGACCTTAAATTTATCAAGAGGGAGTCTCAGGATGCAATCCAGCCAGGTATCCCTGTGCCTACCAGCACTGAGTTGATGTACAGAAGGTTTCTAACAAAAAGTTCTCTGCAATCCATTCATTATACTTAGCAATATCAAACAGGGAAAAATAATTAAAAAGCCCCTATTGAGCACCTAGAGACCTTGAGCACAGACAGGGGGTGAACACAAAGACAGGCTATTTGGTTATAAGAGTATAAGAGTCACACTTCATCTTTTCATATATATATATATATTTATTTTTTTTCCCAGACATATTAAAAGAAATTACAGTACATTTTGGAGGGGTTTTTTATTTTCTTCCTCCCTTCTATTGTGGTCTATAAGTGTCTAACAGAGTACATATATTTAAACAGACTCAAGAGCTACATAAAATTTCTTGATTTAAGGTTTTTAATCTTCAGATGTACAAGTATGTAGAGACTACATATTTGAAAAATAAATTGCCTGAATAAACTCAATTACGTGAAGGGTGAAAATCACATGTAAATGACATTATGAACAGGAACTATGCTGAGAGCTCATTTGTACTTTACAAGGTACGAGCAGGCAAAAGCTAGTTTTTGACACATAAGACCGGTCCACCTGAAAAGCATCCAGTCTGTCCTTTGACAGTACTGCAAGTTGCACTTACACATTTTTCTCAATATATTTTGGTATTACATTTTTGTTACACAAACATTACACAGTGACTCATAACTTAAGGTTCAAATAAACTTTGAAAAAACAGAGGGCCGAAAAAAGATGTTATAATGACACGATGCTGCAGCATCTGACATACCTGACCACTGACTGCTTGCTTTAGAAGTTAGTGCAGTACATCACCGTCATGTCCATGGCTCTTACTATTGGCAACACTTATAATATGTCCATTTTGTTTCTGTCATCAGTGTCACAGATTAACTGGAAAGCATGTTTGTGTCATTAATAGAGATGTAAGGTACTTTCTTCATTCCATCCAGGGCTTACGTTAAAGAAAAAATTAAAAATTTGGAAGGAGCACGTACATACTCTGCCAGCTGCCCTGCCTTTCAACCCGGTTTTACACAACTTTATCCTGACATCAGTTTTCCCTGATTATTTAGGAATCAGTTTCATAAAACATAGAACCTACATTGTAGTTTCAAATTCACCTCAAGCCCATACAAATCAAGATACTGTTAGCACAAAAGGAGTTGGCAGTGTGAAAAGATTAGATGATACATGAACCACAGGTACCCAAGTCAGCCAAAACACCATCTTCAAAGGAGAAAATCTGGCATTAGGAAGGTCCATAAAACAGAACAGGGATGCACAGCTATATTTTCAGTGACTAAATGGAGAATTTCTAAGGGCTGTCTAAACAACATCCTTTTGTAAACATTTTTCCATTAAGATATTAATTATCAGCCTGCTTCTCCTGATTTCAGCACATATTTATTCTCTAAAGTAGCTGGCCAGAATACTAAATGATTAGCAAGATCTCCATCAGCAAATTGCATTTACCTCCACAGGTTACTTTCAGTGAAAATGGGATCACTAAACTGTTCTGGAAATCTCACTTCTGGAACACATTTTATTTTAAGCCTTTGTGTGAGAGTTTTATTAATTTTCATTGCAGTTATTATTCACTTAAACAAAAAGCAGGGCTTTCTTCTAACAGAATGAGTCCTAGTGTCAAAAGAGGTCAGCTTATGTACAGTGTACACTTTATAAAATATAAACAGAGTTAGCTGAGAAAATTTCTCAAAAGAATTAGTAGTTTGTCTTAGGTTTTACTCTTTCACTTAAGCACTGATGAAGAGAAACACTCCCTTACAGTAGCCAGTGAAGATTCTGATGAAAATAAACTGGAAAACAGCAACAAACATTTTTGGAAATTGCTAGTCGTTCCTGTGACTGCAAGGGTTGCATAAATTTTAGATTGTCCCAGACTAGTAGAAGTTTACATGGAAGCATTTGTGTTCTGCTCTGTAACAGGTGAACCTGCAACAACCTATGGGGATAAGCAGAACAGTGACTTCAAAATGTCATCTTCACTCAACATATTTGCTCCCCATGTATTTTCTGAGTCATGTCTATCTGCTTGCTTTATTGACTGATTTTTTTAACAACCATTAGCACTGAAGAGTCAATACAGCTACAAAAGAAGAAAATGGACTCTGCTTTGCAGACATATCATCAACAAAATAGTCAGTTAAGTACCATTTGCAAAATGTTGATTACTAGGGATGACGTGAGGCAAAAAGGACTCAGCTTTATTTTCAAACCCCAGGTTAAGTTAGCATTATAGGCAATTAATAAAAATATCATATTTTTATGCAACTAGATTTGACCTCTAAAGCCACAGAAAGACAGAAAACATGGGACCCTTTAATGTCATTTTTACAGTCATTTATCTGACTATAACCTCACTTTAAAGCGTTAAGGTCAGCTGGTCATGAAGCATGAGCTACACTTCTGACTAGCATGCACCACATTTGACTCGAGAGTAAATAAGGGACTGACACTCCATTAACCTTCCCAAGTACAATTATTTATCAAAACAGCTCAAAAGAGTACCCGACAGAAAACTGATAAATCTGGAAGCAAAAACTGAAACTGCAACAGCACAAACTGATCCTTCGCCAGTGACGAAGAGCTATTTCCTACCACAATTCCTGGGGCAAGTCCTCCAGCTCATTTTCTAACACAGCCACTGATTTTAAAGGACTGTCCCTTTATTCACATTGGTTTAGACAAAATCTCAGATATTTTTTTCTCTTTTTCATTTCCATCTTCTTTCTTGGAAATAATATATGCTAATATCCTGTATTTATAGGCATCTTCAAACATTTTCCTCTGAAACATATGCAGAAATTTCAGAAGAGTTGTGACATATTCGGTCCTATCTACTCTTCCATGCTTTTAGTTTCAGCACAAGGACCACGCCTGTTCACAACATTCCTATCTGGTGAGCTGGCCGTCACCTTCCTACCACCATAGAACCTTGATTTGTTTTATTAAATGGCCTACGGTGGTTTATTACAACGTTGTCTTCAAATTTTCTTAATTCTATAAGATTTTTATAAGATCCTTATGTTCTGAAATTCTGTCTGCCTTCCTCACTTAAGCACGAGGTTGAACTGTTCATCAGCAGCTGTATTCTGCCAGCGATTACTTTTACCTTTCAACTACAGCAGCACTCCACTTCCAATAAACGGGGAGATTGCCCTAAATCTTCCACCAAAAGGTGTCAGGAGGGAGAGTGGGGAAAAAAAGGGCTTCTTTTTTCGTTTTTTTAAGGCAAAAAAGGGAATGGGAAGCAAAAACAGTGATTTTACTATTTTTTTCTGAAAGAATGTCAATATTTTTCAGTTTCCAGTGTTAGTCTATTCATTCTATGAATGGGGGAAAATAACAGCTCTGATCTAACCACTGCAGGGATGGAGGGGTCTGTGCGTGCAGCACATCACAAGATACGTACACATTTAGACAACTAATTAACTTGTGCTCACTTACACCCCTGGTAAACATGCACCACATGAAGATTCACTCACGATCGACTGGAAATTTCATCCATTGTTGCCATCTTGTCTCGCATGCTCGTCTTCCTTCGGCAGTAAAGCACATCCCTTTTTTCCACTGTAGCCTCAACTGATCTCCAGCCTCTCTCAGAATAATAGATGGGAAGAAATCACCAAGCACTCACCACTGGAGTAATAGTTACCACAGCAGATCTCCAAAAAAAAGCAGTGGTGTGCAGCAAATTATTCCTAGCCTTCACTCTCCCTTTAAGGTCAGAACTTACTTCACTTCTTTCTGAAGTGCATGAAGATCCATGTGCACAAACAGCTATGATTTCCAGATGGCTCATACATATACCTTCTTTCTGGTGGTCACAAGGCCACAAAATGTAAAAATAGAGAGACAAGGGAGAAAGAATCATTTTGAGAGGCACGTGGCTTTTTTTTTTTTCCTAATCAAGTAGCCCAAAACACAGTAAAAAAGAACTGTTGACTGATATCAAGGTAAATTTCTACTAAGTGTCTTCTAATAAAGTGGGAAGATTGACTCGATAACTCCTTTTAACAGAGGATTTATTAAATCCATAAAATGCAGAAAAGCACAACCCTCATTATTTCAGTTACCTTATTTCAGCTTGTACAAACAGCGGATTCCTTAAAGCTCATAAAAGGAAACGGATTTTGATTTTAAATCTGTTGCACACTTTATCTCATACATATGAAAATAATTATGTTCAGAGGACTGAGTACTTTTTAAACATGACTCAGATAATTGATATGAGGCCTGGTGTTTATTTTTTTCCCATTGTCTTTCAGATCAAATGTCTTAAACTTATAAGATTGCCTCCCTGCAAACTCCTCATCTTAGCAACTCACTCTAGGACCTGAGACTCAACATTTCTTCTTCCTTCTCCTGAGAAGAAAAGATCCTATACTTAGACTTCACTGGCAATTCTTTTGATATGCAAGAGGCACTATAATCCATTTTGCTATTCCATAGCTAAGCAGTCAGAGCTCTGCAAAGATAAGCAGCCCCAAAACTTGTTTTCTGCCAGCAAACTAAGCAAAAGACAGTGGCCCACAAAGCCTTCCTTCCATTCAAAAACTAAACCACAGCTAACTAGACAGACTAGTACCAGAGAGGATTTAACTGCAAGTTAATTGAACAAAACTACTCAGCACCATTTATGAAACCATGACTGAGCCACCCTGAGTCTGTTTTTAATTGGAATTACAGTTTTTCAGCAGCATCTCAGATGCACCTGCTGCAGACATCATTGTCTTTAATGGAAAATCATCTGTTGTTAAGCAGGAGACACAGCTGTTAAAATGTAAATGTTTCCACTACTACTAGTTTCCGGGAAGCAAAAAACAGTAACGAATTTTTAGGAAAATATGGTGCAAACAAGAACTCCACATACAGAAAGACAAGTTTCAGAAGAGCAGATGTGATATCAGTCTTCAAATATAAAAACATTTTCTGAAAAGAGGAACTACATTTCCATTGCTGCAGTGGTTAGGAGAAGAATGAATGAGCTAAAACTGAAACAGAAAAGATTTGAGTTACACATTAGGAATAACTTCCTAAAGATAAAGACAGCAATACTCTAGGACAGATAGGCTGGTAGGTTGTAAGTCTCCTGCACTGGGTAACTTTAGAAGTTGGACTATTAGCTGATAGAAATAACATTGGTACAGCTGATCTCTGTATTAAGGCTGGGACTGGATGACCTCTTGCAATCCCTCTCAGCCCTACTATTCCATAAGTGCAGGGCTCACATACATTGAGAAATACATGGGCTCATGATTCAGTAGAGGCTCTATAGATCTGTAAGGGACTTACTAAGCTGGATAAGGGGGCTTTGGTTGTGTTTTGCTTTGGATTTTTTTTTTTTTTTTAAATAAATCAATAGGCTTGGGCCATTTTCCAAAGATGTGATTTGGTAAGTTTCAAGCCAAACCTCTCAAGCTTTACTCATGAGATAAGTGCTGAACAATGAGCCAGATTCATCAAAGCTTTATAGACTTACTTAAAAGAAAAAGAAACTGATTCAGCCAACTCACTTCAAGCCAAATCAGGCAGTTGAAAACCTATTCTTGAGATTTGGAAAATCTGTCTTTTAAAAAAATTATTTTAAAAATATGTTTCAAGAGTCCCTCTTTTGCAGGGGCCTCAGGCAACTCCATCAAGAATCTGTTTTTTTCCAGTCTGATTAGGAGCAGTATATTTCTCATGTCCATAGGAGATAGTTAAAGTATGTGTGTTTGCATATATATACACCTACATATTTTTACATATATACTTACATATATAAATAACATAAGGATTCAAGAATTTTCTATCAAAGGTTTTGTAATTAAAGCAGTGGGTTTCCTTTTCAAAAAGATTAATAGTGGATTTGCTTCTTTACTAAAAGGAAAAAAATCAATAGTAGCACTGGACACCAATGTACACTACCAATGCACAAAGCTAAAAACCTGCTCTCAAGCAGGTTTGTGAGCCTTAGTACATAAAATCCACAATACTTCTTAGTCCTGCCCCTCAGAGTACTTCCCTGGAGGAGGTTAATCCCTCTGTTTCTTCAGCTCTTGGTATCTCTAGCAAGAAGGACAACACCTGGGCGAAACGAGCTAGTTTTCATGTACGTCCAACAAAAATCCTACCGGAATCACCAAGGTGTTTCAAACAAGGCATCAAATAATCATTATTAGGAGAGAGGAGGACATAGGCCTGGTGTTACCTAACCAGGATGGGCCACGGTATCAGCTGTGAAGGGGAGGAAGCACATACTGCCCAGCTCTGCATCGTAATGCAGTTCCCAGCAGCCCACCTCCAGCTGTTGAGATGGAGAAAACCCAGGCTGCAAGTGCTGTGCGGGGAGAAGTTCCGCGCTGGGAATGAATCCATTTCTAAGCAAAAGCAGAGAAGAGGCCTCCATACCCCTCTTCCCATACACCTTGTAAATTTTCCCTAGTAAATTCAGGTTCAGCTGCTGGAAGCTGCTGGTGCTATAGTGTTGGGCACAGACTTAGCCCTGCAGACCATTAGGTGGATGGCCCTTCTAGCCCAACATCAAGCATTTACTGTAAACATGTATGTCAAAGCAATGATAAAATGTTCAAAACCTCGCCAGACTTTCTTTTTGTGTCTTGTTCTTTTCAAGGAAACTAATTCTTCCAAGAACATGGAAAGACCATGTGATTTTGAACTGGAAAACCTGAAACATCAGTGAGCTTACCTGCTAATGAGGAACTTGCTATTGAAATGAGCTCATTAGGTTTCATTTTTGCTGGCTGCTGATCGATTCATGAGCCACTTATGCAGCCTCTGTAAGCTGTACATAAATTATCGAATGCATTGATTTCTAAAAATAATAAATCAGCAAGCCAGTCCTTTCTCTGTCTCTAGTGTTAGTGCCTAACTCAGTGGCCCTCAAAATTCATCCAAACAAAACAATTATAACATTGGTGTTAACAGATACATTGCATCTCAAATGCCAAATATTCTATGGCAAAAATGAGTCCTTCTAGCATCTTACACAAGTGAATAAAAGCTTGCCTCTGAAAATGTTACATACAAAATATACAACATAAAATGCACAGAATTTTGCATGAATCTGTGTAGGTGGCAGCTTAAGAAATTCACAGTAAGGAACAATTGTCTACAGCAACGAAAAATCCAAGCTAGATGATCTTTAAGTCCTTTTCCATCTCCGATCATTAAATTTCCATAACCTTCTTCATATGACTGAAGTAGTGAAAGTCCTATGGCATCCCAAAGTCGGTGCTGACTTTTGGACATGAAAGCATTTTCTCTTGTCAACTGGTACCTCAACAGCATAGGAACAGAACCTGCTGAAGACTACAAGATTCAGCAAAGGAAGAGGTGGGGAAGGACTCCTTCACCCAAACGTGCAGCCATAACGTTACTGTTTTCAGCATATATGGCTACCTCCAATGCTAGGCTGGCCAACCTGACTTCACCTGGACTCCCAACTGCTTATAAAAAAAATACAGCAAAAATTACTCCTTTGGACATGTATGCTTGCAAATTTCAAAGCACTTCATAACACTGATTTGCAATGATTTGCCTAAGGTCATGTGGGCCTTGATCCAAAGCCTATTAAAGACAAAGCAGTCTTTATATTGACTTCAAAGAGCTTTGGATTGGACGCACAATGAATCACTGCAGAGTAAACAGAAAAATCAGGAACAGAAAACCTGGTCTAAGGAAGATGCTTCCGTTTACTGAAAAAGATGGGCACGTGAGATTTATTTTTCCCCATAGACACTCGGGATCACACTGCCAGCCCAACGAAAGGGCTATGGCCCTTTTCTCCCTTAGCTGTATTTCTAGGAACGTCATTTAATTCTAAAAAAACCTCTGACAGAGTCCGACACAAGAGCCAAACTACAGTTCAGTGGTATCTCCGTCACCTTGACGCTCAGTTACACCAGCAGGAGAGCAGCTCACCGAAGTGCCACTGCAGAGTTCTGTCCACGAACGCCAGCCCAGGACGGTGCCAGCAGAGCTGGACAGCAGGCTCGCTCCTAAGTAACAGTGAGCTTAGGACTAAATGCAGTAACAATAAGGAGTTAAAATGTGCAGACCAGAGAACATCGCTTAATCCCAGTTTACTGAAAGGACATGTCATTTTTAGAAAGTTGTCCAAACAACTGTCTTAATATTCTACACCAAAGTGGCTATTAATCAAACAACAAAGGCCCAATTAACACATAGCTGTTGTCACCTTGATGTTAAAAGCCTTTCCCTTCCCCCCTTCTTTCTTTCTTTTTGTCTTTAATGTTATAACCTAACCCAAAAATGCCTCAGGGCCCTACAGGGAAAAAAAGACAAGATAGAGAGAGGGAGGGAGGGGGAGAGGGAGAGAAAGTGGGGAGGGGAGAAAGAGAGAGAGTCTTAAATACCATCTCTCCTCTAGGCAGCAATTTCCACAGATGAAGAGGTCACCACTGTTTAACAGTGTGCTGCCACGTTAATTTAGTATGACAAGATAAAGCAGTAATCTCTGCTCGAAGAGGCTGTAAACTGCCTGCTATCCAGGGACATGCTCGAGTCGATTTGCACTGTATATCACTTTATACAATTGCCGTGACAAAGCCCCCTGAGTTCCTTCATGTAAATCTCTCTCTCTCCCTCTCAACTTCCCTGCCAGTCAGACAGCATCGGATCTGCGGTAAGCTATGCAAACTTCACATCTTACGCATGCCAATGGACCCCAAAGCCCCCCTCCCCCAAGAGAAGATGTTTAGGACTTTGATAATCCATTGATCCCACTTCCATATCGGCTTGTATTTTTCAATCTGTCGTGTTAAGTTGTCAGAGAGGGCGATTAAACCGATGTTTCATGTTCTGAGATTTGCGTTCCTGGGAATGATAGTTTTCAAAGCCTTTCTTGCTAGGTTCTGCTTAAAGATTATCCCTAAGAAAGCTGATGTGAATATTATTACTGGCATAAACCTGGTAATAAAGCCATAAAGTGTTTTAGGTAAAGACATTTTAGAGATATTCAGGGTTATAAACATAAGAGTTTAAAGCTGGATAGAATTCGGAGTGCTTAAAAAAAAAAAAAAAAAGAGGGGGGGAAAAAAAAAAAAGGCGTCCTGTCAGGCTGTGGAGTTTTCTCAGCATTAAGCAAAACAACATATGTAAAAGGGAAAAGGGAACTCACATGTCTATGTAAAATAAATATAATTACAGAACCACACTGATTTGTGTAGTTAGACAGGAATGAAAAGAAGACGAAGTATGTGTAGCAGTGGTCATGATACTGCCTCAAATAAAACGCGGTGACAGCTATTTCGAGTGGACAGCTAAGAAAGCTGCCTGTGTCCCCCAGCAGCCTGTGCGGCTGAAAACATGGCCTTCTTATTGGGGAAAACGGGTGATTTTTTTCAATATGTTGCAATTCTGATATGCCATACTGCATCTCTAGAACATGCAAGTTTTAAATTATGTCTCTTCTCTATTTCACATTTAATTTGTGTCATTTTTCCTATGGCCTGCAGGCATGATACAAGTCACAGCACACAATATACCGAACATGGTGCCAAAATGTGAAACTGCGCACATGTATATATACCCACTTTCTGGACTAAACATAGATGAGGACATAAATAGAATTCAAACAAGCACGGCAGACAGGCTTCTACGGAATAAGAGTGGAACTTAACTACAGTTTCTTAACAAATATAATGCTAGATCTACCTACTAAGTCTATGTGTGGCATTTGGACCTGTCAGTACCGCTACAAAAATGATCAAGCAAGGATAAATCAAATCATTGAGACACAACAGGTTACATACATTGTCTTCTCTTTAATGAATTAAATTTGATAACAAAATTTGACATTCATTGCAGCTGATAGTAAGAATGATGAACGCTTTATTAGACACGTAAGTTTCTAACAGTAACTGGGAAGTAATTCCCTAAATTTAAAATGGGGAAAACCACTGGAATCAATGTCACTTTTCAATATCGAGAGAATCTTCTCAAAATAGCCTTTTAAAGGTGTGTTGGATTGCTTCTATTCTCCAATTCATGTTGCTAACCAACACATTTCAAACTGTACATGTAAGTGTAAAATTCATTATTTGAACTTAACATTGCTGGCTGGATATGTAACAAAAGGTTTGCTTTTAGGGACTATCCAATTCTTAAAATCCCACTAAATACCATTAGCGCTGGTTAAAAAAGAAGTCTAGTAGAATATTCACGCACCACTCACCCACCAGGGGAAAAAAAAAAAGAAGAGCTTGAACATGGTTATTTTTACAAAAATATGAGAGAATATTTGTACAGGAATATGTGTTATTTCTTTAATTCCACCGTGTACTGTGAATGGGATTACTCTCACCTAATTTTAGCCCCAAATTAGACATCTAGTCTAAACTAGTCATCAAGGCTCCCTCTATAGTTAATAGACAAGCACTTCCAGAGGATAATTAATCTTTCTTGTCTCAGATGCTTATTTTAAGATTGGAAAGGTTGTTCCAGAAGGGTGGTTATCTTTTTCCATAAACTGTGAAGAAAGCCCAGACACCTAACTTTTATGTGCCTGAACTTTGATGAACTGAAGCCCAATCTCACTGTATGGCATTCAAGAATCTCTATGAGTTTGGGAACACTAATAGACCATAGACTACCATGGTTGAAGGACAAGTATCATTTCCATTGTACTAGCATATAAATTGAGGCACAGACAAGAGAGGTGAATTGCCAATGATAAATCGACAATCGGGAACCTGGAAATAAAGTCTAATTTCATCCAGTAAAATGAAAATTTATCATTTGTGTTAATATTTCAGAAGTTACACGTATGGAGTCCAACAATTCTTTGTGCTATTTTGCAGAGCAAAATAAAGATACAGGCCCCACATATAAAAGTAAGATTTCAGTCAAATTACTTTATCCACATGGAAAACTAGGGAATTCACTGTGGCCCTTTGTCAACATATTACCCAACTCATGTTGACAGCTTCAAACCTGAAGCTACAGTCTCTGCCCAAAAGCTAAGTTTACACTGGCCACAGGCAAACAGGAAAAGTACATCATCTACCACAGATATATTCTTTTCAGAACTGAATCACACTATTTTCAATTCTGCCTGTAGATACATAAAATTCTGAAAAGTGTTTTCTGATAGAATTTATCAAATTGGTTTAAAAATAATTTACAAGTCTTATACATGTAACTATTGTGAAGGATCAATCTGCTCTCCCTCACGCTCTATGTGCATTACTGTCTGTGTCCAGATAATATAAATCTAAGATTTTTTTTTTTTTTAAAAAAAAAGGTATTTGAGATTTTATATTAATAAAAGTAAATAATATACCATGGACTTGCACTCTAACATCAGCCAGATGCAGGACACAAACTCAATGAGTTGTGCGTTTTGAGCTCTGAGATGCAGAATGCTTTTATATTACCAACAGAGCTAAGCGCTATATAGCAAATACTTAAGTACAAAAAAGCAGATTCTCTGGCCAGGCAACTACCTCTCACTCAAGGCTTTTTTTGGTTTCAAGTTATCTAACTACAGATTTCTAAACTATGGGGATCAACACCCAAGTTTATCACCCTAAGCTCCAGCTGCAAACTAATGAAGAAAAACAGGCAGTTCTAGGGTGTGATTTCTCTGACCAACTTAGAAGCTATGTTAGGACAAAATGAATCACACTTTCCTATTCCCTATTTACTTCCATTAGCCATGAAGTTAAACCTAAAGTTACTAGCTTACGTCTGGACATACACTTTGGAAACATTTAGTCTGACCAGTCTTCAGCCTTGCATCCTCATCTAAAAAGTGACACTGTGATTCACATGACATTGCATCATGTGTTAGTGACCACATTTATGCTAACCTCCTTCCTATATGAATGAGAGAAAGCCAAAATGATCCCTAAGTGCACCAAGAGACCAATAGAAATTTACTATTGAGACTGCTGTCATATACCATAAAAAACCCCATAGATTTAACTGAAAATTCTACAAAACATTAACTCTCTCCTACAGGGTCCTACATCCCTGAAGATCTGCATTGGTATTTGGTTGTTTTCTGGAGACCCACAGATCTTAGATGCCAGGCACCTAGATGCTAACCTGCTTTGAACATAGACGGGTCCAAACTTGAGGAACACTCACGGTTACAACTGCAGCAGTTCAAATTGAAAAGAATGAGAAAGAAGGAAGATCCACGTACTGTTTCAGAGATGAAACACGCTTTACATTCAATCTGAACATCAACACAGAGGAGGGTCTGAAGCACAGATATTTTGTATTGTTTCTGGCTAGCAATATTAATAAGCAATGCAAGCTTCCACTTCTGACACGATTTTGTATACAGATACACATACAATCTACCGCAGTAATTCAGACCCAAGATGTCAGAAGGGTTTTACCTTCTGCTATAATATTTCTTATTTTGTGTCATCAAACTCCAATCCCACAAAAAGCTATGTGCAATAGGAGTTAGAGTCAGTGACCTCTCCTTCCCTCCTCCTTGCTACCATCAGCATTAGGTTCCAATCAACCAGATTATTTTGCAGGAACAGGGTCATAAGCTAAGCATTCTGGGGCAGGAATGTTTCTTTTTTCTGTCTCTATAAAAATAAATCATGCTTTGGGTACAATATAAATAAAGATAATAACAGTCTGATGTTAGATTTTATTGGTCTATGTTTTGGACAATCTATATAATTTGCCTGTTGCCCGTATAAACTACAAAAAGTTAATCTTTATAGCCCTTTTTTTCCTTGGGGTGGATTCAGTTTTAAAAGCACCAAAAAAAAAATGCTGAAGCAGACTGTTCATGCATAATGACACTCTTGTTTACACTGCTCTGGCAAAAATTATCCTTACTTAAACTGGGCACAAATTCCACATCCATTGGTTTATCTAGTGATGGTAAATTCACAGGATTCATTGAGTCTACTCCTCTGTAAAGAGGAAAAATGCCTTATCTGGTCACACAGCAGTACCCAAACCGGAAAAAGAAACAAAGAACTTAAGAGTGTCAAAGAGAATTTGGAAATGAGGCCGGCCAAACTATTTGGGCAAGTTTGCTACCCCAGACATAAAGGACTCTTTTTACTTGAGAAAGTTTGTTTCCTCTGTTTCATTGTCTTGAAACACCATGGAACATTGGTTGGTTCAGAAACATCACAGCATGTCAGTCATCTCCCAGAGGGAAGTTTCTGCACATGCCTTAGGAGTTAACCCACCTATGTCAGATACTCATATTTAAGCAAACACATATTGAAATGTGTAGTCTGTTTTACCACATGTCCCTCTCCAGTCATGAATCTCCAGAGGAAATTAATAAGCCCCTTTATTATAGTGGAGAAGGTGGTGATATTTCACTGATACACTCAAGACCAGAGGAAGCAGTTAGCTCCATGAAAGAAAGAAAAAACAAAACAAAACACCAGGACACTTTAAATGCTAGCAACTGCCTGAAGCCACATTTTCATTACCACTCCAGCCACCATTACTTTTGGTGAATCTGCAAAAGCATTAGCAGTGGCAAGAAAAACTAGAGAAAGAAAGCTGGCCTTGCCACAGCCTAATCCAACTTAAATTTGTATAACCTGAGAAAGCATACTTAAAGAAACAGGGTAAAAAATGATGCAGCATCTCATTCAGCCATTAAAAGGACAGAAAAGAAAGAAAAGCTTCGAATTGTCACTGTAATGGGTAACATCCTAACTACAGACACAAATATTCGACAGTGAGAGAAGAGACTGTAAAACGTGACCGTGCGTACTGAGTGTGGCAGAAGGTTCTGGCACTTCCAGGAGCCAGAGCTGATTACCACATCTATTCCTTGCAACCCTGAAATTCAAGAAACCATGACCAATACTTCACAATGTGTTTCAGTTTTGGTATATCTCTGCTCAAAGTAGAGCTGCATATCAAACCACAACCATCCTCTAGTTTACTGACATTCTGTCCAAGCAAATAGCACAATGCTTTCTTTTACTGTGCAATGTCTTCATATGAGCTATTTACTAAAAGGCTTTAGAATGGATTAAATAATAAAAATGACTAAGTTAAATACGACTAGAAGCAGAGGCAGAAAACGGGCAAGGCAGGAAAAGGTTTTCAGAGGACAACTGCAAGCAGACTGAAAGTGATGGAGTTACGTTATTCATATAAAGTTGGAAATAGAAAAAAAAGACTTTCTCACCTGCAGTGAAAAGAAAGGGAGACAGCCACACCGGCTGCTCAGAGGAAGTCAGGTGGATATGAAAAGCCTACGGAGCAGACAAAAAGCACACAGGGAAACTGTTCTGGAAGTTCTAAAATGAATGGACAACTACTGAAGCAAAAATGAGTCAAGGCAGTGTGCAAAAGTAGAAGTTTGAACCACACAGGGGCAAAATATAATCCACTTCGATGCCCCCATGCCTTGCCCTGAGGTGTGTGTCAGATAAGAGTACAAAAGCCTCGTATGCTGCTCGCTATTCTGATCGTAGTTACACTGCCAGCCCAAGGCCACAAACTTCTTTGCAGTGCAGAAGCTTGGCCAAAGGAGACAGCCTCGTAGTTTGAAAGGAAAAGTATGAAAGCCTAAATACCTTTCTGTTGTCTTCTCCTTCCAGAACCACGGAGAACTGGGTGTTCAGTTGGCAGCAGAGTTTCTGCCTCACTACAATATCGTAAGGATTCGCTACCGCCAAAGAAAATGCAGCATTTCAGAATAAATTTGTGCAGAGTGCCACAGGTGATGGACCTGGACTGGAGAAACTATGCAAAGTCCACAGCTATTGTTTGACTTCTGGTAGGATGGAGATACCACAGGTCCTACCTATGTTATCTCACACCTAGGGATTGACTGTTGAAAGCAAAAGCTCTTCAAGAAGTAGGAACGCTTAAACATAGTCTCCTTACATCGTTGCTATTAACTAATCTTGCAGTCCTGCTAGGGCTTTCTCCATATCCTAGCCTTCATTTTCATCCGTGCTCCTCAAATCGGTAGCTCCAAAATTTTGTTTCAAACATGTGCTATCTCCTACCTCTCCATGGAACACAACATTGTCTCAGTCTTCTGGGTTCTGGCTGCGATGGAGGGATGCAGACACGCTGCTGCACTTCCAAGCCGTGAAAGCTGCACATACCGCTAGGCTGACCTGGCAGAGCCAAGACCAATGCACCATTTTCCAGTGAAAACGTACAAACCTCAGTGAAATTACCTGGCAGATCTCACAAGCGTGTGTAATCCCAAACTGAGCTACTTACTAAAAGCAGACTGGACTGAGATACTAATTTGGAATGAAACCACTGTGTCCACTGTAGAAGTCCTGGGGCAGATCGCTTAGAAAGATGGCCAAGTTTTTTTTCTTCTAAGGCTTACATATTTTTTGCACTTAATAGTGCACTTTTGCACATAATGCACTTAATAGTTCTTTTCTCTTCATTGTAAGAGAGACCATCTGGTTCAAGCATTCCTACTGACTGTGGGTTTTATGGTTTTACCTACCTTTTTTCCTACGGAATTATTCAGCTTTTCAATTACATTTTACTAGTATTTATGCAAGAAGCCTAAACGAAGATATTTTCCAGTATGAAGTCAATGAATTGATTCCTAGGCATATAATCACTTGCAAACAATGGATACATACAGTTCCCAGCACTTCTATAAAACAAAGGTGTTTACTTTTCTGTTGATTATTTTCTGCTTAACTGCATTCAAATGAATCCATTAAAAACGTGACTGCTTCACAGTAAGACGATCTTCAGCAAAAACAAACAACTGCTGTTTCCACTTCTCTTCATGGCCTTTAAAATCTACAGTCATCTGCACCCTGTATTTCAGGCAATTTATAGATGATAAATCTGGTCTTGATTTGTTAATTTATTGTTTTAAATGTGGTTCTAACCCTCCTGCTCAGGAAAAAAAAAATGTTTTCCTACTTCATTACTTATTTATTGTCCCCTAACCAACCTTTGGACCTTTCAGAGCCTGATCAAAACACCAGCAGGTCATCTCAAACTTCAGCCAGTCTTTCTGCCCATTGACTACAGCTGGAATGATACATCCATTCTGGTTCTCCATGGCCACAAGGTAAGCAAAACTCGTCGGATTAAGAGAGTGGCAAAACAAACCCAGAGAACTTCCATAACCTAGCATGCTGCTCCTGAATTGCACTGTGGCTTTGACCCCTGCCTCACCTGAAGAGTGAAAACATTTTTGTTTGTTTGCCTGCCCTATCTAGGACCTGCACAACATGTAGCTTTCAAGTCATTGCTAAATACTGTAAGCACTATGTATTTACACAGACGAGACAGGATTGGAGGGCCAGGAGAAAACAGATCGTGACAAAGAGGACAGGCAGGTTAAAACTTAAATGGAAGGTATTTTGTCAGGCAGATACAAGAGGTATCAAAGCTTTTCCTGGCTCCATCTCCACTTGTTCTCAAGGACTACAGAGAGTTTTCTAGGATCTGGACTAGACAATGCAGTAAGCAACTTCTACAGCTCTTTGATGGGTCCTGGCTGATTTTTCTTTACTTATTCCCTTTCCTAAGAGCCCGCAGAGTCATTCTCTGCAATGGTGCAAGTGTAAAGATTGAAAAGATCAAACTCTGATACAAGCCTGGAATTAGATTTGTGGAAAGTGCTTTCATGTGCTACTTTTGTGATGACATTTACAATACATTGTTTGTAACAACGCCATTTCATCATCTTATAAATATCAGTTTACCATTAAGAGAGGAAGGAAAGAACATCAAAAAAAGACAAATGCAAACTTACCACCGTTTCTGTTTTGTTTTAATTGATCTAGTCTTGTTCAGATAAGCCTGTCTATCTCTCACAAAAACAACAGTTTATAGTTTAAACTGTGAAATTTTGTGTGTGTGTGTGTGTGTGTGTGTGTGTGTGTGTGTGTGTGTGTTGTAATTATGGTGCCTGCTAACAATTTCATACTGCCACATTGCACATATGGCTTCCAAGCTAGCTTTATCTGAATCTTTGTGAATCTATTCTCCGTGCTATTAAACTGAGCACATTCCACATCGTTCAAAAGTAATTACACTTTTGTCTAGAGTGTAGGAGACTGCTCTCCCCAAACAATGAAATTCTCATTATTAGAGCTGGCACAATAACGGCACTGGTGTTCACAACACTGTGCATTGTACCATCACAATAACTTATCCTAAGCTTGATGCACAAAGGTATACTGGAAATTAAAATCTCTCTAAAACCACAACGTGGTTTTTTGTTGGTTTTGCTTTGTCTTGTTTTTTAATAGGCATTCTTTAGCTCAGTATAATTAGAGTCCTATTTGACTTTTTAAAAAGCTATATGCATTCAGATTTCCATTCTCTTTGCAACTTCTGAATAGTAGCTAAGTGCTCCAGCCACACGCTGTTCTGGCCCAATATTATTCACATGCTGACGACCCCAGACCAACAGGTGAAGTGCAGGCCAGGATGCACGTGATAAGAGAATTTAAATGCAGCATTAAACAACCTTTTATTTTGGACTAGCGGAGGAAAAGCATGAAGCAATGTGTTACTAAGCTCTTTGACGAGAAGTACTGTTATACTTAATACGACCAAAATTTCTTAATATTATTCCCAAGTTACAGAGTAATCACTTCATTCACCATAGAAATGAAACATTTTTTATTGTAAAGCCATGAAGTTATTTAACAGTGCACTGTAATATTACCTATCAATTTAAAGCACTGCTGACAATGAATTCTGAATCTCACTGAAAATGCAGGACAAATACGGGCTGGCAGCGCAGCCATGCAGTTCGGAACAACTGGACAGCGGCAAAATTACACCTCACCAGCTTGATCTTTTGGTCAGAACTTTGTTTTTGTTGGGGTTTTTGTTTGGTTAGTTTGGGGTTTTTTTCTGTTGTTTGTTTGGGTTTTTTTAATCTCATCCAACATTTGATTGATGTTCTACAGTTAAGAAGAACAGTGACATTTGACCACCGTATACCATGCTCAAGGTATACTTCAGCCAGTGCTTTTAGCCTTGAAATCCCTTATTTTCGGAGATTAGCACACAGAAACTGCTGGTGAGATCAGTAGCACTGAGAGGAGGTAAAAGCAACACAGTAAGGCAGACAAATAGAAACAAATAAAAGAAACCCTCTTAACTTATATGAGCTATCAACTATCCGTGCTATCCAAATACTGTGGCCTTAATAGGTTTCTTCAAAAGAGGTATCGACCGATACTGTCATCCTCAAGTTTTTTCCCGCTAAGCTCATGGTCTGCTATGAACGTCCTAAGTGGACCCTCGGATATATTCTAGGCCAAATAATTTGCCTTGTGTTATCCTACTGAGCTTTTGGGTTAAGTCTGATAAATTATTGTTTCTTTTCTCATCAGTGGAAGAGCTTTCCTTCTTACAATAAGTATCTAATTCTTCTATCAAGAGGAAGGGAGTTTGGGATAGAGTTGCCTCTGACTTTCACAGAACGGTTGAGGTTGGAATAGACTTCTGGAGGTCATCTGGTCCAACCTCCTGCTCAAGCAGGGCCACCTAGAGCCAGTTGCCCAGGACCATGTCCAGACGGCTTCTGAATACATCCAAGGATCCTAGGATGTCCCAGCTGGCAGGACTTGTAAAATGAAACACAGCTGGAAGTAACCTATGAAAGAGAGGGTCAATTAGCAGCTAGAAAAGTGAGGCCAAGAAATTCATTCTCAAGGCTGAAATTGTTTTCCTAACTGTCCCTTCATGACCCAGTGCTGAGAGGCGGAATATGAGGAGACAGGGACAGCTGCGGGGACAAGAGGAATCGAGCTACTCAGTCTACCGATGAGACAAAGCTGTATAATTCCATACCTTTTCCAGATCCCTTGGCTGTGGCTTTCTTCTGCTGAGATTGTTCCCAAGGCTAAATGGGTGTTGCACACGTAAGCTAACATAAGTATAGATCCAGAGAGATATTTCATCTCTACGTGAGAATCCCTTTGGAGAAGAGTCTTAGCCAGCAACTACACACAAAGCAGTACGGTTTAAGAGGGGGGCAGCAGCGTGATGCACTACGTGACTTCAGACCAGTTATATGTCTGATCCTGTCTCACTGGACATTGGAGAGACCCGTAAAGGTGTCCCTTGCTAAGGACAGCATGCAGCTGCAAAATGAATACTCCATAGTCACTGGCAGACTCAGTTAGTAGGTGCAGTTGTACAGCTGACAAGCTATTACGAAGTGCGAAGCACACTGCTGGAGCTTTATCAATAAAGCTGCATTGGACCGCACTGCGTGGTGGTGTGTACACGTGTGCATGAACCTGGATATGCTTCCTAGAGACCATAAGATAGCACGGAATGTCAATTCAAACAGTACAAAAACGACCCCTGTAACACCTACCAAAGTGCATACCCTTTTGGAATGACTTTCATAACTGCTAATCACCCAAACTGAAGTAACCTAGAAGTTACCCTAGCACTACGTTCAGTTACTTCCTTCTTATAACTACATAATCACTCCTTCTGCTGTTGTGGTATGTATATTTTACTCATTTACACTGATCACTGATTTCTGGAGACACATAGGCTACATTCTTTCTGACCTACCTGGATGTTGATTTTTACAACATAACTCCTCACTAAAAGAGAGATATTACCAAAATGTCACATTCATACCATCTGGCAATTTTCTTAAATATGTATGAAGACAAAACCAGTCCCTACAACCCCCCCAAACATGCTTCAAATAAGCCTAGAGCATCTTACTACTACAGCAAAACTGTCTAAAACATGCGAGAATTCAGTATGTTGTAAAGAGACAGAACACACTGTTTTGACATCACAGTAAATACAGCCTTCATAGCAGAAAGTCACACTTGATGATCAGCTAATCTTCTCAGTCTTAAAAACTGTACATGAATAAAGCAGTTAGTTCAAATCAGTTACGGAGCAGTAGAGTGTTTCAGTGAGGTGTAGTTAAAATAACTCCTGCTGGCCTCCTTAGAAGACAATGAGTTTTTATTTCATCAGAGTCTGATTCTACACTACTGGTGTCATCACAAGTTTACCTACTGACTTAAATGTTATCTTTAACACACACTCTTAAAACAGGCCAAAATACAGCAAAGCGCATATAGCAGTTACATACCCTAATATCCTATTGGCTGGAACTGTACACTAATAAATTGCATCTCCATATGATACAGGATGAGAAGAAAACAAACTAGAAAAAGACAATGACATGTTTGCCCCTGAGTAATTTTTCCAATGAAGTTCTTTCTTTATTTAAAGTTGCAATAAGCCAAAGTAAAATTAAATATTCCAAACCACTGTTAGAACTTTAACATTAGACCAAAAAGGAAGAAAAATGCATCAGGATCAGTGAGTTATTTTTTCTAGGAAAGAAACTTCAGTGAATATTCAGTGACTTGGTTCTATGCGAAATAATAATCCCTAAGGCTTTTTACTTAGGGCTTGTTACATATGCGTAATGAGCTGTAAGGGCTTAAATACCACTACGGAGCTGTTGCACGCTTTTATGAGAATATGCCGTCACCCTTTTTGCAATGCCTTTTTAAAAGCCTTCAAATATGCAGGTCCACTCATTATCTTCACTTAAAAGTGAAATTGTCAGTGCCCTTGTCAAAGTGGGAGACTAACAGAAAAGTTGCAGTCAATTTGTAAACAGGAAAAAGCTGCGTGAGTGTGTTCACAACAGACAGCTCTGTCGAGGTGCCCAAGTCCTGGGGTTTCGATGCCTTTTCCCTGCACCTTTCAAACTTTGTAGCATCGTATCACAGTACTCTCTGCCTGAGGGGCCCAAACACATCATGTTATAATCCTGACGCTACAATACTAGTGAGGAACATGGCATTGCTTTTGTTCTTTTTGTTTGTCTGCTTTTAGATAAAGCCAGATCTGGACTCCCAGTGGGCTGCTAAACGTAATGAATGAAGGGCACTGTGTCATTTGTAAAGTGCACAAAAAGGTGGGAATTCACAAGTGAAGAAGTGGGAGGCTGATTTAATTCTCTAAGCGCTGCAAGCTTTCTTGTGGGTACCTGTGGCATGTGAATTTTTAAAACCAGCAAAACCCAAAGTTGCTTTTTTTCACCCTTTATACAGACTTCCATGCTTTACTACTGCATAAACTTGGCATTGGGGTGATATTTCAGACACCACACCAAACATGACTCTCACAGTATTCCAAAACCATTTACTGTTTGCTGAACACATACACTTCAAATTCACATCGCTGTCGCTAAAAAATTTTAGCACCCTAAATGCCAGCAGGCAAAGGTGCGGAAAAGTGGAGCTTGCGTTGCGAGCGATTTAGCATCTATAGTGGAGGGTAAAGGCAGTCCAGCTAGGTCAAAGCTTTCACATTATTGTAGCATGTTCTGTACGTGTAACTGTGCATTGTATGCTCCATAAAGTACAGATCTGGATGCCAAACTACTGTAGAGGCAGAATTCAAAGAATGGATGTAAGCACAATAGACCATTAGCAAACCTACCATTGTGTTGTGCTGAGAAGTGGGAGTCCTATGGTCACAGTTCTCTTGCGTCAGCAGAGAAACTGGCTGAAATTCCTCAGAGTGAGGCTTGTTGGGAAAACTCACATGCAAGGGAAGGTGAAAGGCTGGGAGCCCGTCACTCTCCTCTTCTCCCACTTTCTGTCTGCTTGTCACCATGGCTACCTCTCCATCTGCTTCCCCATACGGAGAGGCTGGTCGCTTGGAAGACATCCTGGAAGGAACAAAAGAGGAGAAAATAATGAAACCTCCAAATAAATCCTTAATGCCGTCATTGTGTGGTTAGGGGCCATTGTAACAGAAATGCCTTTTTTGTGCTGGCAGAGAGCAGGAAACCATCCAAATACCACTGCAAAGCATACACAATTGGGAACAATGGCCAAGCAGGTAGCAACAGAACAGTGGCTTGTTTGTTGTGAGAATAATACACTAATATAGCACTCTCTTGCATTCTGGCTTCTTAAACACGAAAATTCACCTAAGAAGACTGTATAATGAAATGCAATTCCTTTAAAAAAAATACCCATCTGGTTTTGCATTTGCAAGAGACTATAAGAAGACAGAATGTCTCCCGATACAAGCTATTGTCAACTTAGCTTTTAAGGAATAATCAGTTGCATGTATTTAACCATAACCGATTAAAAAAAGAAAAAAAAAAGGTAAAATAAAATAAAATAACTTGCTAGCAAGCCAAAACGTCTGTGTTTATAAAACTTCACCCATGTGAACAACAGAGTGTTATAGTCATGTTGCAAGAATCTGTTCAGGTTTGCAGGTCTGGGATAGCTAAGCAATTAAATATTCGACATTAATAATCTAAGCTTTTTGAGAACACAGATTCAGATTTGTACTAAACGAACAAAGATTTGCTATCAAGATACCCTATAGTTTCTACCTGTAACGAGATCAGGAAAAAAACACATGTGAATGTAATTTACATCTATATCTACACAAAAAATCACATACAAATCTTGACTTAAAATTCGGGCCCACATTCCAATTTTTTTGAGACTGCCTGATAACACTGTTCTGATAGCACGTATATAACTTCAACTTTTAGAAGGACTGAAAGAATCCTTATTGGAAAGGATTGGAAAGGAAATCCAGTTTTCATCCAAACAAGGAACTACTGAAAATCTTACAGGACAATCTGAACCCAGAATACTTCCAGCTTGGTCTTCAAAACAGAGGGGTCCAGGGAACTATTAAAATGCAGACAACTTCTGGGGTTAATTACAGCAACATTGTTCGTGAAAATCAGGGTATGTGCATGGATGGCGTAATGGGCTAAGCAAGGGCATCTGTAATAAGGAGTGGAATGAGAAGTAAGAAATCTGATGGGCGTAGTCAAACGAAGAAAAGAAAGAAAAAAGAGAAATATTTCATGGAAAATAGGAAGTTGCGAACAAGGAAACTGAAGACTATTGTACGTAAATTTGAAAAGATGGGCTGAAGTAATACGGATCCTCCTCAAAAATCTAGTATTTATGATTCTAATTACCCCATTTTGATTTTCCACTTCACAGTTAAAGGACTGCATTTCAAAAGCCCAGCAGCCTCTTGAACCATGTGTGGGGCTGCTGTGAGGTGGAGCATGTCCATACGATTTGGCATATTGAGCACGAAATGGTTCTTAGCAGCAGTCAACTGGGTCTGAAAACAAACAGTGACTTTAAACAGCCCTTTGTTAGGACTTATTTTGTTTCTAATGATCTCATTTTGAGCTTTGCCTCCTGAGCCAAGTTGGATTACACTAGGTTAAAAAAAAAAAAAAAAAAAATTCAACCAAACCTCAAAACCTTAAAAAAAAAAATCTCAGAGAAAAAAAAAAATCCCTATGAGAACCTGTACTCAGCTGCACATCGCCTGTTCTGAACACCACCTATTGCCTGCACAGAGAGAAGCAATCTGTATTTTCTATTAATGTTTGACTTAGTCCAACAGACTAACACTTCATACATCCTACCTGAATTCTGTCTTCTAGGCTTTCCCACCTACGTGTCTGCAGCAAAGCATATGGATAAAGACAGAGATCACCAGATAGACTCTTATCTGGCAGTTTTCTACAGGCCTGCTGAAATCTGCATTTTGCAGCTATGTTTGATGTGACAGATCCCGAGCTTTTCTTCTGCAGAAACCATGCAACTCCTTTCCTGAAGTTAACGTGAATTATTCATATTCTGCATTGCACCACACCAAGATACATATTTGCTATTGATTCCGAGTGTAACATTTTGGTTACTCATTTCAACATTGCCTTAATAAAAGTTTGGGTTTTTACAAAATTTTTCCTTCTGAAAATTAGCACTAAGCAGTTGTCTCAGTTTTCACAAACAAAAAGGGAGGGACACAAAATAATGAGTCAATTATTCTGCAGTAACGTTGCACACTATAGGACATTTACATTTGATGACTGAAAATATTAAGTCTCCACTACAATTCACTTTGACAATGAAATACAGAGACAGGATACCTTGCTTTGTATTGATGACTTGCATTATACACTCTATACCCAAATTGTGTTAAAAACTCCTACTGTTCTTAAGCCAGACTAACCCAGATTCTGGGTTTGACTATCACGTTGAAGTAAAGATCTTCTGCTAACTTTATAAGTGAATATATGGTTTCCTCTACCGTGTTTAGTTAGCATGCTACAGATCACCATCACCTTCTGCTTGTCACTGTTCCCAACAGAGATGATCTCATTTTCTGCTGGGAATTTATAAAAACAGGCAAAGAAGGCAATAGAGGTGATGACCTCCATGCACTAGCATTAACAGAGATTATTATGTTTGTGATCCAAACCAAAAACCTACAGGTTGGACCATAGGCCAATCTACAGTGACTAACTAGAGAGGGAAGAAGAAACTTATTCCTTCCTCATGCAGCTCTTAAAAGTTCCCGTTTAAAGGACAAGCCACATGCCCATCGCAGTGCTAGAAGGCTAACGAATCAGTAAAATGGCTAAATCAGTGAAGTTAAGGATTTAATCTGCTTTAGTCTTCCAAGCAAGTAGGACACTCAAAGAAATGGACAGACAACCTTAGGTAAGGGTCACACAGCTCAGACGATGACTGCAATTTATTTTCAGGTAGCTCTGTCTGTAGCCAACACGAGTCTGGCATAATCTGGCTTTCCAGAAATCTCACCATTCCTTTTAACAGAACGTCACGGTTTCACAGAAATTACTTACTCCTTAGGAACACCTGGGAAATCTTCACAAGAAAATGCAATATTTTAATAAATCAGTCAATTTGTATCTCATTTTGGAAATGTCTTCCAAAAGGATAGTAACTATCCAGGCCGATTGCAGAAAAGGATCAAATCACTGAGACGTTTAGGAGCAGAAAACAACATGATACAAGGTAAATTCATTCACAGATAGTCTTTCATTATTTCTACAGCTTTATTGGTCCTTTTCTGAATCTGTAATGCTCCCAAACCCCATCTTGAATTTGCTTCTTTTCATACATCTTCGTTTTCCTCCTGAGCTACTACTAGGTCTAAACAGATGCCATATCTGAGAGGCAAGTTCCTATTAAAAACAATAAGGGAAACAGCTAAATTCTGAGTAACAATGTTATCTGAAACGGAGCTCTTTTAAACAGATCTAAGTCTAATGAGGGACTGGAATTATCCCATCTTAACAAAGGACTGCAAACATCCTGGATCTACCCTCAATGATAACACGACAGCTTACATCTTACATGACTTCAAGATCTTTTCCTCAAACTAGTTTCAACTCAGAAGGGTTTTCAATTACACCCCATTGAAAGAAGGTTTACAATGAGAGAGGAAACATCAGTTTCCTCAAGTATCAGCTTATGGATAGGATTAAAAAAACCCCAACAAAACCCCAAGATAAAACTCTCAGAAAAGTTAGCAATATGGTGGACCAGATTCCAAATGTAGAAGGGTGTCTCTGCAGATGAAATCTGCTGCAACTTAAGGCTTGAAAGATGAGTTGAATTTACAACTGTCGTTAATCAGTTCTACTGAATACAAATAGCTAAATAGTAAGTTTTCAGACAACTTACATCTGCAAAGTTCAGACACGGTGGGACACAGGCAGCACTCAGCCCACTATAGAGACACACACTGGGGTTATGAAAGGTATCCCATACTTGATTTTTATCAGTGCTTAGCATGGAACTGAAGATTTAGTTCCGGTGACGAATTAAAATATGACCCTACTTCTTGTAAAGGGACTCTTTTTCTCTGGTTTTGGAAAGGCTTCTTAATATGCATAAATTGCAGTGAAAAAAATACCAGCCTTTTGTTAATTTTTCATTAAATACATGCTTTTCCTGGTAGCACTAATATTTTTTTTCCAGGAAGGTAAAAATGTCACTCTTCTAACTCACTCTTATCCCACAAATACTTCATGCAATTCATCTTACAATAGCTTTTCCACATATTTCTTTACTCTCCTTCAATATACAACGGACCCTTTGTAGGCTTAAACTGATACCCTGTGTCTATTGATCTCAGCGGGTTTGGACCGACTTCAGCATGGCTGGATTTTCCCACTGGAGAGAGTAAGAGCCACGCTGCATCCACATGAATTGTTTCCTCATTTCATCTACAAGTATTGGTTCCACCCAAATAATTTCAGGCTACCAAATAACATTAGTTTGTTTGTTTGTTATTCCCTTGACTTTAGTGCCTCACAAAAGTGATCTTTCCACAGCTCTATTTGATTTTTTTTTTTCAGAACCTCGTTTAAAAGTCCCCATTACATTTCCAGTTGTTCATTGGCTTTGCTTCCTTTCATACGTGATTGTACACCCAAACCAAATCTGAAATAGTATTCAAGGAGATAGTGCCCTCTAGCACACAACCAGCATCCATCCCAATTTGATTGCTCATGCCATAAAATTTCATAAATTTTATGTCATAAAACTCTAATCTTGTTACATTAAGGAAAATACCTCAGAAGCATTTCAGATACCCACAAAAGCTTTTGGAGAAATGGCTTATCCATGTCTTCAAAAGTGACACACACAGATGTGTCAGGAGAAAAAGATATGAGGCCATAAATCTTAACTTGTTGGGACTTAATTAAGGGATTCATCAATCATTACACAGCTCACCCCATACACACACAGGCAAAATCCCGTCAGCTGCCACAACCTACAGCAATCTACAGGTTAAAAACTCCCAAAGTCCCTCTGCTCTGACTATTTATAAATGACTTCGTATAATCTAGCATTAAGACCTGTAATTATAAAACAGCATTAAAACAGGCCTGCATAGTTATGGATAATTATAGTTGGTACACTTTTTAAAGAAATAAAAAGCTTTTCCATTCAAGCACAGGCTTTGCCTTCTTGACAGCTCCAAGTCCACAGGATGTAGAGATGATGTAAATTGTATGTCAAAATTTTGACTGTGCAAGACCTTCTTTTTTCCCCCCTTATCAAGAGGGGCATTGTTGTTTTCTTGCCATAACTAGGCGTGACAGCGCCTGACCGGAGCCGCATAGCCAGTTTCTGAATCGGCATGAAAATGTTCACCTCTTGAGTTTCTCTGGCAGCTACAAACCAAGCCTTTCTCATGGGGAGAGTTTAAGCCGCTCGGCCCCGCACACCAGAGACGGGCACGGAGCTGCATCCTGAAGAGATGCAGGAGGACAAGACGAGCAGATCCGATCCTCCAGCAGCAGCACGGGGGGTCGTTCCTGCTACCGACAGCACCAGGAATTTACCCACTAACCCAGCCCGATTCCAGAACAAATGCTATATGCTGAACGAGTACCGTGAGCCTCAGTGGAATTCAGTCCGACTCTCTTCCTGATCTGCAGGGATGTGTCCCCCTAATTAAAATATGCTGGAAATCTGCAGACTCTGCTTTTCCACTGAAAATACTTATGATTACAGGCAGCGGCAATATTACATACACGTACATCCGATGTGTAAGCATACACACGCACACATATATGCACAGACACAAGCTCATCCAAAATGTCAGCAATACATCTGCCTCATCTCTGATAGTGTGTAGTACTAATAAAACAGTTTGCGTTCCCAGGTTTACTGAATCTCTCTACAGACAGTAGACAAGCAAAAGACTAATGACTGTCTCCATTCCGTTTTGGCCCCAAATTCATTCATTATTTATGTACACTGCATAACTAGTACCTTTAAAAAACCCCACAACTCTGTTCATTTTGACAGGATTACTTGTGTAATAAGGTATTACTCAACATGAGTAAGGGTGGCAGACTCCCACACTCTGTCCCACTGGGAACTGCAAGCCCGACTTGTTTCTACACATACCACTAAAAACAGACTTCACTTGGCAATATCTTTGAGTCATTTACAGCCTGGTTTGGAATTCTTTACCGAAGTAATTTTACAACTAAAAAAAAAAAAAAAAATAAAGCAAACATCTCTAATCTGCTAATCAATACAAATGTGCATGAAACGTGCTCTCATCTGTCACTCAGACTGAGATGGAATAATCTGTTAATTATTGCTTTCTAGGATCATATCAATCAGCTATCTCAAAATGCACATATGCTACAAATAAGTCATGTTATCCGAAAAGGGTTTTGGTGAGCAAGACACTTTTGTTAATGCAAACCAAGATTGCTATGGCATAACCTGTGCAATACTTCCGTGCAGCTGTCTATTACTATAGCTGCCACGAGTAATCCTATGGTTAAGGCCACCCAATAATTTTCATTTCACCCAGCACACTTTTTCTATTTTACTTTCCAGACTCCCTCCCCATATGGGGTAATTTTGACCATTTTTTTCAGCCCACCAGTTTAGAAGATTCTGAGTGTAAAGCGGGCAGGGACCATGCTATCCCTTACCTATTTTAAAGTATGCATTCTCAAGTATAGTAAAGTATAAGCAGCTTGGCTGTTAAACATGATATTCCACATATTGTGGAAACTGTTTTCTGAGAAAAGGTACTGTTCAAAATTGGAGTGTAAATGGCTTCATTTTGACAAGTTCTGAAACCCTCAAATAAGAAAGTTGTTACAGTATATTTCAATAAAATGTTAATAAAAATCTTGTAATTTTTTTCTTTTTTTATTAGAAAAAAAAAATTCTAAAAACCTTCCTGTAAACTCTGTGCTCTCAACTAAAAATTTATCATCTCCATATTCTTGCATTTGCAACGAATTTATGCATGAAAAACCACTGCAAAGTCAAGTCTAGGAAAAATACCTTATAAAAAAAAGTTCATGTTGAGCGTTCTTAAAGGGCGTTACATAAAGATTTTCACTGGTCTTTCGAAGCAAGTAACTGGAAAAGACTCTTTGTGCCTAAGTTGTTCAGCGAAACACCCTAGCCCGAAACAAACCAACCTTCAACCAAAACAGAATTTGTAAGGTGAGAAAGGAACTCCTATCAATATACTACATTCTATTACTACTGCTATTAGTAGCCAATTCTTTTGTAGATCTCGCACAGGACTTTGCCTTATTGTCCCTGTTTTGTACAGTAACTAGTAGGTGTTAAGCAGGAACGCTTAGTGCTTTACCCAGACACACACACTTAAAATCGGCTTTAGCATGAGGACCTGTATCCTATTCTCGTTTGGTACCTGTCAACTTCATAAGCCTTTTGTTTTTCACTAGTCTGTATGTCAACTCAAAGAGCTAAAAATCTAATAGTGTGTTTACAAACCAGAAACTACAGGATCAGATTTTACTTCTGTGGAAAACTATGTTTCTAAAAGAGCAAACTTCAAAATGTGGATTTTTTTATTTTTTTTTTTTTGAGAATTTCATAAAACCAGAAGAGGCACATAGTGAAAATGTGGTTACGGTAGGGGCAACATAGAGCCCTAATGGTGCAGTGTCAAAGACAATGAGCATCTATCAGCACAAACTCTGGAACAGCAGGATGCAGTCATTGTTGATGTTTCAAGTAAACTGAGCCTGATCACTGGCTTCTTTCATGCAAAAGACTCTGCTTGGATGATTTTGAATTAAATCCACAAGCTCATTTATTTTCCAGTGCATCCTCAAATTAACTCTGGCTTCCTTCCCCCCAGCCCCCAAGCTTTTAGAAATGTATGCCACCCCCTACTTTTCAGCTTCTCATACATCTTGCTTTTCTACTCTTTAATATTATCATTATTTTACATTTGTCCTCATGTCATTGTAGAAATAGGAGGGGTTTGGCTTTGTTTTCACGAAAAGTTTTAGGAACTGCGCACTGCTGAAAGTGCTATTGCAATCACGATGACATTAGGTAATCATCACTCTTCTGCCTGCTGAACGGCAAAGAGGGATCTAGTCAAATAATTAGAGTTTTCAGGCCCTGAAATTTCACTGTACAAACTATTACTTGAAAATGACAGAGAAGAAGTCAGCCTGTCTCCAGACGCTGAGTGGGAGAGCTGTGCTGCACGCTACAAGGAATCCATACATCACACACAGACGTGCATACCTAATTTCCATTGACATTGAGTGAAATGAAGGCAAGGAGCTGAAAAAAGCTTTAAAATCATGACAATTACGAATTACTTACTTATTACAAAGAAATTTGAGGAAGCACAGGCTCATTCTGAGAAGTTAGCTAATATTAAAACTTTTGCAATTTAGGGAGCTTATTCGTGGTCATTCGTAGTCTTTGCCTAATCAAGCTGACATAAGATTTTCTTCAAGCATTATTAAATGATGAATTACTTTCAGTAGAATCAACATTAATAATAAGAATTCTCTCCCAAAAGACACCCAGATTTCAATACAAGAAGCTGCTCTTTTGATTGAGATCTTGGTACATTACGACACAGCTTTTCCCACTCTTCCATCAGGCCATTGCTCTGTAAGGGGAGTACCAAGGAAGCAGCTACGCAGCTTCACGTCTCCCCCTTCTCCTTTCCCCTCTGTTTCCTTACTTACATTTCAAGCTCAACAAAAGGATTTTTTTTTTTTTAACAACATTCCCTCACCAGAGTTTGTTTATAATCACAAACAAATCAGAAACAAAGAAATTAGGAAAAAAAAAAAAGAAAAGTCTCTTTTTTTTTCCTCACTTCACTCTGAGTTTCCCTACTGGTAAGTTCAGAATAATAAGTTTATATTGCATGTGTGTTCGCTTCTAATAAATGTACACATAATTGCACTTACGAAATAATTTTCAATATACCTACTGATGTTTATGCATCTGAACTTACAGTACCATTTTAACATTATTATATAAACTCTTGCTCCAACCATCACTCATATGCACATTTGTATCATGTCTATCACTTTATAAAGAAATGCAAATAAACAGAGGAACACATAAGCACACACAACCATATGCATACTACATGTTTCCTGGTAAAACTGATCATGCCAGTAAAGTATGTATGCATATCCATTCATAGCTTGAGCTTGCACTGGCTGGTGAAAATATCTGGCCTCTAAATAACTTTAGTGGGAGCAGAACTGGGGCTTCAGAGAACCCATGTGTACCTTTAAGAATTATAGCAAAACATTTTTTGGGTCTGTGTGTGTGCATGAAAAAATACACTTAGGCAGAGCAATGTCTCTAGTGGATGTAAACATTTTCTTTCCAACAGGTTAATTCCAGCTGCCTAGAATTTGTGGTTTGGGTTTTTTTTGTTCACATGCATGTGTGTGCTCCCTCCCTTTCGGAGGGTTTATACATGACAGGTGCATTCTTGGCCCAAGAACAAATAATCCTGGAGAGTTTGAGAAACAAAAATCAAACTGAACTTGAAGACAAAATGACTGGGAATAAACACATTATTGCCTTTCTATTATGTTAAAAAAAAATTAACATCTATAATGTCTAAGCAATTTGAGGTAGAATTTTCAAAGCTGAAAAGAGATTGTTCGAAAGCCCAGATGTTGCCTTTCAGAAACTACTAAAAATTGCTGCCTCTGAAAATTACTCTGAAATACAAATAGAGTAAAACAAAAATTGTTCAAATAAAAATAATTTCACTCAGATATTCTGATACTCCAGAAAAGATGAACTTTTTTTAAGTGTTCAGGTGGTTTTGCACTCGTAACTCCTGCTTCAGATTATCCGCAGTCACGCCATCTCTGTTCCAACAGATGATCGCATGAGGGATAAAAAAGGTTTACATTATGATGCGAGGGCTCCTGCTTCACTCACTGTGCGTATCATACCGTGAAGTCTTCTTCAGTCGTCTTGGGAAAGGCTGACAGTCGTATTATTTTCCCAGTTGTTATTCATAAAATTGTAAAATAAAATCTACATGAACAAATGTGTGGCGTAATCACCCATCACAGTACACATCCGTTTACTTGCAGTAGCACTGTTCAAGCCACTTCCAATTTCTGAACATCTGTGTTCAGTCTGAAGTCCCACTGAACACTTCCCACAGCTGTTGCTCGCACATCCTAACTACCTCACCGCTGTAGCGGCACACGTAGCTAAGTGCATTGACTTCAGCTCACCGCTGTCTAAAAGCTGATATTTTGCTATATCTGATTCAAGAACGGCCTGTCAAATTTCAAGAGAAAGAATAATTATAAACAGCTGATAACTACCCATCTTAACAAACATTAACCCTAATTACTGCTGGAGCTGTTGGCTAAGAAATATATAGCTATTAATAATATAACACGCATACACCCTTGCACAAACACACACATGTTGGTATGCAAAGTAAAAACAAAAGCGCAAATACGAAAATCAGCGACTGTTCTAAACAGACCACATACCTTTAGGACCATCAGGAGTCTCAAAGTTTACTTTAGAAAGGCTGCAGCGGCAGGCACAGCAACACTGTCGCAAAAAGACGTCCACTTCAAAAGGGTGGAGAGGAGGAGAAAAACCCTGAAACCGGTATCTTTCCCAGCAGGGACACTCAGAGGACGTCTGCCATTCACCCTTCCATAGGTACTTTGTCTACCTTCATGCCTGTTGTTCAACAGCGATTCCCACCCAGCTCCACAAAGACCCAGCTGTATAAACCAACGCTGTCAAAGAACACAGTTAAGGGATGGATAAAACAGGGAGGGGTGTCTAACATGCTGACCACTGACTGAGCTCGCAAGGATAAAGAAGCCTTGATGGAGAAAAGTAATCATCCATTGCTGTTTGTTTATTTTACCTCCTCCACCACATACTGGAACCTTTTTTGTTTTTTCCATTACCAAAACCATCCCCCACTGAGAGGCCTTTGTGATCTAAAAGGGGCAGAGCCCCTCTTTCTTAACACTGGCAAGTTTATGTAGGCAGATTCATTCAAACACATCTTAAAATAAACATTTGGCTCTTCCCCTACCATCACACTGTCCACACATTGCCTTCAAACACACTTAAAAAAAAATCACCATTAAAATGCGCTTGCCTAGAACTGGTTTTACTGAGATATATTAAAACAATTTAGCAGTCTAGGGCGCATATCGCCACCGAGGTCCAACTTCAGATGAGAGCTATAGTCTTCTGAAAAAAAATAAATATACATTACAGTAAAGTAAACCTGGCTGCTACTGCCGTAACAAGTGGTATAATAGCTTTCTTGAAAAGGCTTCTTCCATTAAAAACCTTCTCCCCACTGGGGATACACCTAATTGCAAGTGAATCTGAATCCAGATGTTCAGATCTAAAACGTACGTCACGAGTATTACAGGGAAAATGACCACTGTGTGAGAACAAGGTATTCAAAGGGCACCACTGGCCTGAGCTCTGAAGGGACTGAGGACCTTTAGATTCCTTCAGGCTTAAGAGGTTCAGGTGCTGAGCAGCTTAGAAAATTAACTTACCTGTCAAACAAAAATGAACAACCAAACTTCTTCACTTCCCACTTCTTTTTTTATTCTACACTCACCCCCTCACACACCCCCCACTTCTTTCTTTTTCTAACTACATGGATTTGGCACTGAGAACAATTCAAAGATGAATCCCTATAAAACTATAAGTGCATGGGCAACACAAAGTAGATCTCCCAGAACGTCTTTTGATGTATCTAAAGATGATACTGGAAAGAACACTTCTAAGAGGGTGCCCAATCCCTCCACGGGCTACCGACTGCAACCAAAGTAATTGATCAGGAACAATTATAGTAACATTAAACAAGGATATGGAGAAAAATCACTGATTCATCTGTATCAGACGTTAACAAACAGCTCCATATAACAGGCTGATGATCACCTATGATTTCAAGATTACCACCCTGAACTGGATACAAAATGCAGCAAGAAAGGTCCGCTATCACATTTTTAATTTCAAAAAGGTAATAAATAACTATTTGCCTAAATCAGAAACTATCTGGCAAGCTCTGCAGTTGTTTTTAAGACACCTAGGATAGGAAATAATAGTTGACTGGTTGAAATACATCACAGAAATTTAATTCTGCAGTATAGCAACATCCTTTGGTGTTGATCGTTGCCAAAGAAGCATGAACATTGAAGCTATGACCAGGTAGTTTACTGCTGAATACGCCCTCTGCCTCATTATGGGCTATGAAACAAGGACACAACATTAAGAATTCAGAGGACGGCAACTTCCCGTGTGACCCCACATAATTTATTGCATCTTTCTGACTCCCAGTTTTACTATTTCTGTGTAAGAGATAAAAATGTTTAACTGCCTTTACAAAAAGCTCTGCAAGCTCTGATTTTCTTTATTTAAAGAAAACATTTTATTGGTGATTGCTGTTTGTATTACTTACTTGTATCGTTAATGTGCCTGATGGTTTTGTGCACACTGACACATAAGCAAGGGCAAAAATTAAGTACTCTATTCAGTTACTGTATTTTGAAACTACAAAATTAAGTTTCTTTATACAGTCTCACCAAGAGATCCTAAGAATTTTTATTTTTTTTTAACTTATTGACTACCTTTACATAAACATCTATTCATCTTTCTTTTTTGGGCAGTGATAATGCAAAACAAAACCAAAACCAACCAGCCACCAACCAACCAAAATAAATTAAAAAACCACACCCCCCCCCAATCCAAACCAAAAAATCCTGCGCCAAAACCCAGTGTTTAGCAGGAGAATGTCACTACACTGTCCGGTTTCACGGGACCCCCCTCTCTGTCCTTCACACAAGAAGAAAACTCGGGCCTCGACAGGTAATGCCACGGTAATTTACAGTTACCGAGCGCTTTTTTTCTCAGAAAAACTATTTTAAAGGAATATTGCATACCTTCATCATGAAATGCTAATGGCAACACACATTTCACAGACGAACCGTTACAGACGCCAGTTTGGTTCCTGTTTACCCACAGAACTTCCCAGCACTGGCACCCAAGTGAAAAGTCAGAGCTCTCACTCGCCCTCTCATAGCAAACCAGGGACAAACCCGGACAGCGAGCCACAAGCTCCGATTCCAGCTTCCTCTATTATTCAGCAGCTCTGATGATAATTCCTCAGTACAATGAAAATGAGGAACACCGTATTCATCAAACGCACTGTCAAGATAATGATGGAAAGCTAAAAAGAAGCCCCTTTCCAACCTCTGCCCTAGATAACTAATTATAAAGGCACACTAAAAAGACACAGCTCCCTAGAAGGGGTAGTTTCTGTATTGCTGTATCCACCCATCCGCCCCTTCATTCACAAACTGAAAGCAAAGAGCTTTCTGTTTAGTTTTACTTTCTTTTAAATGGATCACACAGGTATATCGGCTTTTAAGCTGTAAAAATGTCAACCACAAAATAAAGTCTCAAAAACATAAAACTAATGCTAGGGAGGCATTTTTAATCAACAGCATACTCCAGGTTCCACTAATCTACTCGCAACATGGACCAAGCCTACAGCTCTGTGCTGGGATTCCTGGCTAGCATTTTTAAGAGTCTGCAAAATCCGCCTTGTAAAAGAGCTCATCAGATGTACAAAGGCTTTTTTCCTTTCTCTTGTACTGTCTTCTCACCCCCATCCCCATCCTTGCTTTAGAGGGGGAAGATCAGAAAGTGCAGCTGTTACCAGGCCTTCACACCCCTATCCCCCTTTCCCTCTACTTTCCCCCCCCACCCCATATGTCATGGATATAAATGACGAGCCAGATTTACAAATATATTGAAGTGCCAAAAACATGGAGTTTGTCTTGCTGTAAGAGATCTTCAAATATGCTTCCAGTATTAAGATACCTATACGCTTCTGAAAAATCTGACTAGGAACCCATCTATGTCTCTAACCACCTACATACCTCTACAAACCTCCCCCTACTTCTCTCCTCCTCTTTCCTTTATACAATTTAGTAGAGAGCTTTCTATGCTTGCACTACTCTTTTCATCCTTAAAAGCACTTACAAATACTAATTACTCTTCACATATCCCTTCTGTGAAGTAAATAAGGTTTATTATCCCCTCTGAAGTAAATACGGATTACTAACTCCTTTTTACAGACTGAGGAAATACAGAAGAGGATTTTAGGCGGTCTGCACACCACAACATAAAGAGATGATATTGAAGCATCGATTAAGATATAGAAGTTTTCCATCCCGTGCTCAGACTACGACAGTCTACATCTTATCCTTCTATTTGCAAATGACACTCTTAGCCCAATTGTTTCTATCTGCTGTCTGATGATCAAATATTTAATGTACGCCATAAAACGAAAATATGAACTCTACAGCAGTGCCTCTAATTTGTCATGCCCCATTACTTAGACCGGGTGGTAACACGCACCCATACGATGGTTTTCAATTTTATTATAGTCTCTATTTGCTCACTCACTTAAGATGTTTAAAGAAGAGCTGTATGGATTATCAGACAGTCTGAAAAGTTCAGTTCAGAGCTCTTCAAACACATTCATTTTCATCTTATTAGCACAAGTGAAGTAAAAGCCTTAGGCAGGTAATTTACCATCCAGTTTATCCAAAGAGACTTCTAAAGGAAAAGTCAACCTTTGTAAATTGTTTGTGATAATCTCCAAATTGATCATTAATTATCAGCTGCTAGTAAGCGTTTGTTCCACCAGTGGCACTGTGAAAATAATGCATTTCTCAGAAAATCCACCATTGTTGTTATTGTCACCTGTGTAATCAGCCATTATTAAAACCAGCAAAGTTACATGGCAGGCAGCAGCCTCACTAAGTGAATCCTGCCCAGTAACTACATTTTCCAGGCAGTTGAAAAATTAGTTATCCACCAATAGGCAAGCATTCATTAGTTATGTTATATTTTACATTCTATACCTTCCCACATATAGTAGCAGTTAAAATTAATTTAGACCCATTCAGTTGTGCTAAATAAAGCACACATTGTTTTGTACTGCCAAACTCGATCTGATTTACAGAAAACTCGTTTTCCCTTTCGCAGGGTTCTGATTTTCTTCTACTAGAAGTGAATGCTCACAATCTAACAGTAACAATCTAAAAAAGATCTTTCCCTGCTTCGTTTGTGAAGAACAACTCAGGAAGAGATAGCTGCAAGTAAAGCAGATGAGTGTCAGCTACCCCCGGTCCATGTCACCCAGAAACAGAGGGAGACCCTGGTGTGCAAGACACTGCTTGTCAAAACACAGTTGAGCCTTGATACAAAAATTATGACCAATGATTTCTAGAATTGTTTGGCACGATACGCTACACACCTTTTTCAGAATTTTGGGCAATACTATGACCAATGCGTGACATCCGACATTCTCAGCGTTCCTAATTTAACTCCATTGAACCTTAACGAACCAGTTAACTTTACTGTAGCAGCACTGGGTGTCTCCCACCTTGCATCTTCAGTGGGATCAAACGCACCTTTGATGACAAATCGTATTTTAAAAAACTATTTCACCAACCAGAAAACCCAACCATGACAGCAATAAACTGCAAGCGTGGTGACTGTTTAAGTGTGTATTGTCATGCACGCCACAGTTTAAGGAAACAAAGAATTAACATCAGATTGAAGACACAGGCAGGTAATGAAAATTTTTAGAAACGTGGTATGCTTCGAAAAGGCAATGGATTATGAAGAACGTGATCGTATTTTACTTTAAAAATGGTCTACAGGTGAAAAACAAACAAACAAACAAACAAATGGGTGAAGCGCCCATCACCACGGGCTGTAAGTACAACACAGCATCAACTGAAGCCTTTTACATTTGAGAATGGCAGTTCCAGAAGCACTGGAATATATTTCTCTGTTTTTGTAATAGATGAAATGCAGGATAACTCTACATATGTGCAACCACATCATCTCTAACATGCACACACACAGAGCAAAAGAGTTTTGTTCACATTAAAAAAGACTGACTGCTCATTGGGTTCATGACCCAGGTCAGCAGCGACTCCACGCTGAGTCCGGATGATTCCAAATGCAACAGGATAACAGTTGTAAAGGTGGAAAAAGGCAACAGTACCACAGCTGAAAGAAGAATCGTCCCTCAGGGACAGTTTTGCTTGAGTTCTCTCAAATTCATATAATTTAGGCTTACAATTGTAGCACAGGATCTTTTAAATAACGTATAAGAAAATTCTAGTTCAAAGGGCAGGAAGGCTGAAATGGAATAGTCTTTCACAGACAGACGAGACACAATTCTGCTAAAAATGAAGGGAATAGACTTGTAATTTCTTCAGTGAGATGATGCTAACCAAGGCCGCTGCTCTTGAGGGAGCTTGAGCTTTAAATACTGTCATCTGCAGCAAAGAAAACAAAGGGATCAAAACCATTAAGGTGCACTTGTGTTCTAGACAGGGGTGATGTCAAACGACACCTCCTCACTAAACAGTCCCGCGGATGGGAGGCACTCAGAGCCATGTACATCTTCTGTTTGTTTGTTTCATTTTCTAATTTCAGGCCTCTTTGCTACTACTTCTACTTTCTCAAGTTCTGGAGAACCAATTCCTCCACAGGCTACCGAGCAGCATTTCAATCTAGTCACATAACACAGAATAATGTACTAACTGCAGAATCAGATATAGCCCCTCCTGGGATCTGCATAACTTACTTCCAGGATCTATCCCGGCCATGAGAGGCACAAAATAAACATTTTGCAGAAAGACACGTATCTTCAGGAGAATAATTCAGCCTGCAGAATTGGAACGCTGGTCACCATCCAAGATCACGAGAGAACTCAACCTGACTGTAAGACCCCGGGCTAAACTCATAGGACTGAAAATTTAAAAAAAAACACACTCAAAAGTGTAAACAGTAGACAATTTAGGAAAAGCAAATAAATCCTGCGATGTCATTGAGAGGTAGTTCTTTTCAGTAGAACTACACTAAGACCCTCAATGCTTAATATTGGAAGGAAGACTTATCATCAGTAAACAATTGAATAATCCGGCTACATAAGCAGTAACAATTCTTTGCCTGGTAATGAACAACATGATATCAAAGTTGTCACCTCTTAAATAGAATCTTGGTTGATTTTCTGTCCTGATTAATTCAGTTGTGTCCTCAGCGTGTTTAGTGTCTGTGTAGATACAGGAGAAGAGAGTCTTGCAAAGGTCTCTCTGAGGATTGAGTGAGCTTTGAAATTCTAACTTGGGCGATGTTGTATGAAATAGAATCCCGCTCACTTGCCAGGAAGCAATAAAAGCGAACTCAGTGAGACTGCTCTTGTGAATACATCTTAGCAGAATGAGGGCCCGCTCAGGCCACAAGGGAGGATAAACTTAAATAAAGCATTTCAGTATAACCATTCTTTCAGCGGTCTTTAGTCTGTATTAGTAGCCTACATCTGAGGAAAGGAAAGGTTTGCTACTTGGCAATAGTGTGGTGTTAATGTAACACAATCTGTTAAATGAAAAAGCAAAATTAATTCCAATTTGGTGTCTTCACATTTCACACTCCAGAGACTCTTATGGACTGAATGAAAGACAAGAAGGGGTAGGGAAAATTTAGTGGATTTTTCCAGACTGAATCATCTATTTCTTTGAATTTCACCTAATTAAGTCAAGAGGCAATCTGAGGGAAAAATAATGTATTAATAGGTATTTCTTAATGAGCGCCTAACAACAGCACAAGAAATGTCTGTCTCTGTCCACCTTTCACTGCCTACTCCCCCTGTTCCCCTTGTCCTCTCCACAATTGAAATGTTTAGCTTTACTTCATCCTCACAGCAAGGAATGGATTAAGCAGAATTACTTACTGCTATGCCAATTAAGGAGGAATTAATTACAACTTTGCCTCCTGTCCCTCTAAGGTTGCAAGTTTGTCTACCAAAACAAATCTGAATGTAACTAAGCGAGAGCTGCAAACACTCGGGAGGACGTGGGTACCGAGTTTTCCTCTTGCTGCATTCAAACCCCTGGCTGCACCGGGGTGACTTAACCCAAGTTCTTCTCTCCAGGCAAAAGCTTTGCACAACTGAGCTGCTGTGCTCCTCGGTACTTCAATTCCCCAGGCGTGTAAAAACGGACCAGTAATAACACCTATTTGTCAGCGGCATTGTGCAAGTTAATCCCTTAATATTTGGAAGGCACCTTCAAATCTTAGCGCCGAGGCCACGACAGAAGTGCTTCGTTGTAATAAATTGGGCCATGTTCCCACTAGACTGTTTCTACTGAACTTTCTCTGGACTTCGACTCAGGACATCTTTGGCTTCTGGAGTTACATGCACACTGTCCAAACCAAAAAACTGGAAAGCTACATAAGAACCTTTTCTTCAGCAGCCCATTTCTTTCTTATTTATTTTTTTTCCTGAAGAAATACTTCTCCATACCACCCACCACCCACATTCACTTCCAAGCTAATTATACTTTGAACTACAACCGGTATAAAGATGATTATAGCATATTGAGTCAAGGGAAGGCCTAGTCAAACAAACAGGATAACTTCCCTTGGTCTGTCTCTCGCTTTTTTTCCACCAGATGATGAATCCCAAACCTGTAGAGCCATACAACTTCAGAAAATACTAAAACAACCTTTTTTTCTTCCTTTTTTGCCACTTCTGTACATTTCCAGCTGCACCCTCCTCAACCTATGAATTGCCAGCCAAACCCTCCTGTTCACCCTGGTTACAGAACAAAATGAAGCAATTCCAAATGACCCACCACCACTACTTTTAAAAAAAAAAAAAAAAAAAAAAAAGCAAGAACAAGAAGTGAGTGCTCGATATCATGCAACCATCCATTGACAATGTAAAAAGTAGGACAGAAGGTGGCTAGGTGTATCTCTCATACAAATTTACTTAAGTAGTTTCCCACACACACACTTCCCATGCCTGCCATTCCTTTTCCCATTCCTTTTTTTCACCCCACCGCGAGACCATGCATGTTCTGCGGACAAGTGTTTCATAGTGAGGCTGTATCCCCTCAAAGAGTTAAAAGCTCCTTTTGACTTTAGCACCTTCTGAAGCATGTGAGGACGATGCCTAACCCTGCAAAGTTCTCAGCAGTTTCAGCTGCTGCCGATTCCAACAGAAATTCTGGGCACTCCATTTTGAGCTTTAAAATATGAGGATAATAAATTACTATTATCTCTTTTTAAATTAATTTGTGGTGTTTTTCTATGAACCCATACCTTGTGGGTCTAACTGTTCTGCTTTGTTAGTCTTATTGCATATTTATTGCATTATAAAAGGACAGTGCTGTACAAGCAGAATATCACCCTAAATATCTCTTTCTTGCATAGAATAAATGTAATGATGCATATTTGGATGAATCATCACACAGAGCAGAGACACCCAGAAAAAGTACCCCACTGACTTCACTAAAGCATCTTTAGATATACTTTTGATATAATTGTTCTGAGACTGTATTTTTCTTAAAGTCCAGCTTTTTTAACACAGCAAAAAGAGCCAGTATTTACCTAAAGCAAAATATTTTAGTTCAGTTCTTTGCCATTATTTATTCTAGTCCGTTTGTCACATCTATATAGCTTATATCGTTACTGACACAGCTACATGAGTAATAACACGTATCATGCCGCTATCTTTCTGTACACAACTCACATAAAGAAGATGATAGTTCATCCATATGAGTAACTGTTAAAGGTATACTGCCATAAACCAGAAATCAATTGTTCATCACGGTAATTGACTGAGGTCATTTATTACATCTCTGCTGCAGATACTGCTCTGCTTTACAGGTGACATGCCATACCAACAGGCATTATGAAAATACTGCAGAAGTTTCAACTCTCTAAAAGATAAATACATTAGAGTACTCTTTTGCAATGTGTGATAAAATGGAGAGGAAAAGAGTCACAGGAAAAAAACAAAAAAAAAGAAGCAAAAATGGTGCTGGTTTGCTGGTATAGTGACATACTATTCTAATACACCTCTTTGGGAACCTGTTTCTCATACAACCTGATAACACTTATCACCTGTGCTCTCTTGCAACTGACTCCTACGAAACACTTAGAGGTTCTGGCTTGATTATCTGAACATGATGGAAGACACCAAATGCTGATGAAGTAGAGCTTTTGAACTGAAGAACCCACATACCTTGCACACATATAAAATTGTCAAAATAGGACAAAAAGCAGTGTTATACAACTAGAGCTTTGGAGTGTCATGGCCATAATGTGTTGCTTTAATTTTATTCCTTTAATAAACTAAAAATATATACAAAAGCATTATCCAAGCTATCAGACTTAGTAACGCCCATAGACTAAAAAGGAATTAAAGAAGAAATAAAAACGGGTTGCATAAATAAAAGAGGCAATCAAAAGTTCAAAAAATAATTTCAAATCTCCCAGTCAGCATAGCTGGGAAACCCAGGAGCTCAGCCTGACAGCTGAAGTGTGCGAAGGGACAGGATGAATCTCTTCCTGTTTAGCATCCTTTATGCCTTACTTCAAGATTAATTGTTGAGAAGGAAGAGTTTGGGTTTTTCTTGCCTATCTAGATACTTAGTTAGCCTTCACCGCCTACACTGTAAAACCTGTAAGGTATTACATATGTCCCATTCCTTATTCTACATCAGCGTCCAGCAGTAATGCTTTTAGTTAATATTGCCTGCGTTTCACAGAACAAAAAGAACATATAAACTCTAATTTGGATTATTAGCAATACATCCTACTCCCAACCAAATGTAACACATAGCAGTGATACTTAAAAATAAAAATACTATACTAAAATGGGCCAAAATCTATTATTTAATTGATGTCATGTACACCGATTTAAGGTTTGCACAAATGCTTCTTCATTCCTGAAACATGAAATCAGCCCAAGGGGACTCCAAGCTATGCTGTATTTTCCATGTTTCACTTCAACAAAATATTACAAATACATTACCATGTATCTGGGATTTTTTCTGCAATTATCATAACAAACCAATATTTTCACAATGTCGCCACAAACCGCAGCTATTACCTCACACAAGAGCACAATGTTTTGGCAATGCAGCGCAAATAGTAGGAACAACTTCACCGTCATCTTCCAAAATAGTTCTTTGAGCACATTTCCCAAAAAACAGTAGCAACAAAAGCTCTGCCATTTCATTCCTTCCCTCCAGTCTCCTTATGAATGAGAAGAAAGCAGTGAAACACGCAGTGCCCTCTCCCATCTTCTGGTTCTTAAAAGGCTCTGGATCACAGTCATCCACAACTAAATCACACTGAAGTCAACAGGAAACATTTCAAAATGTGGAGAAATTACTTACATTATTTAACCTGAACACTTCAGAATCAGGCTTAAGGAAAACTGGCTGTTTAATGTCTGCCTATAACACAGGTTCTAACCAAGTAATGGGGAGGGCTGGGCAATACCTACATTATGTCAAAAACATGAGAAGTACCCCATTTTAATGTGGAAATGACGTTGCCAAATATAGTGAAAAAATATGAAGACAGGGTGAAAATTCTTTTGTTAGTGTCCTGATCTTGTAGCAAGTTCAAAATCTACAGAACTTCAAAGGAGTCACAGCCACTCGGAGCCTAACAGGTTTGGCCTTTATTTGTGTGTTCAATCTACCATATTCCTTCTCAGACGTTACTCAAAATGGTTTCAAGCAACTTACTGTTAATAAGGATTAAACCTACTTAACTGAAGTATTTTCAGAGATCACATCACTATCAAGGCCTGATTAATGGGTCTTGAAGTCTACAGCAGCGAGGCTGCACTCCTTATATATTCTAAATATGACTATATATTTGCATTCTAGATTCTTTCTCAGTGAAAACCAGCGCATGCAAAATAAATTCCACAATCCCACATCTTGTATACAAAGGGCATCACACATATCCTGCAACTAAAGCTATCCTCCTGAAATTATCTTAGTCTCACACAATCACACTTCAGACACCCCATATGTCCAGTTTGGTTATTCCTCCTTTAAAAAGCTAATAAATGTAATACTTAGATGCAACTGTATTTAACCTAAAAACAATTCTCCGCAGTGCTTTGTGCCAGGAAAAGCATCAATAGGAATCATTAACAAGGCTTCCACTTTATTTTCCTCCCGTTTAATGGGCCCAATCCAACACCCAAGTTAAATCAATGAGAGTCTCACAATTGTTTTCAGTGGGAGCTGGACAGGGCCGTACGACCGTACATGAATGTGGGGATTGTGCAAGGAGGCCGAACGACAAGCGAAGCCTCTGTTCATTCACACAACGACACTGCAAAGAGAGAGGAAGAACAAACTTCCCTGTGATGTTCCTGCTACCCGGAGCTGCAGAGGAGCCAGTAATAAAAGCTTTGGAGGTGAGGGCAAGCAGTGCTCTCCGGACTTCATCCGTCCCCGTCCTCTTTTCTGAGACTATCAACAAGAGCACCAAACCCGTTTGCTGAAAAACAGATTGACACAAGGCCCTTGGTGCCTGGTCAACAGCAACTTCTACCTGTTACTCTCCTGAAGTGTTTTTAAAAATTTAAAAACACGATACAAGACCCACGCTTGGTGCTACATATGCTCTCCTGGTGCTACATATACCCTCTTATTCAACAGGGTTATTTTCCTCTCATATTAAAAACAAGCCATCTGCGCAGTAGTTCACAATTACAATGCATGTGTATTGCTTTATTGAACTCTAGCTGATAAACGGGTCTAAAAATGCAGATCAATTTATTTCAGGCACTCACTTTGATATTTCACACAGATTAAAATGAGAGAGAAAACCAGTCTTCTTACACACTTGTTCATCCCTTACTCCTGCTTTCAGTGTTAAACGCAACATCAGAATCTTTGAAAACACAGAGGTTATATAGCCTTCGAAATGTAGGAGCCTACTTCATTCTGGAGGCTTTCAAAATCTGTACCTAGGGCTTCCTGGAAGACACAAAGAGCACATAATGCTTCAAGGGATTTCTGAAGTCCTGTACTGACCTCACTTCGCCTCACACACCAGAGCTAGACGGTCAAAGAAACTCGCAAGCCGCTATTCCACGGCCATTTGGCACCTGCATACCGTCAACTTCATTTTATTTCGGATTATGACAACGACAGGCCACGAAGAGAGCTGACATCCAACCTTTGAACCTGGTCATTCATACCCAGCTTTAACGCAAATGCAGCTGTAACCTAATGGCAGCACAGAACTGGCTGAAAATCAGGAGAAGGAGCCACACTAGATGCACCAAGCGCATTGTCCTCTGCAAACCAGCCTCCCTCCACCACCTCAAGCTTTTTGTAATTTGGATGTCTAAACTTAATGGGAAGGGTGACACAACACAGCAGTTTGTTTAAAACCGACAGAAAGAGACAAAACTTGAATTTTAGCGGTGGAAAGAAAGAAGAGAAAAAAAAAAATAGAAGAAGAAAAAAAGAAAAAAAAAGAAAAAAAAAAAGAAGGGAGAGAACAAGGTATTTGTTCAGTCCTTATTAATTTAAGAGAACTTAGCCTTAATAGTGCAAATCAAATTAAACAGCTCAGGGACCTGGCTTGAAAGCTGCCATTTTAATAAAAAGGGGGACAATTGGCGGGTTGTTTAAAACTGTAGCTACACTCTCATACCCTCTGCCTCCTCCTCCTCCCAACCCTTCCTCCCACACCACCAACCGCCATCTGAAATGTACCTTGCCATGTACGCCCTACGGAACTCCCTTCCAACCACAGAGGACTGGAGTAATGCACAGAAAATAAACTGACAATAAATATGACTATATTACCTAAAAGGAGAAGGAGGAGAAGCAAAGAAAACGACCAAATTGTTGATGTTGGTCAAGGAGACTTTCCCCTCTAAAATTTCCAAGAACACAAGGGCCGAATAGTAAAGGTTTCATTATGAATCTGCTCGTAGTGTTTGTTACAGAATTTCTTGTCACCCATCCCTGAGTACAGGAGCTTATTCTTGTGCAATCGTTAACGCTGAACAGCAGATAGGCTGCTTTTTCCCGATCCTGAAGAATCCCATTTTACGGCATCCAGCGTGAAGAACTGTTTCCCTAATTAAATGGTTAAGTAACTTCAGTAGAGTTCCTATGGAAAGGCACAGAGACACAGCGGCTGGAGAACTGGCTTTCTTGCTTTCCAGGAGGACCAACACTTAGAGGGCCTCACAATCTTCTTAATTTAATACGTTTATTCTTTTAATCTCTACCTTTAGAAAGCATACCCAACTGCTTGTGAGGAGAAGGTGAAAGCAGAAGCACTGAGGAAAGAAGAGAGAGGACAGGAGTGATACAGAGGGCTGCAAGTCTATTAGCTTGCTAGGGCTATAACCTTAATACTGCTTAGGCTTATTTCACACGTATTTTTTTTAAAAGTCGGATTTTTGATGTTCATACATTATGATTCATCTAAAACTACACAGAAGCTTTTAAGTTTGCAGTATTATCATAATTTTATCCATGGAGATCAAACTTTATCTTTCTTTCATCATCTTGGATGTTCTCCACAAAAAGACAGACTCGGGCAAATAAAATATAAAAGCAGTACTTTTTCGAGACCACATAACATAGAGACAAGGAAATCTTTATGAAATGAGAGCGTAAATAACAATTAGTCCTTTTATTCACCCTCCTGACATCTCAGGAGCAAACAATCCAGACCTACTTTTAAATGAAAATTACATTTATTGAGAAAAGCAGCCAGCAGCATTATGATCTGATATAAGCAGCTCTCTAGACACAGCAGCAAAGAACCTTTAGCCCTGTCCAAAGGTGTTAACAACGCAGTACTAATGTGACACGGCACTAAATGGATGGCCAAACACAGAGGCTTTGTTACATGCAGGAGGTTGTATTTTTGTCATCTTTTTCCAAACACACACCTAAGGGAAAATACTATCAAACCTTTTCAAAGAAGAAAAGTGAAGAAGAAACGTATTTTTTCCTACGCATTTTTAGGATAGATCTAGAAAAGGCAAAGAAATAATATATGAATTTAAAACAAAGAGTGAATGCTCCAAAGATTTTTGATTTTTTGTACCGTACATTTTCTTCTGCTTAAGCCATTAAGAGTAAAACATGGATTGGTTAGAGCACCAAATTAATACATACTCAAACCTTCTCCTAACTTTTTTTTTTTAGTAAGTATTTCATGAATAGGCTTTTACCAAAGATTATCAGTCTCATTCATTCTAAACCTTTAAACAGATGAATTGGGTCAAAACGATTGTATTATATACCTGTAATTTACGCTATCAACTTTCCTTTCCACCACTGCACCACTAAAGGAAAACTACAGTCGTGATTTAAAGCTGTAAATTCAGATCAAATGGGAAAGTGTTAAATTCAGAAGGGCTTTTGGTCCATTAACTTCCATGCTGATTTGACACGCTCCGCAGTGCTTGGGCAACAGACTCTGCTATACAACGTATTCCTAAGCAAACAGTGCTTTGTGTCATAAACCATCTGGGGTGTCAGTTCTAAGGGCCACTCATCTAAACTCCTCCGATACACTTGGAAATGCTGAGGTGCAGAACAGAAACTTTTCTTCGCCACAAAATCCCTTTTGCAAGAGTAAGGACATGCTGCTGTCAGAGGAACGACGGAAGGCACAAAATTTTGGCTAAGGCAGTTGTTTTCGTTATTCCACTGAAGAAAACCATTGGATACATAAGCTTTCTAAAAACACTACGTTTTTTTCTAAGGTACCAACAAAAGTGATACCATTCATAACCTGGACAGTGCTGCCTTTCATATCAGAGCCTATAGTTGCAAAGCTAAGTGCCAAGCAGATGGTTGAAATCTGTTTTGTATAAAAAGTGTGTGCGCACACGTGGTTTTTTTAGATTGAGTTCTTTGTATTCATATTCAGGCCTAGGTTCTAGCCATCAAAACACTGGCACTGAAGCAATCATTAGCAGCATTTTAGACAACTGGCAACTAAGGTATTCGCAGTTCTCCACAAAATGTTCAGCTAATATCTCCCAGATGTACAATTAAGGCAAAAGATCATCTTCTTAAATTGTTATCAGTGCTTTGGATAGCCTTTCAATAGACTGCACGTGTATGTAAAAAGCTATTTTATTTATCTTTTTTTTTAAAAATGATGTTCTAACTTCTATTACAATCTCATTTTCTATAGCTGCTTTTAAAAATACAGGCTTTCCATGTCAGACTCTATCCAACTAAAACAGCAGCAACTTCATTCATCTTTCTAATAAACACCAAGAAGGAAATCCTATAAATCATTTTAACAATAAGACTCTGTCCATCTTATTTGCAAACTATTTAGTTGATTTAAAACAAAAATATAATCTAGGCTATGCTGCTCTGGAGGATATCGGCTCCAGATGAGGGCGGCGAGCCCTCCAAGTATCCACTGCTGTTAACAGTGGACAAACCGTGGCAGGTCACCTCCCTTGCAGGTACCTCAGTCAACCCATTTGTAAGTAGGTTGTTTATTAGCACAAACAGCAAAACCAGAACTGCTTACCAGCATGGGGCTCTGCTGTCTGCCTGTGGTTCTCACGGAATCTAGGAACTGGTGACAATAATTTGCCTGGTGACAAATTAACAGAGGTCACGCTTTTGACAACCGAGGTTATCAAACGAACGTATATTTGGAAGAATGCTGTTTTGCGCAGAGGTCTCGCTTAAGACCTTGGTGGACACAACTGGGAACGACTACCTTAGGAAACACAGAGTTTCAAAACAGAGATTTATTTTGTGAACAGTGCCAAGTCCACTAAGGCCCAGATGTTAGTCCTGGCAGTATTCAGGTACATTTTCATCACTGCCATTCTCATCATTCTAATCTGGAGGGATACAAGTTGTTTAGGAGGAACAGATAAGTTAATGTGTCTTAACACCGACCTAGAACTTCCAAAACCTACAGATCTGCATGCTGATGCTTCAGAAATTCTGCAACTGATAGAAGTTTGCTGCAGATGAAAAGACTTCTGCTCAGTGGTCTCCTCATGGGTCACCATTTAACGCCATCCTGGTTTACTGGGATGAAAAACATGAGCCTTTTTAATAGAGTTGAGATGAACATTAATTAATTAGGTCTACATTTTTAGGACCTGACACTGAACTTCAGCGCCACTGAATCCAAACATGCAGAACTGAATAGGCACTTTTTTTAAAGGATATCTTGACCGGCCCTATAACAAAATAGGTCTCTGTGAACACACTGATGAACAACTAGTACTGAAACGCTATGGAACGTGCCTGGTTATAAACCGTTATCTTGAAAGTAGTCTCCCTCTTAAAAAGCTTATCAAAGAAAATAGCTTAATAGCTCAGTCATAATATTCATAGACTACAGAGATCAAATTCACCCAGGACTCCTTAGTTTATACTCATTTTCTCAATGGTGTGTAGTAAGAGATGCAACACAGAGACTAGATCTAAATCTACCTGCAGACTCCAGCGACTCAGCTCTACTCTTACTGAGCAGACAGCTGGTAATGAGAAAAAAAATACTAAAACAGATTAGAAGAACTTCTAAGATGAATAAGAAAATAATTCCTCCCTTTTAATAAACTTGTTCAATTTCCTTCATTTTGGATCTCCGTCACACATTATAAAAACAGATGTCAGATACATGGGTAAGAATCACAACGCATTTTGTGTTCTGCAGTGTGGGTTTTGCTTTTAAGCTCGTTGTGGCTGCCTACATTGCTGCTTTCAGTAGAGTCTGTTCCTCACATTAATACTCTCCATGTGAAGAATTTTTTCCTGGACTCCCCTAGTGCCTGGTCCTTAGGTTATAAAACATACGACAGCTCTTGTACACAAGGCTGAAGATGTTAATTGTCCTCCAGGGTGAAACCTTTACCTGACCGTTAGTAGCACGCATTGTCTCTCAATTTATTGCTTAAACACTGAGGGTGCTGCTACCTAACTCCAGTTCTCTGAATTTCCCTCCAGGTAGGGAGTTAGTTTAGAAAGGAGTTAACTTGAGGGGCTACAGACAGTATGCCCTCCTAGCCCTAACCCATGCAGCTGGGGCTGTATATATTCCTTTATATTATTAACTATACTCCAAAGTCCCTATTTTACATGTTTAAGTAATTCGAATATTATAGTTCATCTTGCTAGAATGAGACCTTGAGAAATTATAATTGGACAGACAGAAGTCTGTAATTTGCAGTTCACAGGATCTCAAGAAGGAAAAGGAGGGTCTTGAGGTTAAAAACCAGGACTACAGGTCAGTATCTTTACTTTTAATACCCACCCATGAAAATGATTTTGTGACACCATACCTCAGTTTTCTCATCTATAGGTTGAGGCTAATCTTGCTTCTCAATCTAGAGAACACAGAAATCTTCATGATTTGTATATTAATGCTTTCCTAATGCTCTGAATTCCTAATCAAAAGACTTTACAGGATGTATGAATCTTTTATTAATGTTATCAGTACTTCTAACAGTAAAGCAACTTCTACATACATATGTGTAGAAAATATACAGAGAGGATACACACGCACATATATTGCTCAATTTATAAATTCTAAAGCATAGCTTCAGGACTGAAATCTCATTCATGAGCCATGCTAGGGATCTCTTACCTACTCTCCGTTTCTAAATTTTCCCCATACAAAGACACATTGATATTACTCTAAGCTCTATGCACAAAGGCTGCTCTGTGGAATGGAAAGAAACCTTCTTTTTTGTGTTTGTACAGTGACGAGCATAATGGGGTCCTGATTCAGGATGCTCACACTCTACAAAAACACACTAAATCAGTGACACTAATACACATGCGGATTATCTATAAAAGACATGCATGGCATACTTGAGAGTGGCATGGTATTTTTGCCGTACTTTGCGTGGTATTTCGCGCAAACACCGTAGCCTAACATGGTTTCCCGCGTCACACAATTAATTTCAGAGTTTAGGCAAGAACAGCAAAAGTGAGCAGAACTTATAAAACATAAGCAAAGGATGACAGCCTTCCACTGAGAAATTCTGCCAAATCCTCATCTCAGTTGCAAAACCAGAATCAATGTTCATAAGATTTCGACAAAGATGAGAATCGAGAGCCTTCTTTACAACACGCTGACCATAAATATCTACTTAAATCTCCAAAAGCCATGAGCAAAAGACAAACCAAAGGCTGAACCCAAAGAGAAAGATGTACTTTATATGTTCCTGAGATTTTCAAACTCAAAAGCCTGGATATTTTTTAACAGAATGGAAAAGAAACCTACTTGGCTTTACTCGGCAACTGCAGAAGGAAACTGTACCAAAAGAATAATGTTGCATATTCTGTTTTCATTTGATTTCATTTAGCCTTTCAGTTCTATTCCAGTTTTGTTTCATTTAGCCTATTTTTTTTTTTTTAAATAATCATCATGTTTTGGTGATTCACATTTCACACCAGCACAGGAACAAGTCATGTAAATACAACACAACAAAATGACCCAGTTTGTTAACAGACATGCCAAACGGGTAAGAACATCCTTCCCTCCGCCCTTACCAACCATCACCTTCCCACACATCTCATTTCTATCCAAAAAAGCCTCTACCCCAGTGAGGCCACAGCATCAACATTTAGGGAGAAAACCCTATGAATAGAAACTTGACTAAACCTTCGGAGAAAATGTTTTCAGTTTTGTTTTACAAAGTGAATGTAATGAGGCCGCTAAGGGAATTTCTCTGAAAACAGAAGACTTCTTTTCAAGAGCACAGCAGCCAACGCTCCCCACCAGCACAAAGCTCCCCTCAAGCACCTCAACCCGAACCCAGGCCGGCCACCCCAAAAGCCGAGAAGACACCATAGGCTTCACACTCTTCATTCAACATTCTCTCTCCTGAAACATGGAACACCTCACAATTATAAAAACTGTATGCAGAAAGGCACTTGGGTCTTTCCAACGGTGACGAGGTTTAGTCACATCACACTCTATTAAAGCACAGTCTCCTCAGGATTGCCAACAAACTGAAGATAAAGCAACTTAATGCAACCCAGCAAACGGCCATACCAAGCTACCGAGAACAAACATGAATGCGTCTGTACGTATGGGTACTCTTGAGATGTTTTTTTAGGCTCACCATTTTAATTGGAACAAAAAAAAAAGTTTGGTAAAATATTTAATGTTACTATGGTTAAAAAAAAGGAATTAAAAAAAAAAGATTGTTCAGAACCAGTAACATTTTCCTTACTTTTGGTTTTATGGTCTATCTATTGAGTTGGCAATGGCAAGTAACTCCAGCTTACTATCAGATACACTATCTTTGCCCATGCTCAACCTGTGAGATGAAACACAGGGCATTGTCTAAGTCCCACGTTCTTAAAAAAATCTAAAAAAACAAAACAAAACAAAAATAAATCAAGAAAATGACAGTCTCAGCACCAAAGAAACCAAGAACATGACAAACTATATGGGTTTCTCTTCACATAAACTACATTCCTGGGTCTTCTTTCACTAGAGCTACAAATGTCCATGAAGAACATTAGATGTAGACAATGGTCTTAAATATGCAAGAAGAGCACATACCCATGCACACACAGAGTTCCCCACCACTAAAAAGAACTCTGATTATTCAGACAAGAAAATTAAATTTCTATTTACTCTGCTTATATTTTTGCCCCCAAAAGTAATAAAATTATGTTAAGATTAGTAAGGCAAAAACAAATACATAGTAGTAAGACTGTAATATAAGCACACAGGAAAATCAGCACTAAGGTAACATTTTATGATATATTTTGATCAAATAGCATGCAGACACCCACATGCTAGGTGAAAAAAAATAAAAAAAACAACTAAAAAACCCACAACAAACACCACAAAACAAAAAAAGCACCCACAACGAAGACAGTCTATATGAACTTGAGAAACCACAAAAGCAGAAGTACATGCCAAAACAAAATAAAATAAAATTATTATAGATCTCAAAGAGCCATTGCCGATACGAATTTCCATACTTGATCTTTCGGGGGTGGGGAGGGAAAGTATAAAAAGGAAATGTGGAATACCAAACATAAATTTTAAAAATAGCAAATATAATTACAATTTGAGAACTGAGAAACGTTACCTGATCATTCCCACAATACTTTTACGGGAAATAAGGTCAAAGCCATTCCAAACTATCAAAACGAGCCCTAAGCTTTCTCTGATTTTCATTTCAACTCTCAGAGTTCTACACGGCAAATATAATCGTGTTGAAATTTATTTTTTTTTCTTAAACAAGGTGACAAAAGGCCAAGTTGAAGAGAAGTGCCATGCCAGATCAAAAATCGGGGGCAGGAAAACGTTTGCAAATTTCTTTCAAAACAAAACAAACAAACAAGCCCCCCAATACCATAGGCAGCACCTCAAACACTCCTGAACTTCACATTAACATCTAACGATTCGAGCAAAACCATGTCTTTCTCTTTTCCTTCTCTTCCTGTTTAAAAAATAAAAAATTGCACCCATTTTAAAAAAAAAAAATAAAATAAAATAAATAGCTTCTCTGAATTACCACTGCGCATCTCACAATTTCCATTCACTGCTTACACTCTCTCCAAGTACCGTGGCCCCCGCAAAGCAGCGCTCACCAAAATCCTTCCAAAACCTTTTTTCCAAATTCGCTCTCTCCCGGCAGCTACCGCGCGCGCAGAACTTCACACTGTCGCAGGGACATGTGGGCTCGGGAACAACTTTTTGAGACTCCCGGCTTCTCAGGCTGGCGAAGGCTGGGCCCGGGCGCTGAGGTGCCAAGCGGCCTCTCTCGAGCGGAGGCCGGGGGGCTCCGGGCCAGGCCTGGCCCCGGGGTGAGGCACAAGCCCCTTGGAGCGAGTCGGCCCCCCGGCAGGGTGTGGGAGAGGCGGGCCGGGCGGCAGGCGAGCCTCGTAACCCTCAGCAAAGGCGTGGGTGAAAACTTTATGGCCGCCGAGAGCGGCGGGGTTTCGGCAGGGGGTCTGCGGGAGGAGGTGGGAAAGGTACAAAAGCCGTAAATCCCTGTCAGGTACAGCGCACCGCGATCGCTGCCCGAAGCCGAACGCTCGAGAGAAAAGCGCAACCCGCTTCAAAAGTTCAAGAAGTTCTGGTTTAGGTAATGCTGTAACGTGGCAAGGATTTGCTTGATTTGCGGTGCAGCTTTTAACATGCTCAAATGCAACATAATTTTAACTTTTGTACGAAGTCCAGGAGACTTCGCACATTTTCTACGTTAAAAATCCACAGATATTTTAAAAGGGAAAAGCGCTTTGCTTCTAAGGATGCTACTTGTTAAACAAATTCCTTGCCATCAGCAGAGACATACTCCAGCTATTGATTAATTGCTGTGAACGCTGCTTTCCTCTTGCCTACAGTAGCAGAATTCACAGGCACTGAATATTTCCAGTGTGTATAGCTACAACATGACAACATGTTTCTCCCCCTTCCACTTACAAGTTAATTATGCTATAACCAGGCCTGAGCAAGAAATGAATAAATAAATAAATAAAATTTAAACAAAAAATCCAAGAGGACGTCAAACTGATTTCTGCAAGACGAAGGCAGAGGTATTTGACATGCAAACGTGCAGGTATCCTATTCAGCATTAAGGAGTTTTTTTTAAGTATAGTATGAAAAGCATGCAAAGAAACTATAAATCTACCTTGGGAAGAGATACTCTTTTTCCTATATAAATATGGAAAAAGTGTATTTCATATAGCTACAGATATATTCCATTACACAGACATGTATGCCTATCCTATCAGGGAGCTTCACGTTTAAGTAACTCAACCAGACACTGCATGGCTCCTAAATAATAAAGCCATAAATGCTTGTTAAAAGCTCCCTGAGAAGTAGTAAATATTTTGTAAACTAGTTATATATTTAAGATATCTGGACAGCAAGAGAAGGGAAAACAATTCCTCTCCTATCTAAAGGTACCAATCAAACACACTATGCACATAAACATCGCAAGATGCTTGGTGGGAGAGCGTGTGTATGTGTTTGTGTGTGTTTTAATTAACTCCTTGAATGCATATGATGAGCCAGCCACCCAGAATTAGTAATGCCAAACTCCCGATTTGCTTCAAATGCAATGAATACAACAGTTGAATTGTGCGGGCTGGTGTGTCACTCATCAGCTCTCTCATCTGAGCTTTTGCCTTCCAAGTCTAGTTCACAATTTCAGCAACTGGTAAATTATTGAGATGTTCATTAAAATCCGTAATCTGTAACAGTCAACTTCTTCCTCGCTAAGCATGAGTACAACAAATGAAATTAGCGCACGCAGGACATTAATGAGTAGTCTGCGAATGCATTAATTCCTTCAGCCTTATCTCAGAGAAATAAAATCATGTTAATTTCACCACTGCAAAAAACCAATATCTGAAACTTTAAAGTGGCACTGTATTTATTCTTCAGATCCCAGACCCCTAGACCCACAAATGTAAGCAATAATTCTCAAAACATCTCAGTGGAAGGTAAAAGCTATTCAGCCCGATATTAAAGAAATCCCATTGTTTTCTTTTAAATGAACGAATAATCACTCTTACTTCTACAGGTAGATTTTAGGAGAGCGGGACGTCATTCTGAGCAAGCCAGTTAATAGAAAGGTATTATTCTTTCTCCAAAATTCTCAGCAAACGCAGCAGCAGAAGAAAGCTTTTAGGGTAACTTTAGCTAAGAAAAGCACTTAGGAATACGCAAAGTTTCCTTTTAGGAAAATGATTTCTCCATTTGACAGTGTTGGTACAACCCCAAAATAAATTCAGTGGGAGTCTGAAATGACTCGTGCAGTGCAGCACTGAAGCAGCTAAGTATATTTTTTTCCTCACAGCAGAGGCTTGCTTTATATCCTTGAGCTTTTCCTTTCTACAAGCGAGTCGCTAGAACAGAGAATGTTTCGAGTACACAGAACTGGTGACTGTCAACGTTAAACTTGTTCTACTGTTGCCATCCCCGTGCTCCCATCCATGCCTTTTGTCTTTTCTAGCTCTTCCCTTTTTCCTATGGAAGCACTAACCCATCCTTCTTGCTTCCACAAACACTGCATACCTCTTTACCTTGAATTGGCATGTTAAAAACTAAAAAAAAAAAAAAAAAAAAAAAAAAAAAAAGAAAGGATGGCACTCTGTCTGTCTGGATGCCCAGTGTAGCCTGTCTCATAGTCTACAGAGAAATGTAAATATGCAGTAATTAATTTGGGTTTAAGAACATTCCATACACTAGGGACATTGTTAAGCAGTCGCTTTATCTATTTTTCATTTATCAGATTTTATTAAGACATTAAAACTTTATGTTGAGCATTTCTGAGATTTTATCATTCTGTAAATTTCACAGCTGTCATGATGGTTCTGGCTGCATTAGCTCTACCTTTTTTACTCAATGAAGTAAACTTTCTATTGTGGCCACACTTGTTATATTCAAGTATAATGACACCTCTGTTGAAAAAAAAAAAAAAAATCCAAAACACACACAAAAAGCTAAACAACAAGTGAATTTTCTTTTCGAGACCTTTAAAGCCAATTCAGAGTGCCACAGGTACATCACAAAGTCCATCCCAGAAGTTATCCTTTCCCTGTGTAACAAATGGAGCAGATTACAGTTATAATTTCTCGCTACAACCTTTCTGCAAATATCATCCTCCTCAGCGTACACATTCTGATGCTCCTCTCAATCAAGCAGCTGAACTGCCACAAACAGAAATAAAGCCGTGCAAGTAACTTCTCACTCGAGGACGAAAACCCTCTCATTTTTGGTATGCTAATTCACAAAACCTACTGCAATTTACTAGTCATGCTGAATGAATTAATGAATGTTTATTCGTCTGACACAGAGGATCATTTTCATTCCAAGCGTGTATCGCGAGTGCCCCGATAATGGCCACAGACACATAAGACAAGCCCCCTTGATTCAGATCCCTTCAGTTGGGGTGACTGAAAGTTTCTGAACAGTTTACCGGGGCACACTGAACCATCACGGGAGAGAAGACAGGGAGAGATGAATAACCTCCCGCGATACATACAGACACCGTGAGATATGAACTGCAAACAACTTCGCTTGATAAATCTTTACCTCCTTGTAATTTGCTGTTCAAGTTTAAGATAGTGGGAGATGGAAAGCAACAGCAAAACTAAAGTCGGTCAGGCAGATACGACGTGCTGGATCCCAGCGACTACAGAAATGTGCTCCAAGAACTGTGTTTACTGAGAATCTCAGAAAATAGTCTGCCACAATCATCTAAAAACCAATCATCTGTGCATTGTGTGCATATACACACGCAAACTCTGTGAGCATGTGTGTGTCTGAGGGTCTGTGCATCTGTGTGTCAGAGAAAGTGTGTCCTCATGGCTGGTTTCTGATAAACACACACATGTTACATGGACAGTATCGACTCCATGCATGTGTGTGTAACTACAGTCAAACACACACAATGTAAACAAATGGTAATGATTAACAGAGATATCGGTTTGTATTACAAATTTCAACTGCAGAGGGAAAATTGTAATAAAAAAAAATTTAAAACCATACACCCCAAGGTTCATTTTTATTGCTTTCCTTTTCTACTGCTTGCTATTATCTGCATAGCAAAACGAGAGCAGCGTATTGATTACTTAACTAGAATGTTTACAAGAGTAAAGATGGGATCTCTGAAAATGAAAGGTATGTCTAGAGGAGGGGGGGTTGGGGAGAAAAGGAGTAGAGAAGCTCCTTCTATTTGTAAGGAATATGTTTTCTCCCAAATTACTTGTTTATATACAAAATCTGTATAAATATATATTCAGAATGCAGAGAAACTTCAGATTAAAAAAGTCCCCCAATAGGAAAATGAAAGGACTTCATTCTGCCTCACAGAATTTACAAGTATTCTGTTGATCACAAAGTTCAAACAATAATCGAAATAGGTTGCTTATAAATTTCCACGTATAATCTCAGTGAAGCATATGAAATACTTGAATGTATTAATTGTATGAACAAGGCAAATGCAAGATCATGATGCTAGATCAGATTCGACACCAGAAACAGTAACCGTTTCCTCAGGTAGTTGAACTAAGTTAGTACAATGCACATGAACAAGACCGATTTTGTTCTATTATTGTAATGATAACAAACCAAAGAAAAACATCAAGTATTCCAAGTAAGTATGGAAAATTAATTGAATTAAAGACGACCTTGGAGCAGTGCAACCATGCCAATTCCACTTTCTAGTAAGGAAGTGTTCTAGTTGCACAGCGAGGATTGAAAGCGTTAAAATACTTCTTTTCTGCATTTCCCAATTTTATTTTTTCTCCGATCTTTTAATTCAAGTGTTCTTTCCTGTCCTTTCTCTGCATGCGTGTTCCTCAGCCCACTTAAAATGTTTTTATCTTGCCTTCTTTTCTATGCCTTTACTATCAAATTCAGTAGGTTTGAACGATGAACAGCTTGACTTAGCATATTTTTAACCAGCTGGTCTAGCACCTAGCTTGTATTGCATAGTCAGATACAACCAAATGTTTATACAGGAGGTAGCTTTCACGAAGATGAGAAAAACCTAAGTAACGCGCATCCTGGCGTTCTTTTATTTACCGCTTAGAAATGAAAGTTTGGACTGCTCACTGCAGCCGCACAAGGGACTATTAATAACCTTTAAAAATGAAGCCGGAGGGAAGGGACGCCGGATCATCAATGGATGTGTGTACCAGCGCCTGAGAAAACACTTCAAAACCTCTTAGGAGCGCCAGATCGGATGAAATAAGGACTAAACTCGCGGAGGTCACAAGCCATCGCCAGTGACAGCAAAACTTAATTCCAGGCAGGGACGGCTCCTGCTTCGGGCAGGGGGAGACGGGTGCGCCTACGTCATACCCAAACCCCGCTCTTGACACTCCGTGAGAGAGGTGACGGCCAAAACTCGGAGGCTGGAGTTTCACTCTTTTTCTTGTGGGTTTTGGGGTCTTTTTTTTTTTGTCTCCCTTTTCAAGCAGAAGGATGTTCTCCTGACTGAGGGCCGGGATGTTTAACTTGCCTAAAAATAATCGCTCCTACTAGATCAACAAAAGGTCATGTGCTCGGCGGAGCGCCTTCCCAAGTTTGACGGGAGGGTGAGGTGAAGTTGAACCCGCCACCCGGGCATCCTCAGCCGCCCGCGGAGTCCCCGGGGCAGGGGCGGGGAGGCTCTGCCGGGGAAGGCACCTCGCTCGGTGTGCCCCTGCGGGCCGGTTCGGGTGAGGAGGGAGCGGGCTGGGAAGGCGGGCACGGCAGCTTCCGAGGCAGCGGAACAAAGCTGCGCGCCGGGGGCGCACCCGCCGGGGCGGCACCGCCGGGGCGGCCGGGCGAGGGGCTCGGCGG
>VWYH01007075.1:158058-205694 GCA_013399365.1 Pampusana beccarii
AACAAAAAAAACAAAAAAAAAAAAAACAAAAAACAAAAAAAAAAAAAAAAAAAACAAAAAAAAAAAAGGGGGGGGGGAAGATACCACCACCACCCCCAACGCAAAAGGCAGCGGCCCCCCCGCCCCAACAACTCGACTCACCTTTCAAACTCCTGAGGTAAATCAGGGTCAGTTAGCATGCTGGAAAAGCACAATTTCCCTTTGTCACAGCAGCCACCTATGGTCGCCTCCAACTGAACCTGTCAAGTGAGTCCAAACCTTCTAAACCGATTGATTTTCTCTCTCTCCCTCTCCCTCCCTCCCTCTCCCTCCCTCCCGGCTCGCTCGCTCTGAGCGAGGACTCCTTGACCAGTCTCTTAAAGGGGCAGCGCGCCTCGCAGCAGGCTGCTCGCACAGCTCCCCCCACAGCGGCTGCCGGGCGCTGGGCAACCTCCGGGTGCCCGTCCTTGCCTTTTAATTCTGCTCGCCCGCCGCCGCGGAACGGGAAAAGTCAACTCGCTCGATGTCCTAAAACCCGGAGAGGGGGGGGGTGGGATAAATAGGGGGGAGGAGGAGAGGAGGGAAAAAAAAAAAAAAANAAAAAAAAAAAAAAAAGCCCGACAATCCACCTAACCCGGCAAACCAGGAGCAAATCCCCTGCGCTGAGGAAGATCAGTGGAGAAAGAAGATAAAACAAGAGCAGACTGATTAAATTGAAACAGTTATCAACTCTCTCGGAGTTGAAATAGGGGAGAAAAGATTAGACACATAAAAATGTTACCAAAGGCATTTGTGCTCCGAAGAATTTTCATTCCTTTCTCTCCCCCCCTCCCTCTCCACTCTCTTGCTTTCTCTCTCCCTCTTTCTCTCTCTATGGGGAGGGAGGGGAAAAAAAAAAAAAAAACAACAACCACCCCGCACAACAATCAGGCATTGTTCTGAGGGAAGAAAAGCAACTTTGACAGATTGAAATATAGCAGAGGCCCCTTCAAGGAAACCTGTAAACAACTTGTCACTCACTCTGTCGGTCTCACTGTTAGCTCTTGCTTTCCACAAAGTGCTGCGAACCGTCCTGGCAACAAAACCAAAGTTTCCTCAGCTCCAAACTCCATCAAACAGCCCTGTTGTGTGCAAGGGAAAAGGTAGCCACATGCCAAAACAGCGGGCGCGCACACACACACGCTCACAAACAACAACAAAAATAAACTTTCCGTTCCTCTGCTAGGGCTTTTCTTGTTTGTGGTTTTTTTACTTCCCCCCCACACACACTTTTGGGCGAGCAAGGGTCCAAACCGCTGTGGATGGCTCTAATTCCCCCTGCCCAGACGCCCCTGATAACACGGTGGACGTAGCGCGGCTGCGGAGCCCCTGGGCCGGCCGGCGGAGCGCAGCGCAGCCTCCGCGCCACTTCCACTTCTCTAGACACCAGGTAACGGGACTCGGACGCGGGGGGACGGAGGCGCGGGCAGCCCCCTGGGGCCAGCCCGCATCCCACTCCGGCGGGGAGGGCTGCACCGCCCCGGCGGGAAAAGGGGGGGGGGGCAGCGGCCGGGAGAACGCCGCGGGGAAATTCCCCTCCAAGCCCCGGGATTAGCCGGGGGCTACTCTGGAAGCGGAGCGCACAATGGCTCGATAGTCTGCACGGCCCGTGTCCAGCCTGGCACTGAGCTCCCAGTAACGAGGGGGAGAGAAAGGGGGAAAAAAAAAAAAAAAAATCCAACAAAAAACCAAAAACTGTTTCCCTGTTCTTCAGCACACACATGCACACACAACCACATATCTATACTCCATTCTTTCCAGTTCCCCAGCCCTAACTCCTTTTTTTTTTTTTTCTCCTCCTTTAATTTGCAGCTGGACAACATTAAGGGCCTTTAAAAACCATGAGGTTTTGACCCCACAACAGTTTGATTAGGTCCACTGCCTCCTCTCTTCCCCTCTTATCCCTACCTCCCAGTGACATGGAGAAAGCTACTTTACTTTTTGAAATACACATATTCACACAGAGTGGCCATAAAATGTTCAACATTTTCATGCCCACTAGCTTAAGAAAATTCCAAATAGAAAAGATGATTATTTTTATTAATATCCGACAACTACACTGTTTAATTTGCTCCTTTTTCCCTTTCAATGCATATATTATAAACCAGCCAGCTCACACAGGGGCCAGTCCAGTGTTGGCATAAAGGCATCATCAGCTAGAAGCCTGGGCCGATTCTTTAAATCACGAGTAGCAAACCCACTTATAAGTTCCGCACATCATCCCCAAAGAGCATTCGACCATTCACGAAGCAAAACGCCGAAGCGAAGTTCGCAAAGGCGCCTTCGTCGCAGTTCATAAAAGCGGATCCGCGAAGGCTGTCTCCAGTTTGCCTTACGCCACCGCGGCGCTCGGAGCGGAGTCATGTACAATCTGTCAACTTTTGGCATGAGGTGGATCTAATGGCTCCTCACTGTGGGGCAGGGTAAACTGACTTCCTTCAGTAGCCCCTAGCAAATAATATTTTCCACAGAGGTCCATTCATAGGAGTCTGACAAACGTAGTTAATATGTACAAGGATTTTTCATTTGTTATTTAGTAGCTAGCCCTTTCAGGGCTGCTATGAAGTAGACATTGAAAGGGCAGCAGATGATTAAAAAGAACAATTCCAAATACTTTCTCTTTCATCTGAGGGTCTCAAACCATATGAAGTCTCACATTACTCCTCTGCAGGTAATAAATATAATTAGGGCTGATTCCAAAACTTTATTTGTATTGAAAAGTATCTCACTCTGCAGGGGCTCCATTTAAATCGGCAAATCTCTGTGTGGAGTAGGAGGCTACTTAGTAGGAGAATTTGGCCTCAAATAAGGAAACTGAGATGCAGACAGGCTTAGTATCCTGCCCAAGTTGACAGAGTCAGTCAACTCCAGCAAAAGGATGAGAAACAAAGATCTCACAGTCGACAACAGTCCTTAAGTTGCGGAAACAAGTTGTATGTTTTAGCTTTTTTCCCTCACAGTCGACAACAGTCCTTAAGTTGCGGAAACAAGTTGTATGTTTTAGCTTTTTTCCCTCACAGATGCATTACTTTTACATCTAATGTTTGGTTAAATCATAGTTCGTTGCTGTATTCATATTTGTGAGGCCCCTTCTTTCAGTCTTCTGTTTTCCCTTGATGCACCATTGCCTCTCCATAAATGCTGTTTCTTCTCTGCCACTTTTTGATTTGCCTCCCCTGTTTCCTCACACTTGGCCTTGGGAGATGTTTGCAGAGAGGAGCTACTCAGAAGCCCCAACTGGAAGAAAATTAGGAAGACCTTTTATTCAAAAAAAAAGTCAACAGCTTTGGCTGAAAAGGACTATCATATTTTAACTCCACGTTAGCTCCACTCAGCTCCCTAACCTCATATCTTTTTTTCAAGTTGGCTCCACTCCACAACTGTCCTTCTTCTACCACATCCTTCTCTCATCTGTTCACATGTATTTACCTCGTCCTATGTAATTTCCTATTTGAGTTTCCTCAGGGCAATGATCACATACTCCTCCAAAATGGTACTTTGCCTAGCACAATGCAGCTCCCTTGGGTTGCTGGCCCTCAGATAATATTATTATAAGCCCGAACACTCACCATCAACACCAGGAATTATGGAACAGGACACTGGCTCTACACGGACATGTACAAAGAACCACAATAAAAGGTGCGTGGAGGGGAAAGGCAAATATATGTTCGGGGAGAAAACAGAGATAACTGAGCAAGAGGGAGATGTGAGGAGAAGAAACAGAAGAAAGGAAGCAGAAATCATTCCCCTGAGTGCTTTCCCTTACCCTAACTTCCATTTACTGTCACCCCAACTGATGTTGTGCTCAGGTATCTACCCCTCCCTTCCTGGTTTCCTTCATCTCATGTTTTCTGCAACTACTGAGTTCACTCTCCAAGCTGAGTGGGGGGAAACAGAGTTGGGTCCAAAAAGGAGGGGAAAAGTTACTGTTACTATTGCATTAATATTGTATCACTGTATCATTGTATTGTTATTATTGGCTCAGTCTATTGATTAGACTATCAATAAAATTATGTTCTCATAGTAAGCTCATCTGCAATTGCAAGAGGGAGAAAGAGCAAACTAAACAAATGGTCTGAGGGCATCTCTGAAACCTTTCTACAAATCGTATCCTATTAACTTGAAGGCTTGCTTTTCAGAAATTGCCAGGACATATCACAAAGGTTGCTATCATATCAGAAAGAGGAAAAACTGAGGAACTGGGATAAATAACCACTGACTGAGAAAGAAGAAAATGTAATATGCAACTGTCCAGCTTTTAACATAGGAATTTTTATCTTGTCCTGAAACTTTTGACTAGTAATAGGAAGCCCTGATGCCCCTGTTTACTGAGAGGGATATAGTCACAAAACCCACTTGCACTCTGAGATCCACGTTCAGTTCTCTCAATTCTCTTCTCAAACTGAGAATTCAGTATATAAATTGAAATATCTTCAACTGATGAGAATAATGAAATGGCCCCCACTGCTCTCCAGCAGTTCAATGAATCTGCATTTCTGTTGCTTTGCTTCCTTAAAGGGGTGCCCAAAACAAACAAGTCCAGGTAAAAGAGGACAATTTGTATTGAACTAAACAAAAAAACCCTCTGATCCTCATTTGAGTCAGGGGAAAGAGCTCAAATCAAAAGCTCCTATCTGATTTTTTGGTGCTTAACTGAAGTTTTTGTTGCTATTGTGGTTCTCTATTCAAGAGCTGAAACAAAAATTATCCACCTGGCTCAAGTTAGAAATACCAGGACTCCGAAATATTGCATAGACAGAATCCATAGGTCTTTATACAAGCATATTAGCAGAAGGAAAACCTTAAACTTTTTTTTTTTTCAAATCATCAAATGATAGCACTTTAGCCTAGTGCCTTTTGCAGATGCTGAAATACAGTAAGTAAAGGAAGTGATGCGGAAAAAAAAAAGAAAGAAAGAGCTTTTGGGGTTTTGTTGTTTCCACTGTAGGTTGTAGTAATAGAGACTTACAAAGTCCAAGGAAATGTAAGATGTTCCACAGAATGATTTACTGGAAAATTCTCACAGAAAATATGCAAAACTCCGAAGATCCTAAATGGATTTTCTTTTTCAGGCACACATCCAAAACAACTGCAGCATTAAGAACAAATCTGTAAGATTTCTAAGAAAGGGTGTTTTGGAACAGGTTAGGAGAGAATAGAGGGACAATAGAGTGGGGTTGATGCTTTTACTATGAAGAATATCTCGCAAATAATGAGTGCTTCAGAGTATGGAAATGTTTAGCTACAATGCAGTTTGGATCATATGCTTAGGAACAGATTTTTCCTTTCAGTGTGCATGCCTAGCTGCCATTTCCATTAATGGGAATTAAGTACATGTGTCAAGAGAAGAAGTTAACTCTTAGAAATATAACTAATCTATGCTTTTTTTAAAGAATGTAAATGCCACATCAGGCATGTTCGGTGTTGGCAAAACTGGGTGCTGAATATAGTATAGCAAAATCTGAGAAGGAGAAGGCGGTCTGGAGGACTGAAATTTCTGCGCTATTTAGAGTTTTTCAATTTACTGAATTTCTTCAAGGAAAAGTAAAATCATCTCATTTGCAAGTGGGAAGCCCTCATTTATCAGTTACTTGCTTGCAACTTCAGCAGGGGCCTACCATCTGCAACCCTCCCTGTAAAAGAGAACCAACACTACCCTCGAGAAGAAATCCAAACCCTCATGTAAAATTTGAATTCAAACTTCCCTCAGGGTCACTAAATATTACAATAAAAGTTCCTAATCATTTTTTTTAAAGTAGGTTGACACTCTCTGATCCTGCCAACTCTGCATCAGCCGGGGTAAAAGAACCCCAAAATTAATACAGATGTAAACTATAATATACTTAAAAAAAAAAAGTATATGTAAACATATTTGAAATTAAATTAATTACATCTATATCTTGGAAAAAAAGTAACTTCTAATTGTGAAAACGAGAAAAATTAGAGAGACGATAACACTCTTGATTTTGTGTCATCACCCCTCCCCAGTTCCTTTATTTCGGGTACAGCTTGTTTTGTTATTTCTCTATATTATTGGTTAGCTATATGGTCCCCTTAATGTCTGTCTTAGTAGCCTTGGTCTGCACAGAAGCAGCTTGGGGAAAAAAAAAAAAAAAAGAACAGGACGGTTTAAAAAAAAAAAGTCACAAAACTTGAGCGCATACCCATGGATAGGAACCGTGCTCAAAATTATTTAAGAAGCTAAACTGGATTTCTAATTTACGGTTTCTCGTTAAGGTTCTGAACGTAAAGCGTTACTAAAATAAGAACCTGTTGTTTTAAGTCTTTTTTTTTTTTTTTCCCTACGTTCTTTTTTCAGCGCGGTTATTTAGCCAAGAACGTGGCGTCCTGACCAAAGCCCACAGCCTCACCTTACCCCCAGTCTGGGTTCTCTGCCTCCACCCTGGTCAGGACGATTCTTTCTGAGTGACAGGCCCGTTTCCTGTCAGTGCCCATCCACTCCTCAGCCTCTCGGATGACAACGCCAGCAGGAACATTCCTCCTCCGTGTCATTTCCAATGAGCGCTGTGAACATGTAAATGCCTGCCACAATATACCCAACGGTGACCCCAACTCATTTCATACAGATAACCAACTCCCATCGAGCAGAAATCGCTCCCTTTTCCCTCGGTATGTGTGCGGAGGAGTGGCTGGCAGAAATTCAGCCTCTTTTGAACAGGCAACCTAAATCTTATAGCCAAACATGAGCTTCTCAACCTAAGTATCCTAACAGAACAACTTCGATCTGTTTGTAAAACTAGATACTAATTGTTGAGCATGACTCCAACTGCACTGAAACTGAGATCTTTCTGCTTAACCCAGCAGGCCGTTCTGCGTGGCTCTCAATATAATTCTTGCAGGTTTTATCACCACATTCTCAGCACTTCCCCAATAACAATTCTGTCTCTATTTCTTAACTCTTCCATCAAATGGTATGAGAGTAATCACATTTTGCCTCTGTATTTCTAAACCAACTGTTTTTTCCACTTCAGTCTGCTCTTCCTAGCCTGTGCACCAAGGATGGTGGGTTTAAAACAAACAGATTGGCTTCTATTGGTTGTCTGATGTAAAACAAGCATCATGCGATTACAACAAAAGTGCAAGGGTGTCCTGGAATAATCCACACCACCTAGTCCTACGTGCTTTGTGAAGGCATTCCAGCCTTCTGCTTCTGGTCCTGAGGTTTGCTCTGGTGTTTGCAACCAAAATTCTCCACGTCCACAGATACATCTCCTGTCCACTTCTCTGCACTAGAAGCCGCTGCCTTTTAGTGCCATTATGCTGGTTTGTTACACTTTTAGCTCAGGGAGAGCAGCCACTCCTGGCTCACCAGCCTGAGCTCTTTTGCAGTAGGCATTATACAAACACGTATAGTTCAATTCACAGTTGCCCTCCATTTCATATATACTCCATTGGATTAGGGGAAAAGTGAGAATATAAAGTACTCCCAAATAATATTTCCATTTTCCATTCACTTCTTACTGAAAGGGCAGTGAAGAATTAGATCTTTTGTAAGAAATATCCTCTCCTAAACCAGTTTACAGTTCAGATTGCAATTGCAATTAGAAAAAGAACACAAAAAGGTAACATCTGAACATTCTGCAAATTGCTTATCTGTTTTATTCTGTTTTAGTCTGTATAATAATAAGAATTCATGTAACCGCTATCGAGTGTTTCGAAACTACAGATGCTAAAATGTACAGTTTGTAAATTCAGAACAAATTCTTAAATATATTCCCCTTTCTACTCTACCACACACAAGTTCCCTCCATGACATATACAGTCTGTGATAAGATTAGTACAAATTAGTGTTTATTAAATGCACTCTACTGATATTTAACTTGTTATACATGTCACTGGGAAGATCAAACTGTAAATTAAGCAATGATTCTAATGATGTTAAATGCATCTCTAAGAGAAGGAGTTATTAAACACATTGCTATCTTACACCTTGCACACTAAAACAGCAGTCAATGAGTATGTAGAGTTATGTTTCATTTATAAAGTTACAAAAGCATACCATACCCATTCATCTGTTTTAACGATGCTCTGATGCAGTTTTATGAGTGATTTTCCACTTTCGAGCAAAAGCAAAACTAACGTCGTTTGGTTCTGTCGAAGCAAAAAGCTGAACTCCTGCTTCCAACACACAGACTCCAATTCAGCCACTACTATAGAGAAATAAACACACAAGTAGGGTATAAAACAGACTGATGGCTTTTTGTTACTGCTATTTCTATGGAGGTTTAACTCTTGCTTCTTGCGTCTCATTACACGGAACAGCTAGAAGCTAGAAACATTGCTGGGGTAGCACGCTGAAGGCCCCTGGGAATGCTTCTACACCTTGTATGGGGAAAAACTGAAAAAAAATACTGCTACAGTATTCTGAAGCATAAGTACAGGAAAATCAGAATATCTGGGGACACTCTTCAAAAGCCCTAATGCAATCCAGATACAGGGATGACTACCTTCTACTACCAATTAGCTTGTAAGCAAGACTGATCTTCAACAGTTGCCACTGAGGTATATTAAGAATATAAAATAATCAGAAAGAGGATATAGAAAAACACAGCCAACAACAGAACAAAACTAGTGAGACCACTGGACTGAGACAAACATTCATTAAGATTAAAACACAAGGAAGTTTCTCAGGAATGTTTATCAAAGAAAACTTATGTCATAAATTTTTCTCTCCCTGGAGCAAGTCCAAAGCTTAGTGTCTCTTCTCTTGCCATGTAACATTGTACCAAATCCAGACTGCACATTTGGTCACCCGCTTTTCCCCTTAAATAACACTTTCTATTTCTGATAGGGCTTTTGTTTTGCTTTACAAAGTTCTATTTCTCTTTCTTTGTTGATGCATTTTCCTTTTGTCATTAGTTCAGAGTTGTGTAAAAGTAATTAGTGACAGGATGCCAAAGACCGAACCTCAAAAGCAACCTAAATATTTTGATTCACCAAGAATGCAGTCCATAATTTACAAAGTGCCTGACCCCGTCCAATAAATAAAATAAAATAAATTAGATAACTTCTGCATGTTAACAGCCTGAGGCATACACAGAAAAATGTCAAAATGCAGAAACAGTGAATGTTACCACATCTGATATCAAAGATACTCTTTTGACACTTCTTCAAGAAACACAGTCACATTTTTACATACCTTTTTAGCATTTGACCCCAAATGATCAAGCCTGTCAACCATCTCTCCTGGTATTTGCATGTAGCCACTGCCCTTTCTTGACTGCAATGTGGTTCAAAATCTGGGCACAGATTTCACATATGAGAATGTCACAGGTGAAACCTGTTTTCTAATGAATTCTGAGCTAGCAATAGAATGGCAGCAGGTGTCTCCAGAAGTGCAAATTGAGTGGAAAATAAAAGGAGACAGAGACACCTACTTTTTTTTTTTTTTTACCAACTTGCCATTCATTTCTCAGAGACTTTCAATACTTCTGTACAAGTTAAAACCTGCTGTATGCAGCCAGGACAGGCCCTTGGCACAAAAGCAACTGTACAGAGCTTTGTGACTACAATCTCTAAAAAGATCATAGTTTTTAGAGTGATTTATGGGCCCTTACACATAGAGCCCCTAGAAAACACCCATCGCGCTACCAGGGATATGTGTTTAATTGCATGAAATACCATCATTTCCAATTCATTAATACATACACGTGAAATGCCACCCACAACACTCAGACTTTGGATATGCCTGTTGTAGTTTTCCTGCACCAAACACTGATAATACACTTCTAGTTTTGTCTTTTGTCCCTCAGAGGACTAATTCTTGAAAGTAATCCTACCACTTTTCTAATAGCCTGTTGTGAAGGTCCTTTTCAAAAAAACTTTCTTTTAAGTGTTCCCCCCCACACCTAATTATTGTCTTTCACTATTTGTTGACAAGTGCAAGCAATTATAATTAGACATCATTTTTCTTTACAAAAGCAATGCTGATGGATAGCTATAGTATCACAATGCTCATCTATATGTCTCCTAATTTTACTACTTATTACTATTTCAACCAATTTATCAAGTAAGGAAAGAAAATTGATTAGACTAATTCTCAGCATAAATTCTACTGTTCAATTAAAGGGAAGCAGAAAAATTGCTTTTTCCAACCCTACAGGTTAGAAGCCAATATTAAAGGAAAGACTACATATTAAGTTAGCAGCCTTATTTGAGCTCACCATCAATTTCCAGTGGCACATTTTGACATGTCTAACTTTACCTGGTACTCTGTCATTTGATGGGTTTAGCACCTTCTCTTCCTTCACTTTTTTTTCTTTGACAGTAGTGAATCCTTAGTACTGTGAAAGAATGGCTACAGGTTAGATTTCCTTCTTAAGTCTTCTATGATAGAATAAAACAAGGAAACAATTCTGTTTCTCAGCAAAACCCTTATCCTCCCTACCTATTATACTGTTTAAAATACTGAAGAAAAAATCCTTAACTATTATTCCGTGTTACAGTGCTGAGTGAAAAATTACTTACAAACCTGATGGGGACAGCATTTTATAAAACATCTGAGTTTACTCCTTGCAATTTCAGCAGACCAACCCATCCTCAAGACACTATGCTTGATTTGGATGGGGTTCTCTTGCATTTCTAGCTAGCAATAATCATGACATCCTCCAGTTTTAAGCTACCCCTATGCCAATAGCACACTTCCTTTTCTAATACTGTGTACTAGGGGGTACAAGCTAAGTCTTCAAACAACTTGGAACCAAGTCCATCCCCTTGACTTGGTAAACCTTCAGGGGTTGGTAACTTTCACCATACACTGATTTGCCGTGGCGGCCTATAAAATCAGAGCCTGTCTTTGTCAAGTAAGTATGAAAAGGTATCAGCTCTTTAAAGCTGAGGGAACTATATCTTCCTGCACTAGGCAATTAGGACAGGGATTTTGTGAGATTAAGCCACCATGTAAGATGGTTCGGCTAGCCCATATGAAGAGAAACACAGTATATTTTAGTGATGATCCAATGGCCTGTATTTACCTCAGACACCAGTACAGGTTAGGGGCTGACGTGCTGGAAAGCAGCACTGAAGAGAAGGACTTGGGAGTTCCAGTCGACAACAGGTTGACCACGAGTCAACAATGTGCCCTTGTGGCCAAGAAAGCCAATGGTGTCCTGGGGTGCATTAAGAAAAGTGTGACCAGCAGGTCAAGGGAGGTTGTTGTCCCCCTCTACTCTGCGCTGGTGAGGCCACATCTGGAGAACTGCATCCAGTTCTGGGATCCCCAGTTTAAGAAGGACAAGGAATTACTGGAGAGAGTCCAGTGGAGGGCTACAAAGATGATTAGGGGCTTAGAGCACCTTTCTTAGGAAGAGAGACTGAGAGAGCTGGGTCTGTTCAGCCTGGAGAAGAGAAGGCTGAGAGGGGATCTCATCAATGTTTATAAATATCTCAAGGGTGGGTGTCAAGAGGATGGGACCAGACTCCTTTCAGTGGTGCCCAATGACAGGATGAGGGGCAACAGGCACAGACTGAAGCATAGGAGGCTCCATCTGAATATGAGGAAAAACTTCTTTACTTTGAGGGTGACAGAGCCCTGGAACAGGCTGCCCAGAGAGGTTGTGGAGTCTCCTTCTCTGGAGACATTCAAGACCTGCCTGGACACCTTCCTGTGTGATCTGCTCTGGGTAAACCTGCTTTAGCAGGTGGGTTGGACTGGATGATCTCCAGAGGTCCCTTCCAACTCCAACCATTCTGTGATTCTGTATTTACAAATCTGACTGCAGAGTTTTGTGTGACTGCTCTGCAAAGTTTGTACTGTCTTCATAGGCAGGAAAGAAACAAGATGAAAAAGTTTCAACATTAACCAAAACCTGTCAGGCTATTTTTAATTTTTTAAAAATATGTATTTCTTATAAACCTTACAAAACATTTCCTTGCATTAGAATTTTAGCTGTTTTCATTATTGGTAAATATACACAGTCTCCCTGCCATTCTTTCTGATAGCCACACAGGACCTGTAACATGACCTATCCCTCAAATAAGGGATATTCAATGAAAAATTCTTAGTACTGTATTTTTAAAGGTTACGCACAAAATCTGGGTACTACAGTTGTTGTTCATATGTAGATATTCAGCTCTTAATATAACACAGAGAGTATACTACATGGGGGGGAGCACAGTGAGCAAAACCTCTTAGAAACAGTCTGTTGGATTACTCAGATGTGCATGTTAATGAACACCAGCAATAACAGAAAGGAGGCTCACCCCCAGCTACACGGGCAGTACAAAGGCAACAGACCCATTACATATGCTTAACTGGATCCCACATCATGTGGACAGTGAATCCCACCCATCTGTGTTGCAGTAGCCTGACCGCACATAGTCACTCTCTGCAAAAACCAGGAGCACCTGTCTACGATATTCAGATCTTCAGCATCAGTCGCTGAAGGGTCAGGTGTTGCTGAGCTGTTCCTGGCCATCCAAAAATCTAATTGATCACTGCCCAAAGCAATGAGGCAGAAGGTTATCACTGAAAGCCACAGCACTTTGCCCAATTCTTTACAGTTTGCTAGTCTAGAAAAGATTTCAGACTTACCATGTTCACTGAGTCAGCTATAAAATAGAAGAGGATCCCTGTAAGCAACACGTTCAGGTCTTGTGGCATCATTCCCATACTAGTGAGTAAAAGTTTCTTCGTATTTAGACAACAGACAATTCTTACTTCTGGTGATCTAAAATACATCCACAACATTTGAGGTTTTTCTCCCTTTATTCATGGGTAACCATATAAGTGTCATTGTTTTTTCAGTGTTTAAATACACAGAGCTGAATGAAAGAAGTATTCACCGAAAGCATTCAGTTTGGGTACTGTCATCTATTTCAAACATCAAAAAAATACAAACCTAACAAAAATCCTTAAAAGATAAGTGTGAAGTGCCTTTCTGAGTACAAAGAATCTATAAAGCTGTCACTAGGTGGGTCCATAGCAATGGATTACACTTGCAGAGATGTTATAAGCAAAACATTAGTGCTTAAAAGAGATGCAATACAGACCAAAAGAGAGCCTGGAAACGGGAAAACAAAGTGGGAAAGATTCTTTCCTCCAGCTGCACAGCCCTCAAAAGCAAAGGGCTCAGGGGCTGTATGATGGACTGGCTGCCCACCCTTGTAGATGCTTTTGTTAGGAAGAGTACGATTCGAATTATAACAGAAGTTATTCATATTTTCTGGTAAACATGATCGCACGCTCACATAAAAATGGTATTTCTCCTTTCTGTAGGAGTAAGGTTCAGGATGAAGGAAGGTGTTTTTACAGACCCAAATCTCTGCACCTTCAAGCTAAAAGAAGAATAATCCTAATTCATCCTTCAAAGTATTTTTTTGGGGGCAGTGAGTGGAAAGAAAAGTGTCATTTCTTAAATTACTTTCTTCTTGAACTGTCATAAGAGTAGGGTGTGGGCTCCAGGTAAAAAACCCATTATTTTTGGTCTGGTCACATTTATTTAGATCTGGCCGGACTTCAGCCAAGTAGAAAACTGTCTCAGTGTAGCCACCATGACAGAAAAGAAGGAATAACAGTTATTTTCTCATTTCTGCTTAGCAGAAGCTCCTATCAGAATACAAAGATGATGGAAAACGTGGGTGGATTATTTGGTTCCAGCTGGCTCCACATCACACAGTAAGGAAATGCCACGATCTTTGACAGGTTCGTATTAGCAAAAATTAAGCAAAAGATTATGGGAAAGCTTCCCATTCCATTATCAAATAATTTGGGGGAGGGAGAAGGACGGGAGACTAGCAGTTTTTCTTTCTGAGTTCTCACGAACTGTCTATTTTTATGACCCTTTTAGTGTTGAAAGTATTGTCTGAAATAAAGGCTAATCTCAAAGGATGTGAAAGCAAACCTGTCGTTAGATTATTCAGAAAATGTAAAGCAGGAAGAAACGAACCATTTTCATCTGGTAGAGCTGCTACGCAGCAGGTCTAACCTACAGACTGGTGATAGGTGTCAGGGCCTGGGGGGCACCGACAGCCCTGACTGTCCCCCTGCCCACCCCCCTGCTCTTGTCTAGGGTGGTGGGACAGGTCCTGGCTCTCAGGCCCTGCCCGGGTGGTCTGGGGGAGCCCCCACAGCTCCTGGTCCCCAGGGAGCTGCCAGCCCCCATTGGCAGCCTGGTGATAGGCCCTACAACGTCACCCACTCGTGACACAGCCAACAACCTAACGCCAGTAACAAAACCTACCCAAAACCTCCAATACCTAAACCAAATTAAAATTGGTATCACAAGCATCTTCCCGACAGAGGCGAGAGTGGGAACACGGTGTTCCTACATGAACGCGCTGCTCCCAGTGACACACAAAAGTTTATATCGTGTATAGAATCAGGTGCCTTACGCACTACACAGAGACTGATACATGGCAATCAATAAGGAAGTAGTGGGGACAAGATTTAAATAATTTCCCCCACCGGTGTTTGAATTCACTGCTACCACAGAACAGCTCTTTCCCCTTGAGACCCATAATCTGACAGTACCTTCCACCTTTGGATCTTACCAAGCCATTGCTTTCAGGAGAGGAGAAGGGACCACCCACTCCCTCTGAACAGCACCAGAAGAGGAAGAAGGGAGGGCAGTGCCCACAGCTCTGGCGCTTTGATGGAAAGGTTAAGTACCATGATGACGATCCGCTGGCATGGCTGCTAAGGTAGCCAACCAAGGTGATGGTCCTTCAGCTTCCAGACCACCTTCTGTGGTCTCTTCCTTCATTTTACATGAAATGGCCATGAATGAAGTATTAAAATTGTTTCATAACCTAACTCATTAAGCTAGGAGAGAGATCTCTTTCTGCAGCCAAATTAGTCTTTTATATTTTTTGGCCAGTCCGAACAATTTCATTAAGAACATTGCAGATCTCAGCCAATCCCAGATTCTCCAGTTCTGGTGGCTGGGCCACTCGCCTCAAAAGTGGGAAACACACATCTGACCCCACTTTGGTGAGAGGAGACACAGAGCAGCATTTAATTTGTGGATCTGAAGACATCTCTGAGGTGCTACACCATTCATTTCTGCCAAGAGAGCAGCACTTCTGAGTCCACTTTAAGTGAAGGATCTCAAGCAATTGGGAATTTTCAGCACAATCAGGGTAGACAGAAGCTAAGAAGAGGTTCTTGGATCACAAGACTTCATTTAAGCACTTAGGCTCTGTCGTTGTTCACTTTAAACACTTGCAGATACGAGCCTAAGTGAAGCTCCAATTAAAGAGAACACGATATTTCCTATACAAAGAAAACAAATGTGGTTGGAATAAAACTCCCAGACAGGAAACAGACTGGAAAGACATGCAGACTTAAGAGCATGTACCTTAGTATTTAGCAGTCCCTTGGAATTAGTACCTTTTTTTCCTAAAAACACACTTGTTACAATTTTGATATCTGCTCAAAGCCATACAGATGCTCAAGGAGTGGCAACAGTTAATTTTTGTCAAGTATTTCTGTCAAACCACACTAGGATATATGCAGAACTCGTCATATGGTTCTTTCAGTACAACACTCAGCCAAGACAACATAAGACAGCAGCACTATGGTAGGAGCTAAGTACTATTATATCATCAGGACACTCAAATGAACACTCTAAAGACACTTACTCAGTAATTTCTGAGCAATTTCAACTACAAAATTAACCCTTTTTGATTTCAACATGCACCACCAAAAATACATATCATGTAATCTCTACATACAGAAAATGTAACTGAGGTAAAGATGAGCAGCCTAATAGTTTGCACAGGTGACTGTAGGGTAGGAATTCCACAATTCATAATGTCCATGCTGATCCAGCCACTCTCAGATTGTCAAGATCTTGTCAACTCTAGCACTAAGTATCTCAGCTGTGAAAAAAGTATGTGTTTTGTGGGGCTTCCAAGAGAATCACTTAATGGTTTGGGTTTTTTCTTTTTTACAGCGCTTTCAAAATATAGACTACTGCGTAAGTGCACAGAATAGCTAAAAGAACTGACAATAGATCTGGAATTTTCCTTTGGTGAAACGATTGTCACAACAGCCACAATTTCTCTCATCAAGAGACTGTATTTTCTGTAAATCACTGCTAGTATGTTATTAACTTCTCTAATACATGGCAAGGATTTGTGGAAACCAAGACAAAAGTTCAGGAGAGAGGTGGATCTCACCAGGGCTATATTCTGCAGCTTCCTCGGGAGTCGTCTCATCAATCATCTGTTACTAAAAAGGCAGAGATCGTGCGAGGGAATGGAATACTACTTATTGGATGACATAGAAGTATCACGAACATTCACTTGAGGAAAACTCAGTGTTTTCTCGTACTTAGTTTGCATTCTTTTGGATTTATGGCTGTTCTGAAGAGATGAGGCTAACAGTGGTGGACATCGTAGCTGACATGCTATTTGGTGTGCTATTTGGATTTTGGTCAATGGAGGATTTTGCTTCACATGAACATCAAAGATCCATGATCTTGAGCAATGCTGATAAACCAGAAAAATCTGTGTTGCAAATCTGATCTATTCCATGTCAATAATGCTGAAAAAAAAAAAAGGCCTCTTATCTCATGTTGTATACTATGTGCTTCCAATTAAGCCTGAAAAGAGAAAAGCAGGGAAGAAGGCAAAAAGACCAACAAAACTCAGAACTTTTTAAGTTCTTCAAAAAGGTTCTGTTCAAACAGCAGATCAAAGTATAGTCTGGTTCTTATTTTATCCTGTTGGCTTATCCATCCACCATAAGGACTTCTTTAATTCCTGTAAAACAACTGTGTGTTCAGGAGAGTATCTATTCTGAAAATGTTTCTATTCATAAAAACGGTCTTACTGAGTTCTAGCTCTCCAGTATGTTTGCAACTAAATGTGAGATATACTGACTGACAGATAAAAGATGTCTTTTTCAAGCACCAGTCCTGAACACTCAGTAAGGGATCACAAAATCAATCTGGTTACCTAGTGGCTCATCCAGCAACAATAGGAATAGATAATTCATTCACTGTCAACATGGGGACATCTCCATTGCCTTCGCTGCCTTCAGTGGAGCTGTGCAGTTTAGGTGGCCTTGTGGAAGAGCCACATTCAGACGCCTGCTCCTGATGCACGAAACAAAGGAGGTTTCATACCCCTATTCTCCGAAGCTGCTGCTCGTACAGTGTGGAACAGAGGTCGGCAACCTTCCAACGTTGATGTGCCAGATTGTAATTTTCTTTCCCAAATTAGAATTTAAGAATGCTGGCGGGAACTTCGCAGGATCAAACAGACGCTGCCTCTCAAAGAGGCAACACGCTGCCAATCAGCTGATTGGCAGTATCTTGCCTCTGTGTGAGGCAGGGGCTCGGGGCTCCCAGGGAATTTGGATCTCAGTAGGAGCCAGTACCACTCAGAGATACTTCCTGCACTGGCCTTCCCGTGTGCCACTCTAAATCTGCCCTATGGTCCTGATGCCATAAGTGGCCAGTTCCTAACTTCTACCCTAAAAACGCATCCAGATTTCGAAGCCACAGCCCAACTTGGGCACAGATTCTAGCACAGAGGCAAAGGACCAAGCGGAAATAGCATTTAACACTCCCTGAAGCTTGCAAAGTCATGGGAAAGATTACAAACTTCCTCAGTGGTGCAAGTTCATTTTTAACTCTGAGTTTCTGTCCTGGGGTACATGGGCAATTCCAGTGCCCAAACACACTCTTTAGAGAAAAATTCACCTAGAATAATTATATGTGCCCTTGCACTAGCTTCAAATTCATGTATCTCTTTCACTTTCAGGATTTTCCAAACATTTTTAACTAGTCAGAGAGTAAATACACATAAATGCAACACACTGGTTAGGGTGGAATAGATAACTGCAAGCAAATCTGCACATTTTAAAATGAAAAATACTTGAGAAAACAAACAGTAATTTTCTGAGGTTTTTTGGCAAGGTAGTTACCTGAGCTTAACTGAGACACAAAGACTAATCTCTACTTTTTCTTCCAAAAACTGGAAAAGAGGACAAGAGCCTTCCCACCTCTTTCAGCTCGAGTGAGCTGCTGTCATGTTTTGCAGCCACACAAACCGTGTGCATAACCAGCGGCACTGCCACCAGCCACAACGAAGGGATATGAGTGTGGAACGATGCTCTCCTCAATTCTACACTTTCCAGCCAAACCGAGTAGCGGTGCAATCGATAGAGCTGCCACCGTGTTCCCTTTAGGGCACTTAAGAGCAGCACTGGCTGCTTCCCATCTTCCTACTTGCTTTTCCGTGCGGGCTGTAGTTCACGATCTTCCTCTGGGAACAGCAGTGGCTTCAACTTCTGTGCCACTGGCAGCACTTCACTGGCTTTTGTTCAGTAAATAGCCTAATTCTGCTGAGGTGGGAGCAGCTGAGACTGTTTGTGATATATTGTCCTAGCATGAAGCACACTGTCACCTGGCAGGATGATTGACTAGAGTCTGAAGCTTGGCAGAATAGCGTTTTGCAGTTAGTTTGGCATTTCTTTATTAAGTTCAGGTTAGATTCACTTAAGAAATGCACTTGCCAGCTATGCCATGTTTCTGACTTTATATCCATCATGATGATTAATGGTCTATTTACAAAGATATTCATAATGAAATTCTTACCTTCTTTTCGCAGCCTAACATAAAACACACCTATCACTGTATTCTATTGAAGCAAGCCAAATTCCATTAGAAACATCTTCAGCCATCAGCATAGGATCTTTCCATAATCTACATAAGTCCAAAACCTTCTAAACACGAGTGCATATTTTCAGGAATTTACATGGTTCAAAAATGACACATACTATACAAAAATAGTCTTCACATTTCTGCTTTTCCCCCTCTTCTCTTTGCCTCTACATTCCTCTAATTCAGTGAGCCATCTAAGAATATAAGAAATTTTGACCGTCTGCTTCTATGCCTATGCAATGATCAGAGCAGAACTATTATAATGGTAGTGCTTGGGAACCTCAGCCACCAGTGGATGGTGGTTGCTACGTAAACACAGAGAAAATAATAGTTCCTTCCCCAGGCATTTTGCAATTTATGAACCAGAGGCAGAAGCTAGACTGGAGTGATATGGAAGCAATGAAATACTTTTGCTCAAGATTATTTTGCACTGATCTCACAGAGACCCATCAAGCTTTTCTAGATATCAAGACAAACTATCATCCAGCCACAGTTTCAACAACTTCATACACCACATTGTCAAGCTTCGCAGACTACCACTGTTCTGTGGTTTATTGCTTAGGAATGGCTCGACTGTACCATGTCACCTTCTGCAGTAATGGACTTCCATCCAGGGCTGTCACTGCTACTTTGAAAGCTGAGAGTACAGACTGAAAGACACAGCTGTTCTATGAAGCAGTTATGAAGAAGTTATTAATCCCTACAAGCATATAAATCACCATGGCCAAATGCAGTACAGTTTCTCTAGTATATTTTACTCCCCCTCTGAAATACGAATTCCTCTTGCTCAACCTCCCTTATGATATCCATAGATTTTTTTTTTCTTAAGTACCTAGTGTCAGATTCTCAAAAATGCCTTAAAACGTAACTAAGAAATCACTCCATAGTATTCAAAACTACTGAAGTAGTGCTTAAGCACCTTTGAAAATCCTGGCTGACATTTTGATGAACCTCCTAGTGTCTAAACATCTTACACACTAGCCCATCATGCTAAAAAATTTCCTCAAAGCTTCCTCTGCTTCCCATACACAGCTCAGTGCTCTGTGACAATAATAAACCCTTTCTTCCTGGGTTAAATCTGGTAGCAGCCAAGTTTTCCCTTTAAGTATTTAATTAATCTCACTGCCGAAGTATTCTTCTTGAAACCTTGATAAAGAGCCACTTAACGCTCAGAATTAAAATTTATGGGAAAGAAAGCTTGGATGGGATTTGTCTCACCTAACACTACAAATCTTCAGCATAGCTGTTAATATCTGAGCTAGGCTCGATTTGCAGTTAGCGGAGACAAGTAGGGTCTCACAGGACAGAATTAATTTGACCCATTCTAAATAACTACTAAAGGATTTGGTGAGTTGCATCTCAGAATTCTGCTTTGACCAGAAAGGAAAAAGATAACTAACTTCAGCATAGTATCTGCCTTGAAGCCATCTGAACTCAGGTGAGATGAATTGCACCACTGTGTCTGGAGGTTAAAACAGGATATTGACAGTCCAGTTTTACGAATTCCTTCCTTTTTGTCATTGACTCCAAACATAACCACCAGAAAATCATTCAACTACTCAATGTTTCAGTTTATGTATCTATAAAAAAGGTGTATTATAGTGCTATTACATTCTAGATATGCTGCAGAGTCATAGCAAGGCAAAACTAGGTCTTGAAGGTGTGTTGAGCACCTCAGACTAAATATATTAAATATGCGCAAACCATATTTAAGAGACTACTAAAGAATGGGGGAAACAACCGACAAGACTTGGAGCAAGGAATAAAAGAGATTAAATTCCACTTGCTGTACATAAACGTTGTGAATAGTCTATCTTACAGATGTTTAGCGTGTTGCACATGCTCAAGAGATCTAATATTTCAAAGTCGATTTTTTCCACACCATGAGGAGAAGCAAAGAACTTGGTGAAATTGTCATCTGGAGTTACAGGCCGCATGCAAGCCAGGAGAGTTTATTGTGCTGCTAAGCCTTGCAACAGTGTAAACGAAGCTCCTGTTGCAGGGTGCTAATCTTCTCAGAATTCTTATTAAAAATGAATGATTGCGTGTATTTCCAAACAGCCAGGGCACCAGTTTTTTATTTACTAAGCCCGTGAGCATTGCTTCCAGTGCATTTTTGCAAGCTTTTTATAAAAATAGAAGGGGAAAAAAAAAAAGGGGTTGAGATGGCTATTTGCATGGATTTTTTTTTCCCCTCCCCCCTTTTCCCACCTTAGAAGGTCCAAAGGAGACATCTGTTTAAGTTGCTAGCCAGAACAACACAGAAAATGTTGTTTCTGGACTTGGCACTCACCCATTCCATGTCTGGAAGCAAATGGTTAATGCTCCCTACGCAGGCAGAGGTGCTGTAAAGGCGGGGGGAACTGAGCACCCAAGGTGATTATAGCTGAAAACATGAGTCTAATGTAGGGAAATAATTCATCTTTAAATAATTGATTATTATCTACAAAGTTATCATTATAATCATGTTTATAATGAATGCATGTTTTACCAATTTGAAATAACTAAGTATTCTAATCTTAGCAAGCTTAAAGAAAGTCTGTTAATGAGATAAGAATATTCTCCTTTCTATGCATGTAATACAAATGTATGAACTGCTCTTTTTTTTTTTTTTTTAGTTCAGAATAGATGCTTGCAAATGGATTACTCTGGGATGCCTTCTTGCAAATTCACCAGTGTGAGTGCAGGTAGTATCACGATGGAACACTGTTGGGAAAAAAATCTAGATAGCTGTAGATTTTAAATTGTCCCTGCTATTTCAAATTGATATGGCCTTTCCCTTCAGTTCATTGTGCCATTCCTTCAGTTCGACGGCCTTTCCATTCAGTTCGGTGATGTCTTCACTTCTGTATTTCACTAGTGGCTGAGACAAATCCCACTCTTGAATATCTGTGCAGCATTGTCAACACAAGGCTGCAGAATAGAGAGCAACCTTACTTTAGTGGGAACTGATGATCCTCGTAAAAGAGCCTATTCTTTCAGTTCCCTCAGTGGTATTTATTTTTCATTCTTCCCAGGCAGAGTACAACCTTTCATTTCAAATGAAAACTGTACTATAAATATCAACACTGTAGCCACTTAGAAACCTACGCTCATACTGTGTTAGGTGTTAACTTCCACCAAAATCAATGGAATTTAGGAATTTAAATCTCTTCAAGGATTGGGGATTTAGGCTAATATAATGAATTCTCAAAGTATTATACTTTGAAACCAACTGGCAAATACAGTCACCAGACAATATTCCTGCTTACTTTACAAACAGAGCCTCATATATTCTACATTTTACCTAGGGCTGATGGTGTTAGCAACATCATCTAAACACTTACGGTGAACAGCTTGACAAATGGCAGGCAGACGCTGCCCACCCTGTGCAAACCTCACAGTTGTGGTCAACAGATGGATTCAAGTTCATAATTTTCGTCTTGGAAAGGTGGAAGACTAACAATAGGCGTTTTCCTGGATATGTATTCAGGACTTTTTCATATGCTTCCCTAGTAGTTTACACCAGTGCTTGGAATTGTTGCCCTTCAGGTCACGATAACAAAGGACACCAGTTCTTCTCATTTCAGATCAAATGGAGCATTGTGACACAGAGATCATCGTCTAGGTTATTATCTGTCCAGTGAAATGGACTACAATGGATTTTCTGTTGCGTAATTTGAGGAATTCAATTTTATGAATGTGTAGAATTTTGAAGCGTTTAAAAATAACCTAAAAATACAATTTTCCCCATTTTTGCAAGAAACGCACAAGTTAAAATGCCATCATTTTGTTACTCGGCAAAACACTGATTACCAGTAGTAGGCTGATCCTTCAGGAAAAGAACGAGTCTTCTTGTTACAATACTGCCATTGCCGAGAGACAAGTTCGCCTGACAATCATAAATCAGCAGTTGATGTTCCAATTAACACCACTGAGCATCACTTTTTTAGGGGTATGTAAATTGAAACAGTGCTTTTACTTTTCCTAATCAGATTGCTGCTCATTTGGGTACTTTAGCTCAAAGCAGGAATCTGGACTAAACTTATATTTGTCAAAATAGCAGGAGTTAAGCTCTGACTGCAGGTTGCGCATTGCATGTGTAGCTACACGTCTGTGTGCAAGAGAAATGGAAAAGCAATGGGAAGTCGGGAAGCAGAGCCATTTCCAGTATTGCAGCCGTTTTGCCTCTCCTTGTGTCCTCCCTCCCCTATTTTACGAGCCCCTGGAAAGGGGGAGCCTGGGAACAGGCCATCGCAAGCAGCACTGCTGCTATGGAGTCCAGAAACACCAGGAAACAAAACAAAACAGAAGCCCTGGGATCTAATAAACAACACGTCGTCCCTGTGGACTTCTACTCACTCAGAATGATTATTTTAACAGTATCCAAAAGGCCAGCGTATAGATTGATACGGGCTACAGTAGCAGGGATTCCGCCAATTTGCCTCCACGGTGAGCACACGGAGAAGCGATGCCCTTCAGCAAGGTCCGTGGAGACAAAGAGAAGACACACGGCTAGACCTGTCTCGGGCTCAGAACCAACCCTTCTTCCAGCCTGGTAGGGAAGACAGCTACCCACCCTGTGCCTTCCTTCAGTTCACAGCAATAAACTTCTCCTACCGTTTAGTTCTCACGCAGCATAAAACAGTTGCTCACGCGAAGAGCAGTGTAATATCAGTGTCCGGCAGTCTCAGCCCAAATGCATCTTAGTGGCTGTTAATTGGAAGCTTGTCATCCCAGCCCTTTTCCTAAATAGTAATGCCCACCTTCGAATACCCTTAAAATTGTCTTTGAAACCGAGTTCACATTCCTGGCATTGTTAGTTCAGAAGATCTATCCAGTTTCAGCCTTTTCATGTTTATTAATTAAAAGGTGACCGAAAATGACATTATCAAAGCCTGCATTAAATTGCTCTCTTTGTTTTACGATGGTTAGAGGTCCCCAAATGGAATTGAAAAGGCCACATGTATTACAATTATTATTTTTTTTAAGCAGACACCACTCTGTCATCATATACTAGATTCAAAGCCACAGGCCACAGTCAAACACACAAAAGAATAGCTGGCTTTTTTCTCTTTCAAATTATTGATATGTAAGAGAGAGGACAGAGTAATTGTTTAATCACTGGCACATTGCTTTAAATCTAATTCTCAGCACACACAGGGAAAACACAAATGGATGGAAAGGGCACTGAGGCATTTGAGTTGATTGATAGCAGGTCAGTGGCCAATGCACAATAGTTTAGATATAAAACAGAGCAAATTAAGAGCATTACATTCCAAAAGCATTATATGAAGCTGATCTCAACCAGAGAGATGGTTAATACTATCAAAAGGTGGAAATACTAGCCAATGTGCTCACCCAGCTTATGTGTGCAGTACTGTATGTATAATGGATTGTACTGGGAAAGAAAAGGTAGGAAATCAAGAATGGAGTATATTTTTGCTGCTCTTTAGAGCACTCACTTCGAAGCAATATTTGCTTATTTGAATAAATCTTATGCTCCAGAAGCTGACCCTTTCAATTAAAAAAATGACAGCGTTACTCGTGAAAAGCAGTCCCGATGGCCTCAAAAAGTACAGGCAAGCCATCTAGCTTTCAAGCTAAATTCATGTACATCCTAATAGCACAGGGTAAGCCCATCTACACAGCAGGTAACTTTTTACATAGGTAATATTTTGTATCTGCTTGACATGCACAGTGCTCTACTAATCTAACCAACCCACTTGGTCTCAGTGAAAAGGCGGGAAGAAAGTTTCTGCGGTTATTACACTCCCTGAGGTTTTCTGACCACTTCACGTAATTAGTTCTGAGCAGTTTTAAAATGCCTTTCTTTCCTATTCCTGTGATATGTATTAGATTTTTAACGTATGTATTTCATGTCAGCAGATCACAGGGGACCATACAGGTGAACAGATTATGAAACACAGTAAAGCTTAGAACAACATGCAGCAGACCAGTAGCAGCCCTCCTGGAGGTTTATGTGAACAAGAAGTCCCTGGTTTTCTGATCACCCCCTGTGGATTTCAATGTCAGAGTAGCACCAAAGAGCAATTATAAAGTTTTTAAAATACACTATCAGGCTCTGGTTTGAACAGGTACTAGAGAAGAAAGTCGCTGTCAACAGCTGGAGACTTAGCAACTGACAGAAGAACCTACAGAGCCCTGGAAAGCCTCTGCAAGTGCAGCGGGAATCGGGATCGCTCAAAGAGCTGTTCAAGCTAACTGCGGGAACTTAGGGGATAAATTTTTTACATCTTTTATGATGTAAGGTGCTATTGCTCAGGGCTACAGTCCCGGCTACTTTTTATATCCAGATGAAACTGTGGGCTGCCAGGACTCAAGCCCTGTTTCAGTACTCAGACCTGAGGACTCGTGTTTCACGGGAGCTACGGCTTTCACGCATGTATGAAAAGTGAGTTTTAAAGTTTCTTCAAATTGAAGTTCCCGTGAGTCGGTTCACTTAGATGGAACTGATTTGGCTACTTACCAAAAGTGTACCAGAATCTGCCCTTTGATTCCCAGGCAGAAAAGACCAGGTAGCTCATTGCCTCATCAAGTGATTTGTTATGACCTAATTGTATATTTAGATGTAAGTGTTGCCTTTGGATTTGCCTGTAAGGACACAATTTGACCCTTTCCTTTTTTATCCAGCTGAAATGAAATTAAGCCTAAGTAACACATCAAAAGAGGCTGGAAATTGCAGGTGGCACCACTTAAGGATTAGTATTATCTATTGATATTACATTAATCAGATATTCCTCTTGTTCAAGTTATTCAAATCCTTTTTTCAGGGCAGAGAAAAGAAACACAACTTGTACTGGAAATTAAGATGTGACCCAGCCTTCAGCTGCAGCTTTTGCTCTTTTCTTGACACCACCTAGCACAAATGACAGAACTGGGAGAAAGCCCAGCTAAGAATACTCCTAGACCAGAGAAATGTACCCAAGCAATATATCACTCTTTGGTTACTAACTCTCAGAAGTGATTTCAATAGGACTCTTATTTGTTTGCAACATTCAGCAAATGATATTCAGGATTGGGACTGATAATCCTGACTTCGTCCAAGGAACTGAACAGGCCAAGGAACAAATCATATGGAGAACTACCAATTTGACAGTAGTAGAAGTACTTCATAAAACAGGGCATTTCTGTAATACAATGTGGCTGAACTTGGCTGCTGACTGTGGCATAGCAGCTCTGTGAATGAACAGAGAATTTCAGTCCCTAGAGCTCAGTTCATTAGCCTGCACTAGCATTAACATTATTTCTTGGAAACAGAGGAAGAATAGGACTATTTCACAGGTATTTCTGGCTCCATATACATGTACAATATAATAGAACATCCTACATCCATATATTTTAGTTGGAGACATCTGGCTATTAACGGCGAACATTTACAATTAAAAATACATTGCCCTCACCGAAAAAGTTCTGGCTTAACAAGTGAAGGTTGTTTTCATGATGCCCGGAAGTTTAATAGCCTCAGAAAATTATTCACAGACCAGTAACATGTTATCTTCTGTGATGGTTAACCATTATTTTATAAAAATAAAGCTTTTCTTAAGAGCACCAGGTCTGGGCTACAAGTTGCAGCTTTACTCCCTAGATGCACGGTTTTTCTTTTCAACCAAAATTGCAGAGAAAGTAAATACTGTCAAATCAGACAGTGTTGCAAACAGCCATCATGACAACTTCATCTTAGTATGTCAACATACCAAGCGTTTCTCCTAGATACCTCGATGGGCCAGATTCAGTGACCCCAGAGCCAGAATAACTTTCAGTGGCAGAAGCAGCTCTTCCTGCTGGCTAGACAAGAATAACAACAAAAAAAAGCCATTTCTTAGAGAAAATAAGGAACACTGAAAGAACGAGTGAAAGAGCAGAAGAATGGACATGTAGAGGGGGATGCTGGAAGGAGGCAAAATGGAAATGTAGAAAGAAAGAGGTTAAAGAAAACCACAGGATGCGTAGATAACAAGGGATGATAGGACAAGTATTTGAGCTGAGAGTGACTGAGCTTATACCCAAAGCCCTGACATTTTCAATCAAGTCTCTTCTTTTATTCAGACTTGTAAATACACGCAGCTCGCTCTGCCATTCTGCTGCCTGGCAGGACTGACTCTTCCCAAAGAGATGCCCCACGCTACTTCCAGAGGAACTGAGGCCACCCAAGATATTCTTTTGCTGCGGATCTAACCCTCTTTGAGCAGCTTCCCTTTCATATTGGGCCTGGCATGGTTTGTCTTTTTTTGTTACACTATTAGATTCCTGCAGCTGCTCTGTAGTAACACGCTGGCCACTACAGGCCGTAGGTGGTATGGAGGAAGGAGGGGGACACACCAGAAAGGAGTCAGGTAAAGCCACTTCCTTTTCCCAGGTGCACATTTAGAGATACAAGGCTAGGTAATTGCCTTAATTTCTAGTCAAGAAAGCCAGCAGCAGCTAAATCTTGCCAATAAAAACTACTGCTTTTTTTTTAAGTGCTACAGATACGGAAAATCCTGAATGATCAGAAAGCATTTTTGTTTTTTTTGTTTGTTAGATCCAAGAAGACAAGCTGTTATTTTATCACCCTGTGTAGATGCTCCTACTTTGACGGACAAAATGTCTAGAACAATTGGACCACAAAGTGACATAAATCCCAACAGAACAAAAATATATCCATTACCTACAGTATGTCCAGAATCAATCTCTGTGAGGGATGATTATGGTATTGACCTGAGATCTGTCAGTACATTTTCCTCTGAGAAGTCCCTAGTGCTTGTAGACAGGGCCCCTGTGGGGGTTTATCTTTCATGTACACCAATATGAACTGAATACTAAAAACTCGCCTTGTGTGTGTTCTTTTCTTAGCCAGACTATAACAATTAATGTCTATTGAATTATTAGCTGGATACAAGCTGGGTTTAAAGCAAATTAATATATATGGTACAAAGAATCTACATCACCTCAGTGACTGAGATGCTAAGTAAGTCGCTCCACAAGATAAGCCTTCTCACCTCGGTGCTTGGTCTACCTGGACAAACTCCAGTAAATATCTGAACAAATTGGGTAATCAGGATGGCAGCAGAAAGGCATCAAAAGCTGAACAGGGGATAATCAACAACAGAAACTCCTTGCTGCCTAATGTATTGTAACTTCTAATTATTAGAAAGACCCTTGTGTTCATCTGGAATTAATACAATCATTTTTTTTTCAGACAGTCGTTTTGGTCTCTGGGGAAAATAGAAAAGAGTTATTGTATCTCCTTCGACAAAGGAAGATACATCCAGTCTGACTGCAATAACTGCAAGTGGACTAACCACACAGAATTGCCTTCAAAGATCACATCACCCTCCAGACCCAAATAACCCAACCAAGCCCAAACATTAATTCATGTACAAAAGCAGAGTTCTGCTGGAGGACAGAAAAACCAACAGAACACAAACCTTGCCATGTAACCCAGCATCATGTAGATGGAAGAATCACCCTCCTTGTTCCTCTGGACACTAACCAAAATAAAGTCGGGAATTTTAGTACACTGCTGACTAATAGGATTAAAACCAGGTACGTGAAAGTTGAGAATGTCTCCCAACACCTAAGGCTGTCTTGGCAATCTGGCATCACACAGGAGCAAAACCATGATATGAGAAGCAATGTAACAAGCTGAACGCCATAGCCCAGGGCCTCCATGCACTCAGAATATCTCTATCACCCTGTTTTCTCTTACATCCCAGAAAACTGAGATCAGCTAAACAGCCTACAACAAAGTATTCAAAGGAAATACACGTGCAGCTCCCTCCAGTCTTTAATGAGTCTGAAGCCCAGCTCTCCTTGAAAACAAAATGGAAATTCAAAATGAGTTTCTCTGCTTGTGGCACACATTATTGCTGGGGCAGCTGATACTTTGCCCCCAAAAAACATACGACAAAATCCTTCTCTGGCCAGGATCCTCAAGTGCTCATATCACATCGCTTGAGAGGCAAAGAGAGGAGAAGCTCACAGACGGGAGGCGGCAAAGTTCCCTCAGGAATCCCAGCAGTCTATCCCATGTCAGCACAGGGTTGAACATGTGTTATAAACCTGAAGACACCTGGTAATGCCAGATTTAGATTGCGTTCAGACCTTGTGATAGCGTGCAGTTGTGGCTGATCTCATGACACAGTTCAGGCTTGGAAGCCACACTTCCATTTTTCAAGAGTCAGTGGTTACGCAGCCTTACTCTGTGCAGAAATATAGCATTCGGGGGACAAGAAGTTCCTTTGTATTTGCATTTTTAGAACACTTAAAATCTGTCACAGAACGTTTTTAAATTAAAACACTTGCCATACAGACTAGACCTGTTCATAATCAGCATAAACACATATAACTGCCTTCAATGCTTATACACAGACAAAGAGGATTTTTACCCAGCATTCTGCAGCCATTCCAAGTTTTAGCATCATAGCAGCTTACAGGATGGGACGTGGATCGCACATCACAGTGTTTGATGCATTAAAAAGGTTTTGTGTTTTTTTTTTTTTTCAGTCCTTTTGCAGTACATCTGCAGGAGACTACTTTCAAGCTGGGACTATCACTACACCAAATTGGAATAAATACATCTTTTGCATGCTTATAAACACACATACACAAAGTACAAATACGCAGACTGTGTACTTCTCTGCAAGAACTCAAAGAATTTTTCAAGCATCAGTTGATTAACCAAATAAAAAAATCACAGAAAGGGACACAAAATTTCCCATATCCGCATTACAGTGGAGTAAATTGAGGTAAAACCCCAACAATGAGTGACTCACCAGGTCCCAGGCTGTCAGGAGTAGCAAGTGCCAGTCCTTAGCCAAAAGCTCAGCCTGGCTCTGCTACCGGGCTTGGTTCTGCCCCAGCACTCTCGCTGAAGATCCTACAAAGCACTTACATTTAATCAGGTAAGTACTCTGGACATTGCAAGATCAAGCCTCAATGAAATATTTAAGAGACATGCATACAAACCCAAAGGTAACTGACATCAGGAACAACCAGGGAGTCTAACAAATTAAAGAAAAAAAAATCTTCATAGCGATATAAAGAGAAAAAACAGCTTCTGAGGGTGAATAATTAGAAAAGAAACAGTGCTTTAAATTTAAATCTGAGATGTGTGCTCAAAATCTGATGTTTTGTACAATAAACATCACTGCAGAGGATGCATGGACAGCTGAAACAATCACATGAAAACTCAGGTTGCAGTGACTAGTGCTGAGGTAACTTCAGCTACAGCAGCACAAAGGTTGCTCCCATTTACAAAGTCCCATATAGATCTCATCAAGCTACTGTTAATTTCAAGAGTGTTTTACCACAGCTGGGAAGAATTCATACCATAGAAACCTTGGCTTTATAAAAACAGTGTTTTTTGAAGCATGCTAATTATTTTATAAGTATACAATGACTGAAAATACTCTAAAGGTAAACAGAAACAAGAGTGGATTGAGGCTGTGCCTTCAAATTGAGGTGGGAGACCTTTCAGTAGAAGCATGCAAACATTTTCAGCACGGCTTTTGATGGATTAATACATTATGTTTCCTCTTTTTTGCCCTCCCCACCATATAGTTGCATCAAAATTTAATGAGCAAGAAAATGTAAGGAAAAGGAAAAATAGCTATCGAATCATTTAGACAACAAGGATTTAGCGTCCATAAAAAATCCTGAACTTGTAATTGTTACTATTTATACTACGCTAGCAGTCAAAATGTAACACACACTTGACCGAGATACAGTCTGTGTCCTAAAAAAAAAAAAAGTACTTTCTAAAAACAACGCGAACCCGTGCCTCCTTGCAAGATTTAAGTTTTAAGTTGACTAGGTTGCTAGTCAACACCTACAACTATTTACTGGCCAGTTCTGCAGCCAAACAAGTGAGCTTCCTAACGGCGTGGTTGTTCCTGTCATGGAAATACATTAACTCAGATACTCAACGCCAATTACAAAATATTTTTCAACTGGTTTGCTTTCCTTGTTTCTCCCACGCTGTTGCAAGAGAGGAGAGCTCCCAAAGTCTCCACATTTCTATAGAACCTACATAAGAATAGAAATAAACTAATTTAAGAGTTATTGCTAGTCGTTCCCAGGAGCCTTCCACTGCCCCCTGCATGCATGGGCAGAACCACAAATGACAGAACGAGCTGCCCTCATGAGTTGAGGCACTCCTCATACACACTGCCCTCTCCTTTGCTAAAGTACCCAAGCCCTGCGCAATCTTGGCCATTTTGAGAGCAAAGGAGAGAGAGAGAAAAATAATTACAGAGAAGAACATCTCATCCCTTTGCTCACGCTGATTTTTACAGGCCAGTTATTAATGGCATTCGCACCGTCTGGAGCAAGGTACTATTCAGTATGCCTGAAACTCAGCAAGAATGTAACTCAGGAAAAGAAAGGTCCAAACAGAAACTCGCTCAGAAACTCTGAGAAATGTGACTATAGGCATCGCCGTGCAAGTACAATGCGCAGAACAGAATCCTGATGGACCAGTCAAAATGTATATAAATACTGATAGATCAGATCTGCCCAAAGATGGCACATTTGTTGGGAGACAGATGTATCTGCTGATGCTTAAATGCACAAAAAGAGACAGAGATCACAAATTGGTCATGCGGTTTGTCTCTATCCATCCACTACTGCAGTTCCCTACTCTTCAGCAGCACCTGAAGGAAAGCGGAACCAGAGCCACTGCTCAGACACGATGATCTTCAATGTCCAAACAACAGCCAACATAAAATTTAATTCAAGCTATACTACAGGGCACATTTTCAGCATTTTTGGGGGGTTGATGCTTGAGGATTTGGCTGCAAAACTCCCATTATTAATAGAAGTTGCACAGCTAAATCCCCACATACTACAGTGAAAATATCGCCTTACATTTCTCTCTGGTACCACTCCTGATCTGTGCTGACAGCTCTCTCATCATGAATAACATTATGTCAGGCTGCCCAATGATTCCTGAAGCTGTCAACAATGTTTAAAGTCAAGCTCTCCAAACTTTTTAAAACTTAATCATCTTCACTCTGGAAGCATAAAAGTTGAATGCAACAGAAAATGTGCAGATTCACAGCAAGTTTTATTGACTTGCTGGCCAAAGACTTCATTTAGCTGCTGAAAGATTTACATACCACAAAGCACTGTCTATAGAAAGACTGTCCTTAAAGGCCAGAATATACATGAGATGGCAGAAAGAGTTGAGAAAGTATGTAGAATAGTGCACAGTGTACCTGATTTTTACGCTAAATTATCAAAGCCTTCAGTCAGTTCAATGTATGCAATCAGCCTAGTTTGAGGAATTTTGTAACACTACACATAAGCAGAGCTGAGAAAGAAAAAGACTTGCAAAATCTTAATTTTCTTGCCTTTTTCTGTTTAAAGCTGACTTACAATGTCACTTTTCAAAGTGTGGAAGTCCATCAGTCCCTCCATTTCCCTTTTCTTTTTGATTTTATTACTGTTCATCAATGTGATGAAAAGTTCCAGACCGAAAGCTTGAAGAAAGAGTAACCAGTGTAAGCAGGTCCACAGGGGGCACTAGTAAAGAAAACACCACCGAACAATCCTCTGAAAGGAAGCCAATCAACTTGACATTTTTAAATGGCTCAATTAAAAATAAATACATATATAAAATGTTTCAAATAGAGTGCCCGGTAAATGTTGTACATACTTTAAACGCCTATGTTTTACATCCTTTTTTGTTAGTTTTGCACTCCTCTTTTCCTGTCTAGAAGGGTGTTTTCAGCAAGAATGACATTAACTGGTACCCCAGACCTGCCAGCTATTGACCTACACACAGCCAGGCACACAAGAAAATATCAGTGAGATCAGTAAGAGAATAAAATCTCTCAGAAGTGTATGCAACAAACAGAGAGCAGTGAACAGAAAAACTCTTTTTTTTTCCTGCTCACTCAGTTAATTCATTGTACATGAATTATTGCAGGTGCAACATTCTGAGACAGAAAAAAAAAATTATTTGCAGCTAGAGGATGGCTCTGTAAACCTGCTCAAGGAGAACCACTCTGGGAGAGGACTTTACCAGAGTGCCATGAAATATCTACTGCAAAAAAACTTCAATTGACTGCTACTTCTCTGCTTTTTTTTTTTAAAGTTCATAGTGGTTCCATGAAAACAAGCCCCTTCCTCTGTCATCATCTATCACAGGAAATACGTGGATGTTGGTAAACAATAAGCAAGACAAAAAATTCTAGCAAGCTCATAGGAAAACCCGTTTAACTGCCTCAGCTGTACAGATGGCCACTCAAGATTTCAGTAACTGACCCAAACTGAAGTGACTTTCTGATTCTTCTGAGAATCACCCTCCATTATTCACAAATCTTCCAGTGCTTCTGTGCTTCTCTCAAAGCTGCAGCTCCTCAAATCAAGTGATCACATTAGATTTTCATTGGGCTTCACTTTTTAAAATTTGAGATTTAGTGTCAATGCCCCAAATGCATCAGCTGAAGGTACTAAAGAAGTTCAGAAACAAAAAGGCAAAGAAAAAGGGATACAGGATATATTAGTTTATAATACCACTAATATGATGCCAAGTTCGCATTTTGGGACTTAATTTCTGATTTTCGAAGAGTCTTTGCTGGCAACACTTGTATTTTATTCTACGGACTGTTGAACCAAAACATATTATCAAAGCAGCCAATAAAATCTCTGTGCACTGTATTGAAGTCCTCTTCAAAGATCTCTAACATATGTTCCGTGAAGAAATAGAGGGTGTATCTGTCAGCTTCTCTCAAGAGCTAATAGATAACAATTTCATTTGCAGAGGAAGGCACAGTTATTCTGCTGATTCCATATTAACCTGAGAAACCCTTTACGCCAAGGATATTTCTTCAAAATCTGTTTCTACTTGTCTTTTTTGCTTTTGAAGGAGCAGAAAGTAGGGTTGAAGTAGAATGGAGAAACAGTCTCACAGAGTGCCCACGTGATAGGGCCTGTCTTAAAGAAAGCTCTAATCTGTAGGAAATTTATTCAGTCACAAGAATCTAAACATAGCTCCCTGTTCACAGAGAAAATAAAAATGACTCACAAAGGAAGAAGTCCTCTCATTTTGGCACTGGGTAACCATGGATAAAAATAAAGTAAGGAAGAAGCAAAAGTGATCAGCAACTGTTCCCTTGAACTCATTCTGGTTGCCCCCAGTCAAGCCACTTTCATGGTGTGGCCTCGAAAGGGATAAATCAAATGACTGCCTACAGCTCACGTGTATATAGCACACTGGTCTATTACACTGTATTTGCCACCTAAGTAACAGAAGAAGGATTTTCTCACTCTCTTTTCCTCTCCTCCTTTCTTCTGTCAGAAAACAGATAGTTGTATTAGTGAAAGAGAGACAGGCAGAGAGGTGGTCACTTATTAGCACCAGGTTCTCTGATAGCCACCATGCACCAATAATTTTGTCATCTCTGGGGATCCAGCCACTGTGTGCATCTTCCCTGTTTGCCAATAACTACACTAACATTCGATCCTGTACCATGTAAATTCCCTCTGCCAAACAGATACAAGATTTCACATTGTCCTAACACATTACAAAAATATTTTTAGATCCAGCCTATATTGGTAAGTAGAACAATAATAAGAAGCGCAATAACAATTAGATATTTAGAAAATCATTATTGATTTCGGTACAGCACTGGACAGATGCCCAGAAACCGAATGAGAACTTGAACAACCTGAACTAATTTCCGAGTTGGCCCTCCTTTGAGTAAAAGGTTGGACCAGATGACTTTCAGAGGTTCATCCCAACCTAAATTCTGACTCTAACTATGGTTTAAACATCCAAATTTCCACTGCTGGTGACTAGTTGTGGGGTCGCTTATGTGGCAGACTGGTTGCATATTTGCAACACATTCTGTTCTCCTAGGAAAATTTTTCATTAAGTTGAAAGAGAAGGTAAAATTGTCTAAAAAAATGCTAGACCAAGAAATATGAACTATTTTATCTTGTCCGTCTGAGTTCTTCACATCTCCTCAAACTCCTGTACGAAAAATAATTACCAATTCTTTACTATAGAATAACACAGAAATAACACAGATCTTGGTCCTTGCAATGATTATTCAGAAGTTGTTTTGGTAAAGGAGTAGGTTTGCCAAGACAGAATCCATTCAGGGGCTGCTTCAAGCTCTGCTGAATGTTTATATCAACTTTTATGCAATCTGACATTCCCAAAAAGAACTGACAGTAATGGACTGGAAACGCAGGGAAACCATTACACAACACAGAAAAAAATAGTTTCAAAAGAAATGGAATTTAAGAGCTGAATTTATTAAACTGGCTCTGATAAGGGACTGGCCCGAATAGAAAACCTTTGAGGAACTTCCAGACTAACAGCTCGAGATGACACTCTGTGTTTCTCCAAAATGCAACACGGAAGTTGTGACGTGAGGCTGCAGCAACATTCCCCTCTGGGTTTCGTTTTGTCGGATTTGACGGACCCAAGCAGACTTCACACCACTTAGCGATAAAGACAGAAAGACCTTCCAGGGAAGCATCAGAGTCACCAGGAGTAAGGTCCTGGCACTCTTCTCTGGAAATCTGTCCCCATCCCGTGCTCCGGGCTGGTGTGAGGTGGGCAGCAGCCCACTGGTGCCACAGCTTGTGAGATTGCAGGTTGCAGTGCAGAGTGTGTCACCTTCACCATCTCCAAAACACTGTAAACCGGGCCTATCTAGACCAGTATATAGTATTGCAGACCTCGGCAATGGTGCCAGGACACAAGAGGAAATGGGGTCTTTTGCAGGTCCCTTCCTTGGAATAACAGATCTTCTCCATTTCAAGAAAACCAAATGGATCTCATTGCATATTAGAAGCACATAAACAGAAGCAGAATTCCTTGTGATGCTGGCAGTGGCACAGACTTGCCAACAAATGCTCCAGTTTTCATACGAGGGCTGTTTCTTTCCTTGAAACTTTAACAATTTTCTCAGAAGATCCTTCTGTAGCCTCAGGACTCAGCAAAGCTCTTCAGGCCTGGGCCACCCTGGATTTTATTTTCTAAAAATACTATTTTTTAATTATTGATTCCCTATCTTCTGAGCCCAAGTGAAACTGTACCAAACTGAAATATACCCTTGTTTCTCCATAGCAGTCACTTAAACTGACATTGCATTTTCTTTATTTTTCTCTTGCCTTAATAATTCTTAGCTGGAGATTACACTCTTCAGTGACTAAAGGCATACACAGCACATCCCAATAGGAGTAATATGACTTTTTTTTTTCACATTATGATGTCTGTTTAACCAGTAATGAGTTCTGTCCACGCTCCATCGCTGTCAACCTTTTCCACAAAAGTTATTAAATGCCCCTTTCCTGCCCATCTCTATGAATAGGAAGGGTAACCTTAGAGTCTCTGCAAATTGCATTATTGCAGTTCCAAGTAACACCTTTCTCTAACTTGCTATGTGGAGTCATGATGGTTCTCTAATAATGGGTGAAGACTTCCACCTCCTCCTACAATTTTGGTGCGTTCTTAATGATTGTTTCAGAATGAACATTGCTACTAAAATACAAAAAGTGCTATTTAAACAAACTTGTAAAATATTATTCTTTCTTTCTTTATACTGCTAACAGTCTCTACTTGCTACTTTACTGTCCAAATCTTTCTCTCAAATAGTATCAACTCTGTACAGAAGAGTATTGTGCCTTCTCTTTTTTTGCACAGAGATAACATATAACCATTTTTCCTCCCCTGCTTCATCTTAATGTGTTGCAGAATTACTGAGGACATTCTCCTCAGAGCTTGTAAAATGACAGCTAATTGTCTGTGAGGTGACAACTGCTCCATCCAAATGTCTGCAAAACATCTCAGCAAGCCTCTTCAATTAACGAAGTCAAGTATGATTGATTTAATTTTCACTTGAGAGGAGTTCTCAGAAGAACTGGTTCAGGTGTACCCAACAAGTCATTTATTGAAACAGAATAGGTAAGGATTAAATGTTCTGCATTTATACAGAGCTCTGCATCCAAGCATCTCAAACTCACCCTGAGTTCTTAATTAATTAAGGCTCAAGTTATCCTTCATGGTAGAGAAATATAGCTTTGCCTACTTTATAGGTCAAAGTCTGAGGCAGAAATAGGCCAAATGAATTGGCCAAGATCCCACAGAAAGCACATGGCAGAACTGGAAATTCAAATTACTTCAATTCCAAGACGACTCATGCTCCCCGCCCCGCCCCAAAAAGCTGTCGTACCTTCATTTATTCTTTCCTCCTGAATACTTGTAGTTTTTTAACATGATGACTGTCATTTCCAGTCAGAGGGAGCAATGTACCACCACTGAAGCAGCTCCTAGAAGCTTCTTTAGAGGAAGAAAACACAGGAACAGTACTTCAGAGCAATGCAAAATATGAGGTTTAGCTTTGTTAACCTGATACTTGTTCTGATTTAATCAGCACAGTCCAGCTTTGGAAAGCTCAGATAAGCTAAAATTGGTAACTTCGACATTTTTGTGACTTTATGTCATCATACATAACGCTACCATATAGTAAAATATTATACATGATGACACAACACCTGGAGAAAGCATTATGCTTATCGAAGGGCTGTGTGTTTAGCCAATTCAGTTCAAGAGCTTGCGAGCATTTCTAAGCTTTTAGCCAGGCTCTATCAGCTCTGGTTATTACCTCCGTCCTTTTTCTGGCAAGCTGCTCCAAAATAAGAAGCAAATAATGTGGCTGCATTGTCTACTCTATGCAAAAGCTGTGCCAGTGTTTAATAGTTTGATGCACAACAGGAAAGATACAGGTCACTGTCATCTGTTAAACCATGACCTTGTGAAGGTAACTGAAAAGAAATTTAAAAAAATTCAGACTGCCCTGCCTTCACAGACCTCTGCCTTTTGTGTGAAAGCGGCTATAAAACATATGTCAGGGAAGCCACAACACTGCTAACAAGAGACAGTGGAAGAAAAGTTGTCTCACTCAGAACAAAACCCAGCACATCTACTGTAGATGCTCCAAGTCAGCGACTGTTTAGTCAGAAGTTTTAACCGACTCCTTAAATTCACCATCTCACGGGCCTTGCTGCTTAATAAAGACTACAGGGTGTTGAGAAGCGCAGTATATTATTTCATTAAGTGCTTTTCGGGAGAAGGGGATTTAGAAGTAAAACTGCTGGCTTTGTGTGGCAAGGTTACGACCTTTGACAACTTTGGAGCTTATCTCTTTCATCTTCCCACTCCCCCGAGACCCCGAACTTGCAGAGGGATGGAAGCGGGTAAGCCGGGGCCAGACAGAGTCCAGCATTGTTGTGGGGCTGCCTTCTCTCCCTCTCCCTCTCTCCCCTTCTCTCTCTCTCCCTCTCCCTCTTTTTTTCCCCCTAAACAAAACAGATCTGAACTGAGCCAAGGAAACAAAAATGTATTGTTCCTCGCAGATGGAAGCGAGTGTCGCCTAGGTAACCAGATTAATCTCCTTTTTCTCTCCCTTCCTCTCTTGTAGTGCGGTAATCGGTGGGCTCTTTTCACAAAAAAGCCAGCCTCAAAGCTGGGGCTCTAACTAGGTTCCTAATTAGCTGCAATTTACAATGAAGACAACATGATGAGATAATAGAAATTTGCAAAATAATGACATACCTCAGCAAAATATTCCTCCTCCTAAGAACCATTTTTATACAAAAACAATAAAGAGGGCCCTTCTAAAGCAAAGCTGGAAAATGGTGGTGTATTATGTGACACAGAACATTATTGTTCGCCTCTTGTTCCCCCAATCAACAGCTTATTGTTTGGCATCTTAAATAAAAATGACTCAAATACAGGCCACATAATGATCTCCATTGCGCTAATACACTGTATATACAGAGTAGTCAAAAATGTACCCAAGCCAAGGCCAGTGGGGCTGATAAAGTACCGGGGCCCAGAAAGGTAATTTACAATACAATGCTGCAACTATTATTACTGGTCTTAATCACACATATCTTTCTGATTTCTGTCAGGATGCGCTCTGACATCAAAAAAGGGCACCCGAACAGGGGGCAGCTAGTTAATGAAATATGATGGATCACATTTGTTTTCATGTGGTGGTTAGCTCAAACGAAGCAGCCTCCAGACTGTTAGCCAACAGTCTTCTCTTGTGCAACATCAAAGGCTCCCATTGACGGGGGGAGAGGGGAGGGCGCGGGAAGGGGGATCGTGGGGAGACAGCACAGAGGGAGGAGCGCCGAGCAACTCAAAGGACCATTAATCGTAATCTCCACCTTATGTCCGAAAGGGGAGAGCAGAGAAACACAACAGGCCGGGGGCCGACCTGCCACTGATTTCAAGAAGGAGCATCAGGCACCTCCACGCATGGTGGAGGAGTGGCACGACTGCTGCGTTACTGCTGAAATTTGGCATTTTGCTGCACAAGGGAGGCTTGTCATTGCAAATGAGAGAGGNGAGGAGAGAGGAGAGAGGAGAGAGGAGAGAGGAGAGAGTTCAGGGCAGTTTTGATCTCAAGATAAATGTTTCACAAAGAGCAACAGATTTTTCTAAAACTGTGAGGAATAACAACAGCAGCCACAACAAAAGTCACTCCTTATTTATTTGTGGACTCATCACTGTTGACTGTTGCAGCTGGAAATATTCAAGAACTACAGATAAATGCAACTACAGCCACTTTGGGCAAGGACAGGAAAGTATTATTAGGCACCACGACCAGGTCTTTTGGTTCGCAAGTATGGCAAGAAGCCTAACTTCCTTCACAGAGTAACAGAAAGGAATCGGAAATGTCATATTATAGAGAGAGCAAACCGAATGTTGAAAACCTCTGACAGGGTACTTGGTTCTAGCTCTATAACAAGGTCCTGCAAGACAGTTTAAAATGAGGGTTAACCATCCAAAGCGGCATTATAATACTGCTGCCATCTGTTTATACAACTTCTTTCATCTTTAAGGATCTCGGAGCACTTAAATGGTATTATAAGTTTGCTGAGAACCGCTGCTGAATACATTAATGATGAACATTATGCTATACAAGAATAAGGAAAATAAGCAGATTTTAGAAGTACCCCAAATATATGCATTCTAATGACCACTGCCATGAGATTTTAAACAGGAGACAGAACAGGCTGGACTTCGGGTTGTAAGATGGTATTCAAAACACTCATACAAGAAACATACAGGGGTATCAATTTATCCCTAGCCCCCTTGGAAGTGTTATATGACACCTTTAAATCAATGACAGTGAGCATTCAAACAATAATTTAAAAAAGCAGCACACAAATTTAAGACACAGAACAGCATTGAAAGTAGGCTTCAATTCTGGAGTTGTGTCTGCTATAAACAAACATACCCTGGGGTGTGCAGAGATTTCTAGGAAAAAGAGAACAAGGTGGACAAATGTGAAGCATTCAGTCTTTAAATGGAAATAAACAACAATAAGTGATTGATGGTCCGATTCTGATGTGCTTACTCATGCTTAATACTATTATCTCCATGTAAAGTCTGATTCAATAGGAGTACTTGCAGAATAAGGTGTTATTCAGTGCAAGAGCATCAAAACTGGTTCTGAAAAACAAAATTATGTATAAGGTACTTGAACTGCCAGTAAGGCAGCCCTACTCAAATAAATGCTGAGCATCTTAACCTATTACTTCTCCCTGCACGGGAGCTGGCAATCTACCAGAAGGATCCTGACACGCAGGATCAGGCAGCACCTAAGAAAAGAGCAGGAAAGTCAAGAAAACAGCTTTGAACCCATGAACCTAATTCAGTGTAAATCCTGTGTTGACATGACTGAGCATGGAAAGAAACGGAGTCACTGGTACTTCCTTGCAGAAATTGAAGGTCAGACCTAAAGATTTGTGTGTTAGTTTGTTTGTGTTTCCAGATACTATACACATTTCTGTGGAAGACTGAATATATAGCCTGTTCTTTCCAGGCTCATTTTAAAAAGCAGACTCAATTAACGAAAACAAAAACACAACACAGAAATAAGCTTTTACCTGGAGCATTTTTCTCCTTCAGAGCTTATACTCTACTTTTGCTTAATCTATCTAGAGGTTTTATCATTGTATTCCTAGATAATCCTGCGCGGAACAGCCACCACGCATGGAGAATTCAGAAAAGCAGGAACAGTGTTGCTGCCCTGTATATCCCGTGCCAGAGTCAGACCGGCAGCTCTGTATCTGTGCAGCATGGTATGATTAACACTGGCTTGCTGTTTTACACAGAAACATTAACTCTTCCCAGCACTTCCCCATCCATCCAGTTCCATGGATGGACGAAATAACTCAAGAACAGTTAGTTTTCCACAATTACAGAGCTCTGTCTGATATCGCAGGCACACAACACGAATTGCATTCAGTGGGATTTCTGTATAACCAGCAGCTAAAGGATTGGGACTTTAAATACGAAACTTTCTCCATAACAATCATATCCCATGTATTGCACCACAGGAGGCCAAAACACCAGGCCTGATCCTGCAATTCTGAATCCTGTCATCCTTATTATTTCTTTTAAGCTAACGGAACTATTTTTGCAAATATATGTGGCAAGGCTGGACACTCAGCGCATGTCCTTTTCCAGCATCCCAAGTGGTTGGTACAGGCTGAGTTATACAGCATGAACTTAACTGAGATCATCTACACTGTTCCCCTGGAATAGCACCTGTGCCTTTGTGGCCCCAAACTGCTTTGACAATACAAATTTACAAACAGCTTTTGAAACATGACTCAAACATCCTTCAGCATGAGCAAAATCTGGTGTATGACACAACTGGCTCGCCTTTATTTTATTATCATTATTACCACTCCCGGGCTTTGGAGAGCTGTGCCTCTCAACACATTTCTTCAGAATCTCTGATAGCCTTCAATCTTCCTGCATTTTCTACCTTTGAATGACTAGCAAATAGGAAAAAAAAACAAAACAAAACAAAAACACAACAAAAAAAACCCCCATAACAACAAAAACACGAAACCCAAACAAACATAAATAAATGGGTTCATGCAGGATACAAAGAAATGCATGCAGCTAACTTAAGTTTAATGTTCCTCAACTCTTTTCCTCCTTTCTCTACCCTTGTCCCTGCCCCTCAGGGGAGGTGGGAGGAATGGTTTAAATCAATAACCAAAGGCTTCAATTTTATAAACCCTTGAGCCATTAGAGCTCCGAGTCCTCGGTGCACCCGTCATAACCTCCCCCACCCCAGCACGCACATATACACACACGCACATAACACACATATAAAAGAAATACTCCCAGCCTGGCATTAACAATGTTCATTCAGTGCTCTTTACTTAAAGGAAGAAAACAATTAAGTGAAACCTTGAAGTAATCTCATTCTGCCTATTTAGCCTCTTCATCCCTCAATGTGTGGTTAGTAAGTGTTGCAATCAGGGGCTAAGGCCTGCTATCATTCGGCCTTAATTAAAAAAGACACAAGCAGTGGAGCTGTGAATTAGAAATGTAACAACGCACTACCCCTGATTAATTCGAGGCTCATGTTGGATTAATAACTCCAAACAAAGAACAAAAGGAAATTGTTATGCGAATTGCAGCCCTCCCAGGCCAGACAAAGGTCAAATCACAGGATTTCAATTTCATCCGGAGTCGCTTAATCAACTCCCTCGGAAGGAAGACCATATGCAGTCCTGAAAGCTACCCATTGTAGTCGTGTTGTCACTGGACCTGAGAGACGGCACAGAGATAATCCCAACTATTCCCATCTTTTCTCCTTCTTGGCTGATTATTTTCTCCTTTTCTTCCTCAGTTTCTTTTTCCTTTTTGTTGTTTTTTTTTTTTTTTTTTTTTTTTTTTTTTTTTTTTTTTTTTTTTTTTTTTTTTTTTTTTTTTTTTTTTTTTTTTTTTTTTTTTTTTTTTTTTTTTTTTTTTTTTTTTTTTTTTTTTTTTTTTTTTTTTTTTTTTTTTTTTTTTTTTTTATACGACAGAACCACTTCATTAGGGCTAATGATTAAGGAATAAGGACACTATCTGTCAGAAAGCAGCTTTTGTGGCTGCTGTCCTGTGGAACCACCCCAGCTCTTGCTGCCCATGCAGCTGCAGAGGCAGCTCCACATTTTGAGGTTGGTCTTCTCTGGCAGCAGAAGCCACGTATTGCTGTGTTTCAGCATCACGCAGGCACTTACAAAAGCACTTGGGGGGGTGAGTGGGTCAGTATAAGACGTGTTGCATACATTCAGTGCACTGCCTACATGTTAATACAGAGGTCTTGTGGGTACCTTAGCTGTGGAAGAAGGATATTACTGCCCTGCAGACCTATCTCTGACTGAAATTAAGCCACAGATAACAGAATTGCACAGTTTCTTGCTGTTTGCCCCCAATGAAATTACGATGGAGCAAAGCTGCCCTCAGTTTTCATGATCGAAATAAAATACATTGTCCCTCCAGTGAGCAGACACAGAGCTAGCTGCCCACTCGCACCAAACATGACTTCTCAAGTAACTCGCATGTACAGATCATCCTGGATAAAGAAAATAGGAAAGGCCAAGTCTGCCTAGGAACCTGGTACCTCATGCCCAAGAGTGAGTATAAAAGCCTATAGGAACGGGAAAAGCAGCAAGGAAGAAGCTTCAGGGTGGGTATCTGCAACAGAGCTCATTCCCACCCTCATTGCCTTCTTGAAGGGTTCTGCCCATTAGCCCCATAATCTCAGTTTGTCACACAGCTGCCTGCAGCTGGCCCAGCCAACATGGTGCAGGTAGTCTCCCTCTCAGACAAATCTCTAGTGTTTATACAGAACATTTCCAAAGGCACGCTCAAATTTCTTAGTGTTTTTTGGGTTTGATGTGTGCATTTCTGTTGTGTTTTGTTTGTGGTTGTTTTTTGGTTTGGTTATTGTATTGTTTTGGGTTTTTTTGTTTATATATGTATATATATATATATATATATATATACACACTGTAACAACAACACAGTTCCAGACCAAATTTACCTTCTCCAGGAATTGGCTCCAGCAAGAGGTCAAGAGCCAACAACACTTCCCACCTTGATGTAGACCTCTTGCTTAACGCAAATTTCTCCTGATTTACATGGAAATGAGATACAAAGATTTAAGAAACAGTCTCTTTTACTCTCGAGTTCTGATCCCAGATACACTCTGCATATGCATTCATTAACTGTAGGATCACTGACAAGTGCATCATGACTCTCTGACTTGATTTTGCCAAAAGAGGTATCTTAAAGCCCAATAAAACCTGGTACTGGTACCTGGCATGGCATCAGTACTTTCAAAACCAGAAGCCACTGATGAATAAGGGTTAGGATTCACATATTAAAACACCTTGGGAAATACAGATTCTGTAGAAGCCTCTTACCTTTGTTAGGCGCTGGAATAAAATTGCAGGTCACTCAATGAATTTGAAAGAAGATCCTTTTTTGACTTTCAGCTTGGGATCATCTCCACTCAATTCTGTCACAAACCACACTTCTTCTTTCCAAGGGGCTGCTTACACACCTGCTGTCTCTGAATCAGCTGTTGAAGGGGAAGAAGTGGTTCGTGAATTGCCCCATTCTGAAGCTCTTTCCCACTCAGAAACATATGCCAGCTTTAAATACTAACCCAGTAAACGATTATTCAGCTTCTCTGATGCTTTCCTTTTAAGTATCTGTTCACTTTTGCTTTACATATTGATTTCTTAGCATGCAACCAAAAATTAAGATGAAATACCTACTGTGCCATGGAAAAGGAGAGTCACATACTCAGAAACTCTTTTGCCTGTGTTACACCAAGTCATTAAATCCAAATTACATGGAATGCAAATTCTCTTAGAAATAAATCCCTCAAATGTTCCACCAGCTCCAGAATGTAATTTTTGAAATCTGTTACTATTAGAAGCTCAGCAACAACTGATTTTATGTGCACTCCCAGTTATTGTAGCTACTCTCACTCTTCAGTGCAAAAGTAAGATCTAAGCTTTAAATGTGCAGCTCCAAAACTTTAAACCGCTTACTGGCTGCAAAAGACAGCAACCTATGTGAGGACAAGCTTGCCCTTTCCCATTATTCCTATTACAAGTTCCTTGGAGCTGCTCTTCACTTCCTTGTCCTAAAGTGACATCACTCTCTTGGAAAAGTCCTCCTGCTTTATAATGAATTGCGAACCTGAATTTATCATTCTGTGATACAAAGCAGCGATTCAATGCACGTAGATAAAATCACAGTAGCCTTTGAGTAGAGTCAAAGACTTTATAGCAATTGACTCCACTGTAAAAGTTTCTGCTGCGAAACACTCTGCAGCACCTTTTGGGCAACTGACTATCCTGTGTTGGTGTTCATTCGTGTTATTTCTTTGTGGCAATCAAAGGGTTCACTTCCATAAAATCCAAATGGACTCCCCTCAGGCTGCACACCAGCACCCTGCAATACTGTTTTACATGAAGCTTCGACTTCTTGCATCACCTGAATACAGAAGAATTTCAGCTTTTATGTTTAAAACTAGTTAAGTTTGTAGCCTTCACTCTAACAGGTGAAAGACTTGCCACACATTTCCAATGTATTCCAATTAATCAAGAGCAAACACAAGACTTCTCCAACAGTTAGTGCACACTTATGAATTTTAAGGCCCAATTTCATAGCCCTGGTCCCCAGGCCCATGAGGCCGTCACTGCTCTCAATACAGGACACGATGCACACCCACAGGAAAAGGGTGTGCAAATAAACGCAAGACAAAACTGCTGTGTCAAGAAAAAATAGCTCAGTATTTGTATACCGGAGTGACATCCACTAGTATTGTAATACAAAAAAGGCATCTAAGACAGCTTTATTCTGCTTTCTGCAGAAGAAGGCAGGGACAGGTAGGTATTGGGGCATTTGCTCTGCTCCCAACCCAAATGACAGCACAGTCCAGGTAGCCAGCAGCTCCTGTAGCTCATATCAGATGAAAATCAGCTAGAAATCCACGGAGGCTGGCAAGGAGAAGAATTTATTTAAGTGGCCACAGACCCAACCAGCCCCTGCCACCAAGCCTGGCGCATGGATCCTGTGTCTTGAAATCAAACTTTGCCCATCTCCATAGTTCCTGCATATGCTGCTGAGAAAAAACAACTTGCAGGCAGCTAACTCCTGGCTGGGGAGAACAGGTGTAGCCTAAAAACCTCCCCAACACCACTTCAGCACAAGTATCTCCCTCTCTGATGCAGCTACGCTGCAGCAGGTGGGACGAGAAGGCAAGTCCCAGCGAAGCTACACCTGGGGACCAGCAGACTGCCCTGTATTTCCAGGCAATCCCTCAAAATTGCAGGTGGCTCAGGGCCTGTCTATTGCTCCTTGCTTCCCTCAGCTGTCTTCAAAGACTGAAGGGGGTTACGGGTTTTTATAAATCCCAAAGCATCAACAGCAAGCAAGCATTTAAAGCTGATCTTGACTTGCTCTGCTTTCAGTAACCGTCTCAAAGCTGTGCACCTGTTTCTTTAAGCAAATAAACTAACAAATTCTTCTGATTGTACTTGAGGTTTTTTTCCCGTCCTCTTCCTTCACTCAGAAGCTTCCCCTTTCTTGTCCCTTATACTGAAACAAGCCGCCGGTGAGAGATTCCTCCTCTGCACCTCCTACTAAACACACAATAGTTTTCATGTATCTCTATCTCACTGACTTCCTCTCTTTTCAAATTACAGATAAGAAACAACATTTTCTTATCTTGCTAAGAACTGGGAACACTTTCCGCTTCCGTTACAACATTACCCATGTCCATAAAGCAGGTGGAGAAAAAAAATATGCATAAATACAGTAGGTTTCTGTCAAATTCCAAGTGACAATTAGGACCATGGTGTTTCAGTGGGTAGTACTCCAAACCATACTGCAAACGAGCAGCTGTGCCAAATATGATGAGACATGAAGAGACAACCAGTCTTTTGTTTTACGTCTCTCTCCAAAAACTCAACCCAACCCACCAAAGATAATGTGGATCCTTCTATTGACCTTTCCAAAACGCCACTTCAGTTAGAAAGATAAAATCAGAACACAGCAAATTAGGTTCTACTTCTGGGCACTTTTTCCAAAGAAGTCCGGCACCTTTGCTTAAGCTCGACTTAAAGAATTGCCCATCATTTCTGAGAGCTGCTGGGCAGCCGCTGTGTGCCAGCACAGAGGTGGCTGCTCCTCAGTACTAGCTGGAATTAAGTAGGGCAGGATACATGATCCTCATTCCAACAAAGCAGTTCATTATACATAATTAGTCCCATTGATATAAATAGGAAAACATGTACTTTAAAAAAAAGAGTAGGGCAGGAGGACATCTACCTTTCTGCAATAAAACCACACAATTAATATATCCAATCCAAGCACACTAGAAATTACTTTCCAAAAAGCCCAAACAATAACTTCCAATACAACCACATGGATTACATGTTCTTAGCTTATGGAAAAAAATGGAGTAATGTCTTGTATCTTAGGTAATATGATTATTGTCCGATTTTTTAATTATTATTTTTTAATGGAAGAACTAGGTTTAATTAAAATAATTTGTGGGAAGTTTTTCCTACTTAAATAACTAAAATGCAACAAAAAAAAACCATTAACAATAAAATATCTCAGTTTTGACAAAATTTCTGTGACAGCTCAGATGTGCAGAATAGAAGTCCCAGTTGCTAGAGAGGCTGGACCTCCAAATCAGACAGAACAGAAACTTAACCTGTTTCTACCACACCACCACTACCACTGTAGCTCCTGGCATGTTCTGGCTTCTTACGAATGGTCACACTTTCTGTGAAAACACAGCTTTCACTCCAAGACACAAAAATATTTCTTTTTTTTTTCTTCCCTTTAGGCCAGCTTTAATAGTAAATATGGAGATTGCCAATTAATGTTATAAATCCAGAAACACAGTAAAATTTTTCTTTTAAGGTCATCAAAAGTACTTCCTTGTAAAACAAACTATAATACTTTCACTAGGTGATCAGGAATCTTACTCAATTCTTCATTACTATGAGGAGAAATTACACAAAAGAGTGAAGACCAAGAATCTACCCATATTACCTAAAAAGAAAAACCCTGGAAAGAGGTTCTAGAAGCTCGATGGGACTGGATCCCATGGGGACTTATTTCACTTTCACTTTTTTCCTTTTTTTTTT
>VWYH01007075.1:205728-243904 GCA_013399365.1 Pampusana beccarii
GAAATCTGTCTCCTTTGCTTTGATGCCTTTGATTGAAAGGTATTGTGTAAGTGACTCCTGTTTGTGCGGCTCAGGAACATGAGTACCAACAAAAGCCAAAACATACAATTTGGTATACTTGCTTGCTGACTAAACGCTTTTTCTTATATCTTTCTTTGCTTGGCGGGTAAACTGTTAGTTTCAAAGCTGAATGACTGCTTCACTAAGTTGGTGGCAGACTGTTGGTACAGTACAATAATTAAAGGATCTTAGTTCTTAAACAATGCTGATAAAACAGAAATCCCTCTCCCTTTTTTCTGGATTACCTTTAGAACTGAAATCAGAGCATGTTAAATGAATAATAATTTGCACCTTCTGTGAATGATAGAAGATTTAATCAAATTTTAACTAGACTCTATTTGTAAATCCCTCAGGATGACATAATTACTATTCGACACATACCTTAATTAGCTGTACACATCTATTTCATAGTATTTAACAGGTTTAAAACAGCTTTTATTGTCTGTTGAATGGATGTTCCATTCTTATCAAAATGAAAATAAACCTGAATTTCCTGAACTGGAAGAAATTTGCTCACAAAGTGAAGAAATTACCTGCTGTCCCTACAGTCAAACAGTTGTGGCTCTTTTGTTTTGCTTTTTTTTTTTTTTTTTTTAAAAAAAAAAAAAAAGTTGTATATTTTTTTTTTTGATTTTTTTTTTTTTTTTAGCAATTTTAATTTTGTTTCACATTCACTAATGGTACAAAGAATTGATAATGCACTGATGTGAATTTTTGTTGCTGTTGCTTCTTTAATTTTGACAAAAAAGATCCCAATGGCACTGTCTGGTAAGAAAGGAAAAAACAAAACCTGCTCAAACACTCCAACTTTTGCACAGAACTTTAAATGAATACAAGCCAAGTTGGGACATAATTTCCTTTTCTGTTTTAGATTACAGTATGATGTTACCTCTAGAATGCACTATTGCTAGTGATCCTACAGCGTTTTTGCTCCACCATGAAGCAGAAATAGGCTAAAATTTGGCAAAGCCGTCCCTTCAGGTGAAACTGAAAAACTAGCATTTGAGACCTTGATCCTCGTGCTGTGTAAAAGCAGGTACTTGCTCACAAGCAGAGGCTGTTCTTCAAAGTATCGGGCTCTGCAGAGCAACACGGCTCAGCTCATCCACCGCAGGCTGCCCAAATTGCAAGCACAACCTTCCATAAAATGCTCTGCTGCTTAATTTTGCTGACAACAAAAGCAAATGACGACGACGATGATTATGTGCAGACACATGTGCATGTGGTATGTTTAAATTATTTTGTCAAGCTGCCCCAAGTGAGATTAAAACGTTTACTTAAGTACTTGTTTTACACTCCATGTCATTTGCTTTCTGTTCTCCCTAAAATTCAGTGCAAAAGACCGCTGGCTCTTCAGCACGACTCACTGCTCCCAGGGCCAAATCTAAATGAAGTTGCTCGACAGTTTAGGTCCTACCCCTCCCAAACATCCAAAAGTCATCAGCCTACTACTTAAAACCATAAGATTTGCCATAGTGACGCTTAGAAACAAAAAAGACCCTGAAACATACACAAATGCCTTCCAATGCATTTGAGAACCTTTTGTTTTTATCTTACTTCTTTAGGGTGCCTACATGGCGTATTTTCAAGTTTGTCACTGCAATTCGTTGAAGTAAAAATTTACATAAGTGAAGGTAGAGATTCTTACACATTCATGTAATCTCTCAACTATGACGCTTTACAAGACACATTACATATTGTAAGCTTTATGATAAAATTGCAGGCATGGCATTGGCAAGGTACCCTGTTTCGTCACTGAAATCAAATCAAGTAAAACAAACTTATTCTGTCAGGAATGCTTGTCATTTCACAGTTATTGTTTCTTCCAGTGTGCATAGTGGAACTGTAAATGCCCAGTCATTGAAAAGATAAGGATCATACTTAAATATTAGGTTGATGCAAAAGAAATTACAGTTTCAGACCATGAATTTTAAATCATTATAACTAGGCTGAAACACATCTTTATTAATCAAAATAGGAACCATTACTATCCACGCAATTTTGCCAATGAGAAACAAGTTTGTTGGTTCTTGTAGTGTAAAAATCCGTGCTTTGGGATTCGACAAACTCTTGGAAAGCATTTTCTGCATCCTGCTGTTTGTGAAGTGTTTTCCCTGCAAAGAGTTGTTGAGGTGCTTGAAGAAGCGGCAGTCGGTTGGCAAGAGGTCAGGGGAATATGGCAGATGAGACAAAACTTTGTAGCCCAATTCATTCAACTTTTGAAGCGCTGGCTGTGTGACCTGCAGTCAGGTGTTGTTGTGGAGAAGAATTGGGCCCTTTCTATTGACCAACGCTGGCTGCAGGTGTTGCAGTTTTTGGTGCATCTCGCTGATTTGCTGAGCAGACTTGTCAGATGGAATGGTTTCACTGGGATTCAGAAAGCTGTAGTGGATCGGTCCTGCAGCAGACCACCAAACAATGACCGTGACTTTTTTTTGGTGCAAGCTTGGCTTTGGGAAGTGCTTTGGAGTTTCTTCTCTGTCCAGCCACTGAGCTGGCCATTGCTGGTTGTTGTATGCAATACAGTTTTCGTCACACATCACAATCCGATCAAGAAATGGCTTGCTGTTGTTGCATAGAATAAAAGAAGACAACACCTCAAAATGGCAAGTTTGTTGATCTTCTGTCCGCTCATGAGGCATTCACTTCTCAAGCTTTTTCACTTTTCCAATTTGCTTCAAATGCTGAACAACCGTAGAATGGTCAATGTTAAGTTATTCGGCAACTTCTCATGCAGTTGTAAGAGAATCAGCTCTGATGATTGCTCTCATTTGGTCATTGTCACCTTCCAATGGCTGACAACTATGCTCCTCATCTTCAAGAATCTTGCCTCCTTTGTGAAACTTCTTGACCCACCACTGCACTGTGCCGTTTGTTAACAGTTCCTGGGCCAAATGAGTTGTCTCCACTGCCTTATGACCCGTTTTGAACTCAAATAAGAAAATCACTCACATTCGCTTTTTGTCTAACATAATTTCCATAGTCTAAAATAAACAGTAAGTAATAAGTCAGTAGCAAAAACCCATAAAGCAAGAAAAGTGCATTCAAAGGATGTATAACACAATCACACTTATTTCAGAACGTATTCCAATATCCAACGGCAAATTTCAACAATGCAAAAACCGCAATTACTTTTGCACCAACCTAATACGTCACTCTGACCCCATATCTTTCTCGGCGTATTTTGGAATAGGTTTTCATGCCAAGATGCTTTACGCCTTACCAGCTCCTTCCTTCGCACCTTAGTTTCAGCCTAGCCTTGCTCTGGCCTCAGCTATAGCAACATTCCCAACAAGAGAAGCTAACTAGGTCCCTAAACTTTCCGGAAACTGTAGAGGATCAAGCCAACACCTGCAAATCCACTGCAAGTATCAGAAACTGATCGGAAGTCAGCGCAGGCCGGGAGCAACAGGCTGCTCCGCTCCCATCACGCGGTCCTGCAAACAACCCACTCCGCAATCTCCTGCAGCAGCGCCTGTCCCCGAGCAACCCACAGGCTCCTCCCGGACAGCACGCTGTGGGAACCTCATCTTGAGGTGACAGAAAAGATGGACCTCATGTTGCTGCAACTGCATATCTATCTTCAGATCATTACCCTGGGAAAGAGAAAAGCTATTTGTACTCTCCCCAGTAAACTTGCTCTGTTAGATTTTTCCTAACATTGTAATGAAACTTTCCTGCCTGTCGTGCCAGTTACTTCTTTTGTATTGGAAAAACTGCAAATCACAGGGAGAAAAACGCTGCCATAAGTAATTACTGCGTAGCATTAGAACAGTGCTGGACACTCTTTAATTACATAGAGTACTGTTGATATGCATACAAAAAAAAAAATCATATTGATTACTTATATATCATACTGGAAAGAGAAGTAGTTTGAGCTCAGCCAGCTACCCAGGAAAAACTACAGGAGGCCAGAGAAGGATTTACAATTCTTTTCCGCTTAAATGACATCATCTGTAAGGAAACATGCATTTTGATGGAGTGCATTATAGAAGAACATTGTGGGGGGTTTAAAAAAGCATGACAGGAGATCCATGCAGCAAAGATTTCTACTATCCTAAAAAGGATGGTAGTACCAGCTCACGTGGATCACCCACTACATTCTGTCCCTAACTGAATCTTACTACCTTATCATATTTAAGCTATATTATTTATTATTTGCACTATATATTATTTGCGTTGCAGTATCCCCAGCAAGGCCTCCAGCAAACCCTGTAGGAGTATTTTCATGTTTGGCTGATCAGTTTTGCAAGTGCATAAAAATATTTTCCTTGTTGCCTGAAACCTTGACTTCAGTGCAGAAATGCACAAAAAGCAGGAAATAAATCTGATCATTCTGCTCTCCACCTCCAAGTTAATAAAATGTTTAAATAATTAACTTATAAAAATTAAAGATTAAATTAATAATATGAATAATGTCTTAAAATTACATTTAGTGTGTCAAATTTGAAAGCACTTCTGTCTAAGTTCTGCAGAAGCCCCAAGTAACTGAAGACCTGTTGAGTGGAGAGCATAAGCATCTGAACCGTCAATAGCCATTTCAAATTTATTTAATATCTCTGTGGAATAAGTGACAATAACAACCAGCTAAGATGGTATCTGTTGTGTATGGCTGTGATTTCACCATGAATGCAGTAATACTTATATTTGAAAGTCATTCTGGGAGTAACACTCCGGAAAAAAAAAAAAAATTAATGTATATGCTTCTCCAGAAGAAGGGAAACTGACAGAAACATCAAGTTTGCAGGGTTGGGTATTTCTAAACATGAATTATTGTAAGCAGAAATATTGTCTCTACATACTGCATGTTGGCACAATCACAGTTCATTCTTGTGTAAATAATGTGGGATTGCATTATACGAGTTGCAAATATGGCACTTAATTTTATCGAAAAAAACCCAACTGATGCAATAGCAGCTACAACAAAATTGGCATGGTAAATGGGTTAATTTTTATCCAATTTTTCCTTGGGCCTTTCTGACAGTTAATAAAGATACTTCATGGAAGCCATACACTCAGTGACTCTGCCTATGCTAGTTAGGTTGATCCAACAAATTACAACAAGGTCAAAAGAGACTCTATACAAACCTACACTAGGAAAGTGAATACAACGGACTCATCTAAGTGATTTAACTTTATCATATCCTTTGAAGGAATCTGAAATGAGAATTCTTGGACTTTGATTAATTTGGACCTGGAACAACAACATCACTGGATGGAGAAGTCAGTCCAACAAAGAAGAAGGAGTGGAATAGATTAATTCTTACCAGCCATTTCCTTTGGTGAGCTTGAGCTGACAGGCATTACTCTATTCTGAAAAAACTAAAAAATGTCCAAGAGGGAGTTGCCATGTAGTAGGAAAAAGTGAATGGCGTATTTGGGATCTGGCAGGCAGAATATATCTGTAAAAAAAAACCTGGTCTTAAGTCCCAAAGTATAGCAGATCTGTGCCCTGATTAGCTTACATCCATCCAAACCTCCTTCTGTGCCCTGTGTTAGATTAGGTTGTGCACACAACCTATTTTCTATTTATGTAACATCTGCTCCGCTTTGAGATTGTGAGCAAGAACATTTCCAGGCTCCAAAGCAGGATGAGATTACAGACTGCCAAACCGAGCTGAATAAAACAAGGCTGGAGCCACAAGATTTAGGTTCAACTCGGATTATCTTAAATTCCAAAAATGTCTCTCTTTTGCTCTAACAGAAGTGGTTTTCCACATTTATAACTCCTTGCAGTTTCAAGAAGGGAGGGAAACAGAGTGCTTAATTAGTAAAAGTTCATCTAGTGCTGCTCTCTCACATGACCAGAGTGTCCAGTCTTGTGGGTATCATGTGTAGTGCCATAATTAAACCTTCAGCCCTGATTATTCAGAGCCTGGAGAGTTATCTAAACTCTGTTGTTTGGACATGGTGATGTTCTCCTACCACTGGAACAAAGAGGGGAGTCTGAGAAGACAGGCAATGTCCAAGGTCAGACGATGCCGGTATAAAAAACTCCAACCTTGCAGGAAGGTTTTGTGGACCGAGAGGGGAAAAGAAGCTGCAGTGCTGCTGAAGCGGAGGGAGACAGTGGGGACAGCCACACAGGATCCCTCCGGCCCCACGCTCCCCTGGAGACGACCAGTTCAAAAGAAGGGGAAAGAGGGCTCTTTTCCCTACGAAGCAACTAGCGACGTCTGTGGTAACATCTGCAGTAAAATCAACACCGGTTCATGTGAAAATCATCTATGTGGGCAGCAGGACCACCATTCGGTCTGCAGCGGCGACAGCCACTATATATGAAAGATCTATTTAATTTTAATACATAATTTTTAATCGCAGCAGGCAGAAGGTTAAACATCTGAGCAAGATGACTGACAGGACCACAGCGCTCTTCTTACCTTCCTGCTGGACTTGGCTTCACTGGTCGCATCTCAAACTCACCGGCAAAGTACATGTGAGCTGAGGAGATGCTGCTGCTATTGAACTGACAGTTCAACAGCCCCACCAACACTGTGGGAGCCTACAAACTCACCAAAAAAATCTAACTCAAATTCGCAAACTAGCCAGATAGTGCTTTACCAGTTTGATTATCCAAATACCTTCAGTCGGCTTCAGCGAAATATCGTAACAGTTCACTGACAGTCTTAAAAAGAGAAAAAAAAAAAAAAAGTTTTAGAAATCTCTCTTTACTTGGCCATGATTAAGGGTTTTTTCCTTACTTAGAGAAGTCCGCAAGACAAGGAATGCCATTCAGCTAACAGGGACTGGCTGCATCAAAAAGCAGCCAGGATTTCTCCCTCTCCCCATTCTTCCCCTCCCCAACACAATAGATCTGAAAACAAAAGACAGATTATTAGGTTTAAGTATGTAGCCCATTCTCCACATGCCCCTTCCCCCCTCCTCCCACCCCTTCTTCAGCACATCTGGTAACCATGTGTGGCAAGTGCTAATGAAGACTTTCCTGAGCGAGCTACAATTAGTTCCGACTGCTGTTCGCCTCTCTCCGCTGTACAGAGGATAAAAACCAACACAACACAAAACAAAACCTTCCCTTCACTGTTCCTGAAACCTCCTCTTGCCCCTGGGATTCACCCCCCTCATCACGCTGCTGAAATTAAAACAAAAAAAAAAAGTGTAAGCAAATACTTTAAGGCTCTCTTCCGACGGAATTTTTTTTCCCCCTATTTTAAATCAGCATTTTATTCATTTTGATTGAACACGACAGGCAGGCAACAGTGTTTCTATGATCCTGTCTACAATAGAGAATTGTTAAACAGATGTCCATTTTTTTTTTTTCCTTCTATCTTGNACCCCTTCTTCAGCACATCTGGTAACCATGTGTGGCAAGTGCTAATGAAGACTTTCCTGAGCGAGCTACAATTAGTTCCGACTGCTGTTCGCCTCTCTCCGCTGTACAGAGGATAAAAACCAACACAACACAAAACAAAACCTTCCCTTCACTGTTCCTGAAACCTCCTCTTGCCCCTGGGATTCACCCCCCTCATCACGCTGCTGAAATTAAAACAAAAAAAAAAAGTGTAAGCAAATACTTTAAGGCTCTCTTCCGACGGAATTTTTTTTCCCCCTATTTTAAATCAGCATTTTATTCATTTTGATTGAACACGACAGGCAGGCAACAGTGTTTCTATGATCCTGTCTACAATAGAGAATTGTTAAACAGATGTCCATTTTTTTTTTTTCCTTCTATCTTGGCAATATTATACGCATAGCAGTTTTATCTGCTTGAGCAGATCAAATTTGCGTGTGCGTGTGTGTGTGCGCGCGAGCGTGTGTGTTGCCATTTGGAGTGATTAGAATAAGCCGCACAGAGGCAAGACGTACTGTGCACAATTAAGCCCATCTCCAGACCGCACATTTTTGTTTACTCTTGGTCTCTTCCCCTCTCCCCAATCAAGCTACTAATAGAGCTGTTTCAAGTTTCAACAAGGACCATATTAACTGCCTGTCTCCACATGAAAGAGAATGCCAAACCCCAGCCTCTCCCCAAGATTTAAGCATCAGCCTCCCTGTCCTCCTTTACATTTCTCTCTGAAACTGCCGTGGCCCTCACCTCCAAAAATTCCTAATGATTCCCCCAAGTAGAGACTCTCGGCGCAACGTAAAATTTCTCAGCGTGAGACTTTACATATTCTTTGTCATGTCTCTCAGCTGTGTCACGCAACATGATTGCCACTGACCAACCTCTACTTGAAAGTACGTTCCCGCTAAACAAACAATCCGGATAATTGCTGTAGAAGTGATGATATCTGCATACATCATATTTCAATTATACCTCATTCACGCAAAAAAATGGCTACGACCCTCCTACGCCTTTTGAACAGCACTGTATATTGAAATGCAAAAAAACTAAGTTCTAAAAGCAGAACAAAAGCAAAACTGATTCTTTAAAAGGAGTTATTCTCTTAAAATACACATGTATCTACTTGCCAAATGATTTCTCAGAGAAGATGATAGGCTGGAGTAATGCAGGGAGGGAGGAACAAAAGGGGTTTTAATCATGGTTCGGATTAAAGAGTTGTATAACAATTGCTCTCCCTCCAGGCATATATACTGTACACGCTCACTGTAAATGATCAGCATTTAAAGAAACAAAGTGCACCATGAGGCATTTAACATAAAGACAGCTGCATATATATTAACACTTTATTAATCAAAAGACACTGGGTATCTTTCTCACTCACGATACTAGAAAACAGCACTAACGCACAAGAAACCAACAGCCAAAGCTGGGTAGGAATGTAGCTTCTCCTCTAGCCCAACTTCAAGTACATAAAACCCACCAAAAAATCCAAACAAACGAAAAAAGGGCACATGACTTTTTCTAATTTGAAGGCCTCTTTTTGGACAAAAAACACTGCTTCATCTCCACGCAGTCTTGTTTTCCGGTACACCAAGCGGGGAGTAGAGCAAAGCTGTTACACTCCTAGCAATATTTTTCTATAAAACATAAATTTTACACTTTGAAGAAAAGGCTAATTCTACTGGTAATGAATACCAGTAATAACTTAATGAGTCACCGCAGTACACGCTTTAAGGAGGAGCTGGTGCTAACGCGTGAATAATTATTGACACAATTAAGTGCCCAACACTGGGCCTGTTAAACTGCTTCTGGCACGTGAGGGCTCCTTAACAGCTCTGCGGTACCGTACAACGACCCTAAAACGTTTTAAAGTGCAGAGAGCTCCCCTTTGCTACTGCGAGGGATCCTCAGACCCCAGCGCTGTTCCCCGCCAGATAACGCTGAATTGCCAAGGATTTACATCCCATGTGGGGTTTTGCCCTGTTGCCGGGCTGAATAATTAGCTATTTACCGATTCAGTAAACAGTAAGCTCACCCTTTGACCTGCCCTGGTATAGACTGTCTGGTCTGTAACCCTGCCGGGGGCTTCCGCCTGCCTAATGGTCCCTCTGTGAGCCGGGGCCGCCGCTGGAAACCCGGCTGCTCCCTTCCCACCGGTGTCTCCAAAGGGCAGGACCCCAGCGCTACGCCAGCCATTGAATCCTCAGCTCAGTGCTGGTGGGGGGGGGGGGGGTGGTGTGGAATTAATCTCCAGCTCGCTCACCTACAAAAACTCGCTTGAGATTGAAAACGAGTACTCATCACCAAAAAAAAACTTCCTGCGTGAAACATCACCAGGCTGCCTCATCGCACTGCATGTCCAGCTGACCCCACCACACACGTGCGCCCACCCCACGAAGCTCAAGCCCCCTTGGTCCCCTCGCGCACACTCAGCTTCTCTCTCTACTTTACAACACGTGCGAACAGACAGATGTCCCAATTAAACACCAACCAAACCTCGGGCCCCGCCGTGCATACCACGCTTATCTCTGACAAGTTCAGCAGAATCGCCGGAGATATTTGCGAGGCAGTATTATCATCGGGAAAGCCGTAAAAAAGTCACCTCTGGCAAACAACTCTCGACCATGTTTCACAAGAAGGGCGTTCGCGTCCTCTGAATGGACGGCGCTGTCTCTAAGTCGAAAGGGCCCTGCCAAGATGCCTCATCAGTTACCTGGAGCGACACATACATGCGCACAAAAATTGACCTTTTTTCTGTCATCCTGAACTCCCTCTGACCTGCCCTGTGCTATTCCAGCATGCGCATAGATCCATTAGATGGACAGACAGGCAGACGGGCAAGCAGACAGATCAGAATATTTTATGTTAAAATCAGCACCGCCCCAGTGGTGCATCCACAGCGTTATCACCGAGGGAGCCCCCAGATCAGGGTTAATACGAGATAGTTTGAGTGTGTAACGCCGCGGTCACACGCCAGCTGCAAGGCAGCTATCGTGTTTGAGTCGCTGCTCACGGAAGGAGAAAAAAAGAAGGATTCTCTGAGATGGCACAGCATTGCCGTCCTGGTCCTGCCACTATGAGGATATTGCTAGTGGGAGAGACGGCAGCGACAACAATTACGAGGAAGTGGACAATTAAGCGAGTTATAATCAAATTCTGCACGCAATCAAATTTCACCCTGTGAAAGACCACGTGGCAAAAAGCTGTCTGGTCACTACAGTGTGCGACTCTCCTGCGCTCCAGAGCTGCTCCAGTGGACAGCAGTGGGATGCCATTCCACAAGGAGGAAGGACAGACAGACAAGGCTGGACAGATGATGTCTGCAATGGGCAGTCAGAGACTCCTCCCTCCTTCTGCCACAGTTTCCCTGTCTGGCTTTAGCAAAGCCATCAATCACTCCGCATTTTCTCATCTGCAAAATGCAAATAAAGATGCTACTGTCTTTGCAGGACGTTGTAGGCACATATTCACTTTAAAACCATGTGCTGTACTGTACGTAACAAACAAGAACAGGAAAACCTGACGGACCTGAAAAAAAAATGTATCCTGAATTAGAAACTACCAAACACAGTCTAATACTTCTCACAGAAGAGAAGGCTTGGAAGGGAAATATTTCTTAAAAAAAATAAATGGCTTCATTCATTTCCAGTTATCAGGTAACTGGAGATACACATCCCAGTCGTCCTTCCTGATAGACACCACAGGCCAAAATCCATCTTAATGGGGCCTGGAGCGCAGCTACCGGTTGACCACGTCCCACATGATGACACATTGCCACAGATGCACTTCCACCACACTTCCCACAACCTGAGGCCCTACCTGAAACACTAGGAATCAGTGTAAGCTGGGAAGAAGATTGACAGCATGCATTATGAACTTTCTGAAATGTACAGTAAAGAAATCAAGATTTACTGGGGGCCACATGAGGACCAGGTGGACTTTGCAACAGCTTTGCAGTTTGTGCATCCATCCTAAGAAGAGCATCCCCTTCAAGCTGTACGTCAGGCAGGGACCACGTAATCCCTGTGACCACACCTGGGAGCAGCAGATGGGGAAGAGACCCTCACTTCCCCTCCACTTCAGAGCCAGGCACCTGTAAGTCTGGGTTTTGCAGACACCAAATTTCTGTCAAGGATTTAGTGTCTATTTAGGTATAAAGGCAGTGACTCAGAAATAAACCTAAGCACCTTCAGGATATAGTCAGGAGGTGGGCACAAATCATCACCCCACCAAGAGAGGTCCCACAGTGCACTGCACAGTGGCAATACAATGCACCTTCAAAAGTACTTCTGCTTGTCTGGGAAACAAAAAAATATATATATATAAAAATAAATAAATAAATTTTAAAAGCTGCATGAGCTATTTGTGGAAAAAATCTGGGGCTTTTTTATTTTTTTTTGGTTCAAAGGCAAAAAGTTACAGAGCAGCAAAGTAGTAAGTGGGCTTTGCCACTTAGAAATCAACGAGCTGCCAGCGAGTTTCACTCATAGTTGTATCACGCCAGCTTAATGGCACCAGATCCTTCATAAACAGCTCTTGACCTCCTGCCCTGACTTGCAGCAGAAGACAGCTGCTCTAACAAGAGCGGTCCTGCAAAGCCATCTCGTGAGAGTTTGTGTGGTGGCATTTGGGCAGGACTTCGCTACCCAGACCCAGCCCTCAGTAACTTCCGGGCCGCCCTTTCTTTTCTGTCACAAACCAAACGTGCAACAAAATATTGCCACATCCCAAGGGTATATTGACACAATCGGGACTTCAACCCCAATTTTGCTCTGCATTTTTCAAATGGCTTTATTTATCTTAAGATAAAGCGCATGTACTTTACCAATAGGCTTAGGTCCTGATCCAGGGGCCAGACATGTCAGTGAATATACTGCACACTGGGTTGCCTGAGGACGGGGTCCCTCCTGAGGTTCTGATCTGTGGTTCAGCTGCAACCAGAGCTACAGAACCCCGAGACACTTGCAGAATTAGTCCCCCTAAAAAAAGAAAGAGACAATGAATTTTTTATGACTTGCAGTGCTAAACGTATGTTTTGAAGTTAGCTGGTGTGAAAACTGCAGGGAGAAGGAATCAAACTTTAGGCTGTTGGTCATAGGTTTTCATAATGTGGAGCAGAAAAAAACAGACATTGTGTTTGCGTTCTATTTCTGGGTCTTTTAAGCTGTAACAGCATGAGTGGTATTTGCATCAGGAGTTACCATATATCATTGCAAGCAACATATGCATAGATGGAAAAAAGATGACGGCAGCAGCAGGTTCAGTGAAATCTCAGGATCTCTCTGTGATAGGGACCTGCTAAAGGTTTGGTTTTATTTAGCGTAGCTTAAAATGTCATTGGCATATGTGTTTCTCAATTAACACCAATTTAATACACTCCAGAAGTGTTCTATTCTGAGCACAGGCTTCAGAGTTTACAAAGGATCTAACCTGACATTTCAGTACAGGATATCCAACCCCATTTACAATCAGGAAAGCACATTATGAAGGCTAGATTTTTTTTTTTTCTTTGACACTGTGTAAAGTTGCCTTTAATGATAAACACAAAAGTCAGAAAATCCTAGCAAACGGTGCTGTAGCATGGAAATTATGAATCCCTCCAACCTCTATGAGTCACTCATATCCCCAGATGAAATGGTGCCTCACAACAAACGCAGAGATTCAGCAAGTGGATGGTTGATTTTCATCCTCAATGCCTCACCGATGCCGTGCATTTTGTTAAACAACTTATCAGTTGACAAACTGCAACTCACCAATAGAACAGATTCTAAGTATATTAAAAAAAAATAACAAAGCAAAACAAAAACCCCCACAAAAAAACCCAACAAAGCCTAAACACAATAAGAAGTAGCCAATAACCCTGAAAACCCTGGGCTTCCTGTCAAAAATCTGAAGAGAGAAAGACGCTCTAGTGACAGATCCCTAAACGATAAATACAGATTACCAACAGGATCCCAGAAACCAACTACTGAAAAAGCTAAAGGATTATTTATTAACCAACAGAATGAATAAAGAACAGGAAAGTATCATTTGATATGAACTTTACGCAGACTATATGAATGTCTACAATCTATTTAAAAACATCACCCAGCACTATTGATATTGATTTTGGAATATACAATTCACTAGATGTAGTGGGCCAAATTCACCCCTGACGAAACCAGTAACTTCAGAGAAGCTGTATGAGACAGAAATATCCCTCTTCAGATCTAGCAAAGCGTTTATTCTGAAATCAATAACAACAGAGCGCACCTTCAAAAAACATTAGAAAAAACGGTTAAAGTCAAGCGTTTCAAAGTTAAGAAATACTGGCATTTAACTTGCCCGTTAATTCTGTCCTGTTTTGTGTCCATCCTCTGTGCTGAAGAGGGAAAACCAGCCCGGGTTCTTGCAGTTCAAAAGTGTATCACAGGGCATTCACACAAGAGGGCAGAAGTGTGATTGGAGGAACAACCTGAATTTGCCTTAATTGTCAATGTTTGGTTTTGCAATTTGCTTTAAACATTGTTTCTGCATGAACTTTCCTCCTTTTCTGAAGGTTAAAAAAAAAGATAAAAACTAAATATATTACATACAACCACTAAAAGCTTTCCAAATCACACATCCCTGGCAAGGCTGAGCCTCTGCCCCTCTGCACAGAAGTCTACCATTTGAGCTTCAGGGTATATGAGCTGGAGTCTGCAGAAAATAAGGTGCAGTCTGGTCTGTAGCCAGGAGACCTCACCACTTTTTCTACATCGGTGTGTAAACTCCAGCCAGTATCAGCCTGGGGAGGGAGACAAGGGGCAACGGGATGTCCACGGAGGAGGCTGGGACAACACATGGTCCCCATCCTGCGGCAGCTGCTCAGGTCCAAGGGTGCCCAGCATGGGATGTGCTGCAGGAACAGAGGTGGTTTGGTGCCGGCTGAACTGGCTGATGTTGTGACACTGAGACGCACTTCCTAGACAATGACAGCGGAATGGTGACTTTCATAGGTTGTATCACCACCTCACAGCATGACAGAGCTGTACTTCTGAAAACCGGATTTTTTTTCACTAATAAATTTTAAGGAATGCTGAAGACAGAACAAATGTTAATGCTTTTTAGTCCAACAGGTTATTTTAAAACTCACTAAGGCAACCTAAACGCAGCAGACTGCTACTGTCTCGTGCAATAAATAATTTGGAAGAATCTTTCTTTGTAACAACATTCTCACCTACACATTGTCTAGAGCATCCGTGTTTGCATATACCCATCTACATAAACACATCCTTGAATACACACTGTTGGAAAGACTTCATTATGGAAAATTCTGATACATAACAGGATAATATTTTAAGAGGTGCACACATTCAAAATGAGAATTTAATCCTGAATTCAATCAGCAATGCATGTTGAGCTCTGCAAAACAGAGAACACTGAAACTCAAAATGATTATCCAAGATCTTTTTCCTTCTTTAAATCAGAAGAAACCTTGGGCTTCAGATTCTTCTATTCCTGGTCCCAGGTCAAGCCTAGAGTTTCTCATGGTGTTCTGGTCCTTTGGACACTGAACTCAAAAGACAAAACTCATTCACCAGGCACCTATGAGGGCATTTGTACCACTTAACTTGAGGCATCTAACTGTTCATAGAGTCAGCGGAGGTTCCTAGCACGGCTGCTCTGAAGCCCCCTTCGGATGACCCTGCCTGTCTCTATTGACTGCACAGATGTCTTTGTCTCCTAATTTAGGTACCTAATTTAGATGAGGTTACACAGTGTGGTAATTTCATGCTCAATCCCTTCTACAGTACACCTATACACACAGAATCATATAATAGTTTGCGTTGGAAGGGACCTTCAAAGCTCATCTAATCCAACCCCCTGCAATGAGCAGGGACATCTTCAACTAGATCAGGTTGCTCAGAGCCCCGTCCAGCCTGGCCTGGACTGTCTCCAGGGATGGGGCATCTACCACCCCTCTGGGCAACCTGGGCCAGTGTTTCACCACCCTCACTGTAGAAATGTCTTCCTCATGCCTAGCTTTAATCTCTCTCTTTTAGTTTAAAACCATTACCCCTTGTCTTGTCACGACAGGCCCTGCTAAAACATCTGTCCACATCTTTCTTATAAGCCTCTTTTAAGTACTGAAAGGGGCAATAAGGTCTCCCCAGAGCCTTCTCTTCTCCAGGCTGAACAACCCCAACTCTCCCAGCCTGTCCTCACAGCAGAGCTGTTCCAGCCCTCTGATCATTTCTGTGGCCTCCTCTGTCCCCTCTCCAACAGGTCCATGTCNATACTGGGGGTTGCCCCGACCCAGATGCACGACCTTGCACTTGGCCTTGTTGAACCTCATGAGGTTCACATAGGTCCACTTCTCAAGCTTGTCAGTCTAGTCAGTCACAAGCTAACTCAATCTCAAATGACTAGGGCCTGAGTTAAACTCAGGTTTTAGCTAAAAAATGGGCTTAAGTGCAGATCTAGATGCCCTCAAGCTCTAAGAATCAAAGATCCTATTCTAGATGCGAATTTCTCTGACCTATCTATAGCTTTGTCTGGAAATTTGGATTATTCTTTTCCTAAAAGAAGCTATTAATATAAACCAATTGTCCAATGGTTCCTTATTTGTTTTATTGCAATGATATGGAAATTTTAACATCCTCATATTTGAGCACTCAGTTATCATTACTGAACCATTTTTTACGTTATATTTTATAAGTGGCAGAGAACTTTACAGAAGTATTAATACAAATACCATGCCAGGCATTTGTATATCACTCCCCATTAAAGCATCACCTCCCTTCCTTCTCCCCTCCAGCTCAAAACACATAGCTTTGGGAAATGAGCAGGCAACTACATCCCGTTAAAGCTGCAAAGAAAATCTGCCCAGCACAATGCAGTTATCACACTGAACCAGGCAAAGGGCATGCCTCTGTGCAAGTTCTCCACCTGTGCTGGAGGTACAGCACCTGAAAGGGTTAAGAGAGTGAGGAGAGCTTTCAGAAATACCCAGAAACAAGGATACCTGCAGGGCGTGCTCAGTTTGTTTTGAAGATGTGTTGCTCTAACGCAGTGGTTCACTGGTTGAATATATTGCCATTTGATATCCTGCTAGACAACTCCGTGGCTGGAGTTCTTGTGTCAGAGCAGTTTAGCTTTCCGTCAGGGATGTTCGCTTCGGCGCTGATCAAACCCTGGGCTTGTCTGCACAGGCAAGCCCACGGGACCGGCTGCGGCGGGACTGCACTGAGCTCAGGCCCTGTGTGTTCCCCGTTCCCAGGCTGCCCAGGCAAGGGGCAGCCCCACCAGCACCCTGGGAACACGCTGTACCCCATGGGGTACGCTAGCCACCCCCGCAGAGGAGAACAGAGCACAGAGACTCGTCCACTACACGTTCGCGCACTGCTTCTCCCGATTTCTAGACTAAGTTACTCCTGCTCCAAACAGCCCCTTCATTTTGTATCCTTTCATGCTGCCTTCTCAGGGCTTTAATATATATATATTTATTTATTTATATTATTTTTAAATCAGAAGGCAGGTGTGTAATATGCCTTCCTCAAGTCAATGCCTAACCTTCTAGGAGGACAGGAGAAGGAGTTCCATCCTGCCAGTCTCCTCTGTGCCCATTCAGCTTGACTCCTGAAAACCGACAAATTCTCCCAGAGTGCTTCACAAATCTCCCTTCTTTGTCTCTTTGCATTGAATTCATCCACGTATGTTTCATGACAGAAAATCTTTTCCTCTCGAGTACGTTGTTGGGACCCATTTTGAACTCTCAGCACTTATAACTGAGGCGCTCAAATGTTATCTTTGTCCATAATAAAACTGACTGCTCTTTGCTTCCTGCCTTTTCACCAAAAAGGACTTTTCTTTACATCCTAAAGTAACCACATTTTCCTAATGGCCTCCTGTGAGGGACTTTATACAAAGCATTTCAGCACTCAATAAATCATATCCCCAGTTGTTCCCTGACTACTCCTTTGCAAACTCTTCCTAAGAAGGAGGAAAAACAACCTAATTAGTTAATCTTTGCACAGTACTTTGAAGATGAAAAGTGCTACGTCTGTTTAAACATTCTCACACCACCTGGTGCGTTGCTTTTGGTTCAGTCTCCCAAACTGATCAGGATCCAACACCGGCCCCCATGGGAACCATCCCAAAGAGGCCTGGCCACCACTCTCACTCTCTGCCTTGTTGGGATGCTCCTCAGATGACATCACTCTCCACACACATCAATATCCTTCCCAGAAAGAAAATATAAAAAAACCTCTAAATCCTAACTCTGTAGTTTGGCTGCATACTACAGACCTTTTCCCATAAATAAACACGCTCAAAACTCTCACTATTTTGAGGACAGACCCTGAACCATTTACCCATATACTCATTAATATTTAGCGGCAGCAGCGCTGCTGGAGGAACGGTGGACTGTTGGAATAAGGGACTCACAGTACAAAACATGTATAATTTTGAAATTTTCACTGCTATGCAAACCAGCTGGAAAGTTACTAAAGCGTGATAAAAGTAGCAACAACTTCTAATCAGCGTACCTCTTTGGGTTTGGAAGGGGGTTTGGCAAAGAAATAAGTCAGTAAGAGCGAGATCAGCTCTCTGATTTACAACACAAAATATGAATTACATAAATTAATCAAAGGACAATTAATATATCGTACAGTAGCAGGAAATTCAGATCCCACTTGTGCCACACACGCAATGGGTTTGGAAGCTGGCTAGACCCCACATCGTGTGGTTTTTATTGCCGAGGAGCTGGTATTATTTCTCTTTCATCCAGTGCCTTTGCTTTTTGTTTTCTGCTTTTCAACGAGGGTTGCGGTTGTTTCTAACCCATATGTCTCTAGTTTTGAGCCGCGTGGTTTGCCCCCTCTGTCTCTCATCATTGCTTTTGGCCCAGTTTCTTGACAGGAAATGCGAGATTTATTTTATCTGGCCTGAACTACATTGTTCCTTCCTGACTACTGGTGTTACTTCACTCCAAATAACATGGCTTTGCGCTTACTGCCTGCATAAGGTCAAAGCCTGAGGGGAACAGGCACATTTAAGAGCAACGGTGAGGGAAGAGAATAAGGCTTCAGGTCAAGAAAAGAGAATAAAAGGCAGAAAGGAGAAGGGAGAAATAGTAAGCAATTAAGATGTGATGTAAAAAGTTTTGGTTTGGAGGAGATCCCCTGTTTTCCTTCAGCCAGCAATAAGCTGAACTGCTGCTACGGAATAGCTCTTGGATACAGATTCAAGCCAATTGACTAATGTTATCAATTGAAACAGGACATTGTCGGTTAATTTAGATCAAAAATTCAAGGAAAAAACAAACCAAAACAACAAACAGCTACTAAAATTGATACATAACAGGATTTTTTTTTTTTTAATGTCGCTGAAGATTTTCGGTCTTTCTCTGGTTGCTCAGCAGAACAAGCAGTGCAGAAATGTGAAACACACCCACAGTTGGAGGAAAGCAAGTTGAACACAAACAAATATATAAATGCTGAATACCAAACATCAGTTCCTCTGACACTTGTAGAAGGATTTGTGAATCGTTGCCTGGTGCCATTAAGTACACAGTACATTAACTTGTAAAAGGTGGGTCAGGGTCTGCACGAGGCATCGCAGCTCTGCTGAAACCCATGGCACTCAAGGTACCCAAGAGGAGAACAGCCTTGCAGTGCCAAACTGCTTTTTGACTCAAAGGGCTGAAAAACCCCATCTCCTCACCTACCTGACCCAAAATGAATCCAAAGCAACAAACAAAGCTGACTCTCCAGCCAGCAGAGGCACATACCTTGCCAGCATCCCAGCCAGCAGCGCATTTACTCTGAGCAGGGAATGCAGCTTCAGCCTGCCCACTTATTTGCTTTTATCCATAAAACTGGACTGAACTAAGTTGCTCACAGCTTCAGATAAGCAGAGAGGTAATAGGCACTTTCGCCTAAAACATACCCAAACGCTAGAATAAGTACCTTTTTCAGAATGCATTCTTTATCTTGGGTTGATCTTGAATTTTGTTTTGTAAGACACTTCTGGCAAAGTCATACCCCGCAGCATTTTTATCCCTGATAGTTTGTTCAGAAGGAACTCAAATGCCTGCTGAAAGCCTGCAGTCACAAATTAGCTACTAACCAGCATGCCTACAGAGGCTCAAACACCTTTGGATAACTCTGCAAGTTCTAATGCTTTTGTGACTTTCTACTGATACCAGGCAAAACAAATTGTTCAGGATGGGGCCAGAGGCCTGGGAGAAGAAGGCAAGGATGGCTATTCAAACAACCTGAATGGACACTAACAGCACTGCGAGTCAATAGCAAAAACTGGTCCACACTCCCTCATGGGAGTCTTTTGCTACCTCCAACACCAAGGCACATTACTGGGTCAGTACTACGCCCCTGCACCCAGTGCTTGCTGGCTCTGTGGGGTGCAGAAAGCCAGCGCTCTGCTGCGGGATGTTCTGATCTGCACAGACAGGATCCTGAGCAACATCCCAGATCTCTGCTTCCCAAGCATCACACCATGCTCCCACACAAAGCCAGCCGGCTTCCTCTCACCTGAGGGAAAATGTTTTTCTGTACCAGCTGGAAGGTGGTGCCTGGGAGATGGTTCTTGCTTCTCATCCCAGAAACACAAGGATTGAGCACGCAGATTCAAACAGCTCGTTTACTTGGTCACAGCTCAGAAAAGGGTCTGAAAAATGTCATAACTGGTACAAGGAAGAGCATGGGACCAAGGGCAGGGCTTCCCCTTTCAGCAGCAGGAGGTTGTCACATTGGCATTGAATTGGACCACTACAAGGCAAGGCGGGTAGAGCAGAGATTGTCCTTTGCCTTTTGGGGTGCAAATTTATAGCTGAGGTGTCGCGGCATTGTTTTACTCCAGCACACGACGCTAGCAGCAGCCTGACTTCCTACCTCATGCTGAAGTTTTTCTCTTTTCTATGCCATTGTCACCCCAAATTGCTTATTCTTAGGAAATAGGGAGTCTCTTGGTATCCCGGCTTGAAAACACATGATCAAGCCTTATGGTCCAGTTCTGTTCCCTTGTTGCTGAAGTCTGAAGACAGAAAAGCTTATTAAATTAAGAATGGTCATTTAGTAAAAAACTGATTAAAACTCAGAATAAAGTTGGCAAGAGCTTTTCAGAGTGGTAAGGCAAATATGCCCAGTATCATCTTCCTGAAGCTCATCCCCATACTCCCAGAGTGAGAGGCTAAAACCTGTGGGTCGCCTTCAGCGGTGCTTTGTATCATTCAGAGTCTACTTACTCCATTGCAATTAGGTTTAAGTGGTGTTTAGCATTCCATGATTGCCCTACTTTACGGTCCCTTCATTTTCCCAGCTTAAAAAATAGCGATGTTGCAGCACTGTAGTGTTTCTGTTGTGATTGTCATGATGGAAGCAGAGCCAATGCAATTTGCCCATGTTTTACTAACCGCCATCTGGCAGGGATATGGTGACATGCGAATCTTCACAGGACTCTTGTTTTTCAACTATCTGCTGGACAACTAAGGAGATCACCAGGCTGCTGGGACGAGTGCCAGATGGGAGGCAGGTATGTTTATGAGTTTAAGATTCTTATTTTCTTTCAGTGCTTTCACATGCTGTTCGTGGAGTGGCAGGAAAAGTGAAAAGAGGGAGGAAGGGATGAGTCAGTGACTAGACTACAACTGTTCAAAATCACTTTGAAGTTCTGCAAAATGCAGTTGTTTCACAGTCGACCTCAAAACTGCTGTTTGTTCACTCGGCCTTGAGGTCTGGGTGGGCTGTAGGGGGGGGGGGTTATTTTCCAGTGCCTCCAGTCTGACGGGCAAGCACGCTGCTGAACATGCAGACAGCGTTCAATAAAATGGCCATGCTTGCCTCTCTGCCTCGTCCTTGCACCTCTGGTGAGCGCTGGGGTGATGGAAGGGCAGTCATATGCTGCCTCACCAGTAACCACAGGCAGCTGACATGGTGTTAGCAGAGCGGCTAAATCTTGCACAGAAATCTTAGATGTACAGAGTTAAAGCAGCTTTGTACCAGAAAGAAAGCACTCCAAGAACAAGAGACGAGCCTCTGCTCATCTCCCTGGACTTCAGGGCTTCTACGATGGCAAAAAACTGTCATGACAAGACGGAGATTGAGTCTTCCAGACGATAAGCGCTCGCGTAACCCAAAAGATAATGATGACATCAAAACTACATAATTATTTTGAAGTTTACATTAAAATCCCACAAGAAAAAACAGCAACTTCTGAATGGTGAAGACGACTGCGGACAGTGGATGAAGCAGTCAGTAGATCACTCCTCCTCAAGTGATCCAGGAGGTTCAGTTAACTTTGCCTGGAACACGCTCAGGTCTCCGATACCTGATGCCTGTTAAGCTCCCCTCCTAGATCCCACGTCTCTGGGTCTCCTTAGGAGGGGTCACAGCTCAAAGCCGTGGGTCTCAGCTGGCAGGAGGGTGCGCAGCACCTGCCCAGCTCACCAGGGCTGGAGTCAGCGCCGTCTCCCGTCGGCATTGCAGAAAAAAATCAGCAGCTTCAGCAAATTCATCTAACACATGCTGATATAAACTATTTCAGTAACTCTGCAGTAAATATTAGTCCCTGTCACACACGCCTACCTATACGCAATGTCTCACCCTGACTCACCTTCTCGCAGCGGGGCCAAAAAATAGAGTCTAGTTTTAGCCACCGTAATGACTAACATTCATAATGACTAACAAAGAACTACAGCTAAAAACACAAGCTGCTTGAGCTTAAACTAAACAGCCGTGGCTCACCAGCTAGGACTGAAAGATTCACGTTCAGCTCAAATGTAGAGGAGTATCTGTGGCACAGTCTCACCAACATGTTATATTAACAGAGCTACAAACAATAAATCCTTATTACAGTAGGCTTCTCGTAACAAATATTTCTGATGAGGAGGCTGGTTTGGAAGAACCCTGTATTGCATCAATTAAGCAAAACAAACAACTCCTCACAAATTTCCCCTAAACAAAAAGCAGAGCACAAACAAATAAAATCCCTCACCTGTCACACTCGGGTTAGAAATCAACCTGTGGTTCTATACTCAAGGATAAAGTATGCCACCTGCATGCATACCTTCCCTTTCTTCCCTCACTCTAGGTAAGGCAATTACTCTGGAAATTATCTGTTCCATTATTAATTAAATATCTATAAATTCACACACTCATAGACAGTCTCTCTCTCTCTCAATAGGTCTTGGCATAAGGGAGCACACAGAATTTTGGCAACGGGCTGAGAGTGGAATAGGCGGCACAACCTAGACATGCCCAAGCCTTCTCGACACAGGAACAGCTTCTCTTCCCTGTGCCAGTGGTTCGCTCGGTGCCAGCTCTGATGCACACCCCCCCCTTCCAGGAATGGCTCTCATCCATGCTGGCAAAAAAAACGATAGAGAAGAAAATATGAAATTACTCTTCAAAATGTAAGTGGAAGGATGAGCACGACGCCAAGTGAGAAGTATCCAAATGTGAGATCCCACACTGCTACATGTCAGTTGGAAGGATGACACACAGACAGAAAGTCAAGCAAACAGGTTCGTCCACAAAGGGAAGCTAAAGGAGATAATTTGCATTTTGGATAATAAAATATTTAAAGCAGCACTGCAAAATTATAAATAAAAACACTAACTGCAGTCATCAAGAATGTGAGCACCCTATGTGGAAGCTGGCCAGCAAACCCCTTCATTAAATACAATATGATCAGAAGGAAATAGAAAAGTGGCTACAGACCTCTGAAGGCCAGCAGGTAACGCAAGCCAATTGGTTATTCAGTTCTAATTAAGGGATCCAATCCTTATTTTGGACTGTTCACAGAAGAATAAAGCAAGAGTTCAGGGTGAAGTAAAGTCTACTTTATTTAACAATCTGTGACTGATTATAAGGGAGCAGCAAGTTCCAGATGGGTGGGAGTGCTTACAAAAACCCTCTATTTTCCTACAACTTACAATCAATGCTTTTAGTTTCCATGCATTGTAATGTTGCCACTTAACACAACAAGCACAGCAGAACAAAGAAACGTGAAACCAACTTTGCACCAAAATTTGAGGACTGAACAGGACATGTTTTCACACTCAAGAAAGGATGCAGTTCAGGCTTCTAATTTCAGCATCTTATTCAAGACGATACCTGATTTAGACTGTTCCTTGGTCCAGCCCTCACCTCTGACCTAACCCTAAGAAACTGTTCAGTTCTGTCATGAAAAATACGCAGGCTTTTTTAGGGCAGAGATCATGCCTATTTCTGTGCTGTAGAAAAATCATCATGCAGATGGCACTTAAAAATAATATTCACTCCAGCTACTATTTATTTGCCACTATCTCTTTGTAAAAGCTACTATAATTTTAAACGAACAATCATTTTGCTTTTTAAATTAATCTTATTCATGTCCTCGTAACCACGCAGATTTATTATTGTTGTTGTGCAAATCACACGGAAACACAGAAATTCCAACAGTTTGTGAAAAATGTAGTGCCTTTGCTGTTATAATTGCAAGTTCAAGAAACTGTTCATTTTTACATTCAGAAAGGGCAAAATACTTTCACATTGTGATTCCCATTCTGTGCCTTTGCCCACCCCGTACCTAATCCCCACTGTCTTGGCACAGCAGTGGAAAAGCAGCAGGGCCACGAGTAATGGTAAAAGCCTGGAACTCAGCAGCCTTAATTGATTCATATTCTGTGAAAAGAAAAATAAAAGGTCTATGTTTGTCTCCTTGCAGAACTCCTGAGTAAACTCTGCTAGGCTGAGAATGTGCATTAGGCTCATCATTTTTTTGCAGCTGAGCAGAGCTAGGTAACACAACTTGCATCCAAAAGGATTTCCCCAAGCAGCCATTGTAAAAGGGTTAATGACTGATATTTCCATTAAATCTGACCTACCCCCCACTTTTGCTGTAGCCTGATATAATCCTCGTTTTGCACCTATTTGCACGGACAAACGGAGTCACTCCATAACAAGTAACGCACAACTCTCGCTTTAACAAAAGGTCAATTCATTTTAAAAGGACCCACACAGTGTTATTTGTACTTAAGCTTAAAACAAACAAACCAGGGCAAAGCCTGCCTACGCACTGTGCTGCTACTTACCGAGAATTAAAAGCTCTGTATTCAGAACTTAATGGACGCCGAATACATCTGTAGGCATCCTTGTGTACTTTGAACAGAAATCAATGCTATCACCTCGCAACTGCCAGCCAGGATGATGCTCAGCCTCCCTGAGCCCTCCAATCCAAAACCATCTCGGCCCTAAACTTTCAAGGACCAGTTACAGTCTCCTTCGCTGGGAACTCATGGTCAAGTAAGAACAACAGCAACAACAAAAAGCCCTCGAAACTCTTCTAGAGGAAGCCATTCTTTTACCTACTTATTTTTAAACCTTAGCTCAGAATCTGGTTTTGACACAAAAAGATGGAGGATGGATGCCTATGCGGACTGACCACAGGACGTGTATTACTTTGGCCAGTTGTTTGAACATACTGAAGATCAGAACAGTCTGAATAACAGGATAGGAGCTGATAATCTTAACACAAAACCACTAGGAAGTGAACTAGCACTGCGAAAATCACCTTTATGATTAATATTAGCTGACCTTAACTTTGAAAGTCTCAGCTCAGAGACCAAATATGGGAAACAGACTTACTCCTAGAAGGTGTTTCACCAGATCGGGTTTGTGGCAGCACTAGCTGGGCAGCATCTTTGTCGGTTTGGAAGATGCAGTGAAAAGACCTTGATGCGGAAAAGTGCATCAATTAATATTCTAGCACATATTTACTAAATATGTTTTACTAGGAGATTTTAATATTTGCACTAATATCAGAAATATTTTTAATAGATCTAAAATATTAATTGCTCTGAAGCTGAAACTACCACACGCTCCACATTTCTTAGGGATGCTCAGGAATTTTCTGTTATGCTTTTCTGACTTAGTCTTAGTCTTCACTAAATCAAAATTTCTACAAGAAAATTTGGGTTGTGTCAAAATACTCTAATGAAATTAAATATTTTGAGGCAAAGGTCATTGCAATTTGAATTATTTCAGTATATTTAAGCTACTTGCAATGGCTACACTTGATTATATTAATATTTAACCTAAAGTATTTGTGCAAGCAACTGAAGCAATTCCGGAGCAGTTAGCATAAAACTTATGATGGACAGGTATAAAAGAATGAAATAATACTTGCCTTTAAAGAAATCAAAATTAAGAGAGTTACAAATTTCAATTTACCTTCAATTTGCAGAAAATCTGACAAAAACAAAAGAAACTTTTTGTAAGCATGTGGGCAGTAACAAGGAGCTAGATAATACACATCAGTACTGATCAGCCAAGAAAAAACATCGTTAAACAAATCCCATTTCCTTCTGTTACTTACAGTTCTGTGCGGAGCACAGAAGTAGTAGTTGCCATAGTTGGATTGTGGTTCAGTTTTTGAAACTGCCTGACACTACCTTCACATAAGTAAAATATAGGATATTCAAGACACATGATCTTGCTTGAGCTATCACAGGACAGACAGGAAAACAATACACTATTACAAAGAATGTATTATTAATGGTTCATTAGTAAAATGGAAGAATGCATAGAGCTACGTTCTGCAAGGATCTGCCCTAAATCTGGTGCTACTCAATATTTTCAGTAACAACTTGGACACTGGAATGAAGAGTGTTCTTACGAAATCTGCAGATGACATCAAATTGACAGAGACTGCAAGTAGGAAGACAAAATCAGAATTCAAAATGATCTTGGAAATTGGAGGAGCAGCCCAAAAAGGATGCAATCAGGACAAGAAGATGTAACTATTATTAGGTAGAACAGTTAACTGCATAAATGCAGGATTGGGAGCGAATGATTAAGGAATACTTCTTTGGGAAAGAATCTGGGTGTTGCAGTCAATTGCAAGCCAACAACATGATGATACTGTGAAAAAGGCCATCGTCACACTGGGATAGATATCATCATATGATACAGGAAAGAACAAGAAGAAAATCCTTCACTCTGTTCATCACTGGTAAGACCTCTCTAGGGAACTATTTTGGGGCACTTCTCTTGAAAAGAGATGTATTCTACCTGTAGATGGTTTCTAATTCCCACTCTAAATTTTATGACCACTGTATTTATGAACATCTTTTTTCTTATCCCTTAAATTGTTCTTCTCTTTCTTGGTGTTCCAATACCAGGTAAATCACGTAACTACTTGATCTTGCTAGGTTAAACAAATCAAACCCTTTATTTTTTTTTCATTAAATACGCCCTCTGTTCCCTGGATAATTTCTGTAGCTATTCTTCAACTCGTTCCAGTTTAAATGAACTTCTTTAAACACATGTAAGTGGAGCTGTACACAATATTCTACATGCTTTGTACAATGGCTGTCTTCCCTCTTATGCTGGAAGTACCAAACCTGACACATCCTGCACTCGTATTGCCTTTTTCACATAATTACATTTAATGTTTCAGAGTAATCCTACGATCACCTAATTCTCCAGATCCTTCTCCCTCACTCTGAAGCAGGGAGGAGATGACAAGGTTTAGCAAACATTCTTCTTGTTAGTCCTTACCCAAACGACCTTGTTGTTTATGTTGCAAAGTTTTATCTGACTGTTAATCCTCTGTTCCTCAAAGTCATATAATTTTTCATTATAGCATTCTGATCCTCCTAATAAAATGATAGTGCCTCTCAAATTTGTATCGTTGGTTTCTGTTTAAAACACAACTCTAAGAGTAATTTAAGTTCATTCTTTATTGGTCCTCTTTTCCCTTTTTATTTAGGTACATGAACAATGAAAATAATGATTTTTTTTTTTTTAAACAGCAGCCAACCACATGAAGTTTTGAGTAATTAATTCCATAACTGTCATGACCCAATCCTCTCACTGCTGAAAGACTGTTAGTATGTTTATTCCTTTTAACCCCTGTGATACGTTTATATTGATTGAACATTTTCAAAGCTGACACTGCAAGTGGGGGGGAAGGTGAAAATTGCAGTTCCAAATCAGACAATAGGCTTTGCCAAAGGTCAGCTCTGCACTGGAGTTCACAGTTTTAAAACATATATTATTTTCCCTCTAAATAAAATGCGAGATACTATTCGTGATCTACTATATAACCACATTTCATAGTGCTATAAAACATACTCTTTTCTATGTAATGGACTCCTCAAATACATATTGGAACTGACAGCACAGTTCTAGGTTTGATTATAAAATTATAATCTGAAATTTTGTGGCCTGTCGTAAGGAGGAGATCAGGCAGGAAGAATGTACAGCCCTGGTGATGGTTCTTTCTGGCTCTGCACTGATCTCTACAGCTCCTCATATTCACTGATTACAACAAGGACAAACGCAGTATCAGATTAAAAAGACTATTTGAAACACTGCTGCCATTCTTAAAAATACTCTGTTGGGCTACTTTAAAAATGAATCAGTTCTATTTTTACTGATATTTCAATAAAATAAAATGTATGTGTGCACGAAGGGATGGGACAAGGAAAGTTGGGGATGATTTGCACATTAGAGTTGCTCTTTTTCGCAGTCCTGTGATCCATGCTTTCTGAAGCAAGTACTTCAGATCCAGCTGCCGCACAAACCCAGCAACTAGTTCTCATCACAAGTTTCCTAAGGAGTCTCAGCAGACAGATGGAAACGATACACATGCGCAGCGGCCACTCCAACACAATAGAGCCACTGTATCGGTAATGTGGGAAATACAGCATCCCTCCATCCCTGGGCAGGATTTAATGCACTGGATTATAACAGCTCCAAAGAAGTGTTTGTGGTCCACTGAGTCAGTCATCTGTACATTAAAAAGTCATAGCTGGCACTACTGTCTCTTTGGCACAACTCTTAAAATACAATCATTAAAAAGGAAAAATAAAAGGAACATACCAAAGCCTCACAAAAGTCAGAGTAATTTAGTTACTTGTGACCAGCAAAGCACATTAATACGTGCTTAGCTTGACTTTGGCACAACTGAAGATAGGGTTTACGTCTTTTGCTGAGTCAGGATCTTAGCACTGAACATTACCCAAAATAGCTCTGCTGCCGAACACACTAGGTACATTCTTAATCTAAAATTGATATCATACCATATACCCCGTTATTAGCAAAAACGGAGTGATATCATCCCCACATTACCAAGTAAGATGCACTTTCATTCTTATATTCCAACGCCATACCTTTTTCAGAGAGAATCCCGTGTTATTTGTTATATATGCACCTTAAAAGCATTTTTTTTCCCATGTTTGTGCAAACAGCTGCTAGCAAAACATAGGTCAGCGCATACCGAAGGGCAGCCTGTCCAGCCAGCGTGACCCAACTCCACACAACTGGACTGTGAGCAGAACTGAGGTGTCCATCAGCTGAGGTGTTCAGCCTGGCAGACACCTCATTGCAGTCTACAGCTTCCTCACAAGGGGAGGACTAAGGGCAGGTGTCGAACTCGTCTCTTTAGCGGCCAACAACAGAACCCCAGGGAATGTCAGGAAGATGTGCCAGGGGAGGTTTAGGTTGGACATGAGGAAAAGGTTCTTCCCCCAGAGGGTGGTGGATACTGGAACAGGCTCCCCAGGGAGGTGTCACGGCCCCAAGCCTGACAGTGTTCAAGAAGAGACTGGACAAGGCCCTCAGACAGATGGTGTGAACTGTGGGGTTGTCCTGTGCAGGGACAGGAGCTGGACTCGATGATCCTTGTGGGTCCCTTCCAACTCAGGACATTCTATGATTCTATGATCAAGCAATTACTAAAATTCAGACTTCAGCTGAACTGCAGGGTCTGAGAGCCACCTTAAATCCCAGTGCCTTGGGTGGGCCAGGGGAGAGGATGCAGCAAAGCTACTGTCCCATACGCTGCTGCTTCCTTTGGTGGCTTTGCTGTCCCTGCTGCCCAGCTGCTGGGTGAGGGATGGGTCAAGGCCCTGCAGCAACCAGGGAGGACTTGGAAGCAGAGAGGCTGAGAGCAAACACTGCACAGGGTGAGTGGCAACCACAAACAGAAACAACCTTTTCCCATCATGGTCAGTAACCTCTTAAAAACATATTTCCATCAGTTATTTTTGATGCTGAAAGATTACTGCTGGGGTTGGTAGGGAGATTTTTTTCCTACTTACAAGCATTGCCATGGGACTGAAAGAATGAATGAGAGGACCTACTGCTCATAGCCTTTAACACCATGTGTTTGAGGATGAAGAAGAGAAGATCTATGCTAGAGGACAGAAAACAGGAGGATTTGTACTCCCCATTCATTTGAGGAACAGGACATCACAGAAAAAAAAAAAGAAAAGAAAAAAAGAATGGACTAATTTCAATGTCAGAGCAGGGAGGGTGCAGACCTCAAAAATGCTTCATCTTGGTTGTCAGCTTTCCTTATATACAATGGCAATAGTAAAACCAAGTTATATTATAAAATTATTGTATTAATTATTATTATATTATTATATTAATTATAAAAACAAGTAATGTTGCTTGTTGAAGTACTTGCTTAAGTACTGAAGAAATGTAACTCTGAAAGCATGGGCAATGTGATTACAAATAAAAGTTGTGGCCTGCCATTAAATTCAGCTATTTCAGAGTTTTAAGATTAAAAAAGATAGCAACTCAGGAATTAACATTACTGATGCTGTTGCAGTACCATCAGCCACCAAACTTCAAGCAGAGCCTGTGTTGTACTTCAAGATTTTATGTCCACCTACTAGGACTGATTACCTCCTCTTAGTCCCTGAATGGCAAGGGCACTTCAGGACATGCTTAAATGGATCTGTATCTAGGAAGTACTTAAATGTGTACTCACACAGAGGGATATTTCTCTGAACCAGGGTTTCTCGGAGCTGATGCTACTGTAGCCTACTATCCGGTACAAGTCTGGATGATGTGACTGGTGATTTATGAATAACAAACCTTTAAAAAAACTGTCACCTGGCCAGTTTTTTGATTCTATATTTACATACACAGACACAGAGAAGCACAATAACAGACACTTAAAATTTATGCGCAATAAATGAAAAAAAAATAAATTCTGAAACTAAGAGTCAAAACATTCCTTGGTTTTAAATAGCTATCCCTGGGTGCTTTTGTATTTTCCATACAAAGTGCATAGGATCAGCAAAACTCATATAGCCAAGATTTCCTTGGAAAACATTAAGGTCCTTATCCCACTGGAGACATCAAGTCATTACTACCAACCTCTTCCCCCACTGAATAACTCCATTAGCTTTAAAAAAGATATAATCATAGAATCATTTTGGTTGGAAGAGACCCTTAAGATCATCAAGTCCAACCATAACCTAAATCTAGCACTAAATCACATCCCTAAGAGCCTCATCTACACATCTTTTAAACACCTCCAGGGATGGTGACTCCACCACTTCCCTGGGCAGCCTGTTCCAATGCTTCACAACCTTTTCCATGAAGAAATTTTTCCTAATATCCAATCTGAACCTTCCCTGGCGCAACCTGAGGCCATATCCTCTTGTCCTGTTGCTTGTTACTTTGGAGAAGAGACCAACACCCTCCACGCTACAACCTCCTTTCAGGCAGTTGTAGAGAGCAAGAAGGTCTCCCTTTAGCCTCCTTTTCTCCAGGAAATTATCGCTTTAAGGGAAAACAAAGTGCTCGGCGAAAAAAAAAACCCTCCTGGAAACAAGAGGATCCTCTCCTGGCAGTGAATACAAACCAGTGTTATATGTTCGTAACTCTGCAAGCGAGAAGATACTCCTGCAAAACCCCCATCTCACTGAGGAGGACTTGGACAACCATATTCAGACAAGCTGCACACACACCCTCTTTGTCAGGGCTAAAGTCTCAGCCACCACATATTAGACAGGAAAAAAAGTTGTTTTCACACCTTTGTCCTGCCCCAGATGGGCCAGATAAGGAACTGTGCTCAGAGGGTGTTTTTTGGAGACAGAAGATGCAGATCAGCGTGTAGTTGGGGAAAAGTAGCTGAATTGGACAGTAAGATGAGAGAGGAGCTGCAGACGATCCCAATGCAGTGAAGAAGAATTGTACTTCAGAAGCGGTATCAAGGTTATTAAAGTTGTCTTTATCAGGTTGTGCAAACACATAGCCACATATAATTGTTTACAGCTCTGTCAAAGGTACCCGAGACGTACCTGAGACTTTGGGTCCTGTAAAACACAGAACAAGAAAGGGTCTTTATTGACTGAACAAGCAGCGACCTGTTATTGAATGTGTTTGTTAGCACTTCCAACGTGATCGTGTGTCTTGAGCCATGATATGAAATAAAGGGCCCTTTCTGCTAAAGAAAACCCTTCTCTGTCCCAGAATTTGTAATAACACTTTTTTTTTAATAGTTAGGATTCATTACATCTGGCTGGTTTTTTCCTAACCTTTCTGGCTCTCACACTGGCAAGGCCACATTCAGGGTACTTCTGGCTCCTAAAGGGGATAGAATTTTCCTCTATATTTTGAAACAGGAATCAATGAAAGCTGATTACTTAGGCAATTTTTGATGACTTCAGTGCATAGTCTCTTGCTTTGCTTTGTCGACTTGGTCTGTTGTTGGCTTTTTGTTTAGTTGGGTTTTTCTGTTTTTGTTTGGGGGGGGCTGTTTTGTGGTTTTGGTTTGTTTTTTAATGGTTTGTTTGTTTGTTTTGCCTTTGTTTTGGTTTTGTGTTTGTTTGTTGTTGTTGTGAGTTGGTTTTGTTTTGTTGGGGGTTTTTTTTAGGTGCCACAACGCTATCAAAGTACTAATTACTGTACATGCTATTCGCTGACATTACAAGCTGCGATCTGGCATTGAAAGCAACTTAACTGAGCTGAGATAGTGGCATGTACTCTGTGACAGATTAGTACACCGGCAAAAGGAAAAGCTCTTATTTAGGTAGCACAGCAGGCTTTTGTCCACCATATTATGTGTTAATTCCATGATCTGAAACTCTTGATGACTCCTTAGCAGCTAAGGAGAACTGCTAGCATCCTCATTTTTTTACAGCGCTAACTTTTCCTTTCCGATCCCCCTAATTGTTTTTTCCTACCTCAATACTTTGCAACACGAAAAGGATGGAAGCAAAAGTTAACACGCTTTAGAAGTCCCCACAGACTGCTTAAACAAACACTGCGATTGCAATTTAGACAATCTGGAGTCCATTCAATATTAAATCCCCATCCCAGGCTACAACTGCCAAACAAATAAAGGATTCATGGAGTACTTTACACTGTCATTTACTACCGCAGCCATTGTCACTTGACAATCCAGAGGAGGAGCCTGTGGGGTCTGATACTGCACCAGCTACATCTGTCAACAAGACGACAGAGAGCTCCGTTAAGCAAACAGGCTTGATCCTGCTTTACACAGTCTCCCTTTGTCTTGCTCCAGCTGAGCCTCTTCTAATCTTCTCAGGCTATCTTCAGCAGCACAAGCAAGAACTTCTGCTAGAACCAGGCAGACAAAAGATGCCTTTCTTCACCACTGTGTACTGTTTAAATGTTTACGCCACTCCACCTCTGTCCCCCCACCTTTATCCCACGTTCCCACCCACCGCACAGCTGGAATGAACGCATTATATTATTTGCAACAGCAAGTTATACCAGTGTTTGTCATCTCAGAGAGGGGAAAAACCTCACATCACCTAAAATAATATTATCAAAACAAAAACTTCGTATGTTTGGGGTTGAAATGCACTACACGTTCTACTCTCCCTCAGTTGCAATTTATTCCAGCTACTTCTTCTGAAGTGGCACCAAGCTCCCATTGTGCTACTTCATGTCAGGATGAGCTGGTTCAGCTAAAGAGCTTTCATTTGTCTCCTATAGAAAGCCACTGGCATTAGAAATATTCATCACCTCCAAAAACTGAATCCACCCAGAGACATTTAGGGAAAAGTGATCAAGGCACATTACTCTAGATGTCCAGACCAGCAAATACTAGCATTAGAAGTCTTGCACTGAGTATCATTCTTCCATAGCTAGCCATCTCAAATAATGAGTACAGTGCAGTGTCACCAGGTAAACCCACAGGACACACTTCATCTCAAGGAAAACAAACGAATGCAAGATTTCCAGCTGTTTCGGCATCAGGAACTGCAATATTTATTCTGGAAGGAGCAAACAACAGATGTGGTTGGATAGCAAGAGTTCATCTGGTTTTCAGCCACACTTGAAATAAAACTTCAATTTGCCATTATCATGTCAAAAGCACTTGACAAACGTCAGGAATTTTGGGGAAATCCTAACATGCAAACCTCGACTTCCAGGTTAGAAGCGGACTCACAGGAGAAAACCCTACACCAACATCTGTTAAAGCAACTATTAGCAAAAAAAGAAGCTCCCTCAACTTGTGAAATTCACAGGAACTGCATCTGCAGTTTCCCTCTCCCTTCGCTCAATGATGAGAGATTCCACAACCTGCCACCTTGAAACGCTCTTGCCAGGGACGTTCCCTTGCACGACGGCGTTGGCAGCCTTTTGTGGTGATTGCTTTACAACAACCAAAGAGGGGCACTTTTGTAAATAAAATCAGCATTAACACAACCCCACCTTCCCACCGTGCGCCCTCCAGCTGCCGCTCGCCCTGTGCCGGGGGACACGCGGATCCCATCGCTGGCACCGCGGGTCCGAGTGCGGCAGCTCCCCAGCCCGCACAGCCTTCTGTATCACAAACTAATATTCATGGTGCCGCGCTGAAACCAGAGCCTCCAGGTTCTTTTGTTCCTGCTTGTTCCAGCAATTTCCTTTAAAAATACAATGGAAGACAGTTAAAAGGGACTCATACCCCAAAGTCGCAGCTCAATGACTAACTACCCTGTTTCCCTGAAAATACGACCTACCCCGAAAATAAGCCCCAGCATGATTTTTCAGGATGCTCGAGATATAAGCCCTACTCCAAAAATAAGCCCTTGTTACAGTTCACGAAAAAAGTCAATTTAAGTAGTGACTAGGCAGCTATACATGTTAAAAAGTAAGCATCTTTTGGAGCAAAAATTGATATAAGACCCTGTTTTATTTTGGGGGAAACAGGGTATCCACCTGTACTTTACATCTTGGGGAGTTAATGTTTTCTCCCCACATACATAATCATGCATTTTGTTAGAAAGCAGACTGATGCAATATATTGGACATGACTGACAAAAAGATCAGTAGAGATACAAATCTAGGGGAGAAAAACAAACAAAAAAATTACTAGGTGAAACCTGACGTAAATAGGTCTGTGCCAGGAGTGAATCTAGCTGGTTAAATATATATTAAAATCTGAATATCTCTTCGAATCTCTCATTCATCCCTCCACAAAAATGGAAGATAGAAATTCCATTATCTCAATAGTATTTGCTGTCAGCAAAACTCTACTAGTAGGAGAGCCACACAGCTCTCCACTCCTTCACTATGAAGTATACCCCTAACTTTATATCCGGTTCTGCTTAGCTGTGTTTTGATTGCTGTGGCTCTGTGGCGGAGACCACTGCATTTTTTTTTTTTCCTCTGAGTGCCAAGGTATATTACTCCACACAAAGAGATTTGATCCTTGATTGTACCCAAGCACCATTTCCTAGCAAATAAATAATTCAGAATAACAATTTACCTCTGTTCCCCTCGTGTTGGCACTCTCACTTTTTAATCCTGTAAGCTTAAGGACATTAGAAATAACAAATTTTTCAGGCCGAGGTTACAATTTCTCTATACACTAAGGGCGCAAATTCCACATTCATTCTAAGCTTTCTGCCTCCCCTGCGCTTTGGTGTCCTGTCCCTCATTTGAGGTATTCGTCACACATTTCTAAAGGCCCATGTCACGCATGTGGGTCTTGGCAGGTTACGAGTTACAACCAGCAGCCTGTGTGACCCGTGCAAACCCACTTCTACCCCCCATCCGATTTCTTTTCTTCTTGCTCTCCAAATACCATCTTGTCTGCCCCTGCTGAGATATCGCAGAAATGTTCTTCATCAACATACAGTGTCATCTAACACATGGAGCCTGCCAAGTTTTCATGTTGTTATATCAGGAAAACATCCCTCAGGGGCAAGGGGAGAGGAAGAGGTCATTTTTCATCTATGGAAGAGTGAGTAACCCTTTTCCTTTGGGACTAAGAGGATCCTAATTTAACAAACCTTCTTCCCTGTCACACTGCTGCTGCTCACTTGCACACCACGGCAGGCTCAGCAGCATGAGAGCCGGAGAATAAAGCGTACTTGCAGTTAAACTTGGCTTGGCATGCTGGAATTCAAAATAATTAAAAGCAGAATGGGAGAGAAGCCAAAAGTATAGGAGTTTCCAGCACAGAGGAGGCAAATTTGTCTGGTTTCCAGGTGTGATGAGCAATCCTCAAAAGGCTCGTGTCAGTTCAAAGACGGAAGCCCAAAATGTGGGTTCTTAGGCGAACTTTAGTCAAACTATATAAATCTTTTGAATCTTCAAAAAGATTCAGACCTAGGGATCACTCAGAAATAGGCTTTTTCAGGAACTGAGTGCCTTTAAAAACAAAACAAAACAAACAACACAAAATGTCTCTTCAGTATTTTCCAGGCAAACTGGCAATACCACAGAAAGTTTTCCATGCTAACCTAAACTTTTTTTCCCTTGGAGCAGTAGCCCAAAAGGGGATTCAGTAGCCGAACGGATGTTCATTTCAGCTGTGGACATTTGCATCAGGACTGGTACTCAGCCTGCCTTAAGGCTTAGGCTCTCCTCAGCTAAACGCAAGGTAAGGGAACACACAGCACAAAATAAACCTCCAGCGGCTTGATGAAAAGTGGCTGCCGGCCGGTTTCCTTTTCAGAGGCATCTCTGATGACTCCACAGACAAATCAAGCCCAGTGATACACAGGACATTTTGAGTGAAATAGTGTCTGGTAGGTTTTTAAAACAGCACTACTGAAAACGGTTATCCTACCCACAGCCCAGACCCCGCGGAATTACACAGCATTAAATCGCGGGTTTGCGTTAGGGTCCCACGATACGAACTCCTTATTAGCCTGGCTACTGTATCCAAGATCAAAATGAGCTCACTTCCCAGCACTGGTATACATGAAGAAAAAAAAAAATGTCCCTCTCATCAAAGCTCTTCCCAAAACATCAGAAATTTAATTGAAATTGAGTCAGTTAAAGCAAAATGTAAAATGTAAAGTTCAAGTAAAAAGTAAAATGTTGAGTCAGTTCAAGTAAAAAATTCTGCTTTTTTTCAGCATTAAATCAGTTCTGTGTTTGCAGCAGTATCGGCCTCTTATCTAAACCAAACCTCTGGCTTTACTTGAATTTAAAATTGTCCTCTTAGCTCATTTCTGAGACACAGCCTAGTTTGATTTAGCGATGTTAAGCAATAATATCCTGCAAATACTTGCCACTAGTGACCCATCTATGAAGACGATAAGATAGAGCATGCAGAACTCTGCAGCCACTGGTTTTTTGGCTCCCCTTTCCTCCAAACCAGGCAGCAATCACCAGAGGTGGTAAGCACCATATTCCCTCTAACAGAGCTAGAGAGGAATGTTTTTGCATGGTTTTTCATGTCCCACATACAGGAACTTAAATGTTCCAGCAATTCCAAATGCAATGGAAAATTTTGTACAAAAAGCCATAAAGCTTTCAAGACTTTTTTTCCTTTCTGATTTTGAATCACCTTTTATTGTTTCAGAAAGGACACAGTGCGGGGGGGGGAATCTCAGAGATGGTCTCCAGTTCCTCAGCAACAAACTGTGCTTTCTGCCTCTCTAATTACACCTGTGTGGATGCCTTGGGACACAGACTGCCCTTCTCAATCCTCCCAGTGGTGTAAATCACATCTCACCAAATTGCGGATGGAGCCTCTGAGCATTACTCTGTGGTTCCTCAGCTGTGTTTCTACAGCAGGACCGCTTCGTTTTGGGGCCTGCAAGTTTTCACATGCTGAGTAACTCTGACCAGCCAGTCAGTCAGAAGGAGTAAAAGAATACCATCCTCCATTCAAAGCATTTATTTTTCTGTTTAAGCACAGGCTAAAGGATAAAAACAAAACAAACAAACCCACCACACAGAAAAACACACCAGCATAAGTAGCAGATGCACAGATCTCACATACATTACTCTCGCTTCCTCCTCTAATTCTTCTCTGTTCATGAAAACCCATATCTTCTGATAGAAGGAGCAAACTCATCTGACTCAATCCGTTAGCCAATGCTCCTTGAGCATCTTCACCCAAAACACTCAACCTCTGCTTTTTTTTTTCCTTCATTCTTTCTTTAAGTTAGAAGCACAGTGTGATAAAGGTTGGTGGGTAGCTAAAACACCAAGAGAGCATGTTTTCCTCCTTTTTTTTTTTTTTCCCCCCAAAAAACCTCCTTTTAACCTTATTGCAACTCTTTTAGATTATGCCAATCAGGAAGGAAAGCTAATAAAGGCAGCGAAAATACACTGTCAATTTTCTGGAGAGAATAACACAGCAATCAGGTTCAAGTTCTGTTGCACCTGCAGCCACATTTTCTTCAAGCGCAGCTTACTGAAAAACTTGGCAGATTAGAGACCCTTGTTTCCCAGCTTAGCATCACCTGCCCCTAAAATTATTTCACTGACTCCACTCAGACTATTATCAAAATATCCAAACCTGGCTCTAGATAGAGCGATAATACCTCCGGCTTACATTCAAATTTTGTTTGCTTCTTGCAGAATAACCCACCATCCCATTTCACCTTCATCACAATAACCTCTATGTGGGGAATGATTTTATGGGCAACCTCACACACTTCCAATTCAGTTTAATCTCTCAGTGTAATTAATAGTTTCCTCCACCCTCGTATTTGAGAGACGCAGATACACTTAACCCAGGGGTTCATCCAAAAGTTGAATCCCAGTCTTTGGGCAGGTTCTTATTGCTATTCAAACTCATACGAACAGACATTGTGAAGAACCTCTTCCTTTTTTTGAACTACAG
>VWYH01007075.1:243942-254717 GCA_013399365.1 Pampusana beccarii
AAAAAAAAAAAAAAAAAAAAAAAACAACCAAAAAAACAGCACAGCAAAACTAACTAACTGCTGACAACAGAGCATCAGAAGACGGTGAGAGATGCTGCTCTGGACTCCTTTGCAGAGGAATGACCAAACCTTCCAGGTTTTCCACTCTGCCTAAAACTGCAAGCTGTGCAGAAAGCGTTCTTCACTATAGGAAGGACTTGCACAGTTTGGAGGTGGAAAAAAGACAGAGTGTCCTTGCTTTCTTTACATAGAAGATCACCTTACTTTTTACTTATGTTACATTAATCCATTTGAAAAACAGCTCTTACATGGCAAGTATTAAAACCAAACTATAAAAACTGGATAAACAGTCCCCAATTAGATTCCTTGAGTACTGGTAACAGGAAAGAAATCATCGTGTTCCCAGTACACAAAATACAATATGCATGCTTAATTCTCAGAAAGTCCCACCTTTAAAAAAAATTAATAAAACATCAAAGCCTCCTGTAAGTTCAGAAATCCACACCAGATTCAAGCACTGATATGCAATTAAAAGAAAGAGCTAATTTCTATAAGGACATGTTCTACTTTTAAAGACATCTTCATGTAAGCGATATTTTTTTCTTCCAAATCCATAGCTGTATGTTAGTGAAAAGTAAAATCTCTAGGATTGGCTTCAAAATGGCAATTTTAAGTTGTAATTACCTTTGCATAGCACTATTGAACTTCACATTAAAAACATAAGCCTTTGAAAACCTGAAAATATGGGTAAATAGGAAATATTTGAATAGGTAATTGCAAAGACTGAAGAGACGAATGATCTGTATCAACACTAGGCCATATTCAGAGAAATACATTCGATCTTGGAGAATCAGTTGTTCTTAAAAAGACCCGTATTCATACGAATGTGTGTTGCAGGTAATGAACACACAGATATATATATCATTCCTAAAACTCCTATTAGGATAATGCTCACAAGAGCGGAGTTAAAGCCTCTAATTCAGCAAAGCACTTTTATTTCAGCATAATTAACCATATGAAGTCCTGTTCAAGTCAACTGTTTCACTCAAACAGTGGTCTTGAAAATAACTACACATATGCCTTAAACAGATTTCAGTAGGGTCAAATCCAATTTTTTTAAAATCAATACAAGTTTTAACATGCCAGCTCTAAGGACTGAAGACCCGGCTAATAGAAAGTACTTTGGAAACAAGAAAATATTTCTTCATTGCTTGAATATGAAGAGCTGAGTATTTCAGAGCTGCCTGGGGAATTTTGTATCTAAATTCCTCTGTAATTTAAAAAAGGCCAGTGACTTCTGATTCCCCAGATGACTCTGGAAATTTCAGCTACAGTTCCTAGAAAGTTAAAGTCAACACCTCTATGGTTTATTTTAAGGTACTGGGCGCACTGTGATTTGTTAGACTTGCAAGTTGCAGCATCCCTAAAATGAGATGTACATGCATGATATCCTCATAAACTGGATTAAAAGAGAGTCCCTGGTGAACGTTACCATTCATAATTTAAGGGTAAAAAGGAAAGCAAAGAAATCCTTTTCCGTTGCAGTTCAAAGACGAAACAAATATTTATTTCAGTCCACAAGCTACTGTGCTGCTGCAACAGCATGTAAGAAGAAAATGAACCAAAAAAACAGTCCACTTTTTCCAGTTAGAGGCTCCTACATATCGTTGAGTCATTTGAGGTTTTGGTAACAGTAGGACTTTAACAAGGTTAACAAAATAAGGTTTTAGGCATGACCTCCAGAGATAACGAAGCCATACTACCTATCAAGGTTTCCTGCATGTGTTCCTTTCATATATATATACAATTTCTACAAACTTAAAACTGTTCTGGAAGTAATGACTAGATTTAAAAATTTTAAAAAAAAAAGGAGGAGGAGAAGGAAGAATGCTGTATTTATGGTTAATCAATACTTTCCATGTGGGAAACAGTGAGTTTCTACATTATTTATTTTGGGATGCAAAACATACAAAAGCAATCTAAACTCATGAAAGAAGGGCAGTCTATTATCAGCTCATGCTCCCAACCTTATGCTTAAAAATCATGTCATTTTCTACAGCATTAAAAAAAGCCGAGCAGACAGGATTTCTCTACTAACCTTAACAAGTTTTGAATGTCTTTACAGCGTGGGCTTAAATCTCCTATACAAGGTCTGAGCTTTAAATAAAGTTTGGTTTTGGTGGTAAAGATGCAGCTGCTTTGAGAGTGAGGATTATAAAAGAAAAACATTTCACTAAATTTTAAAATGTAATGGATCAAATGTTTTTGATACAACTTGTCTGACTTTATTTGGTGAACAGGGACAGCAAATCACTTTATTATCTCGTATTTTTTGAATTGTTGCCAAGAGCCAGACTCCCTTTATGCCAGAGTAGCTGTACCTATTTACACCAGCTAGAGTCTATCTAGTAATATTTTTGAAGAGACATGAACGAACTGCTCATGAAAAACAATGCGAAGTAGTGAATACAAACCTTGCACGTGGGGGCCCATTTCCTTGATTCGAAGATGTAACAAGAAAACTTTACTCACAACGCTGGTAACTAATAATTGCAGCACAGTCTAACTTCCAGTCTACTTGTGCCAATGCGCCTGAACTTCAGGGCTGCGGAGGGTTTAAGCCCAGACCGAACCCAAATGTTGCTGTTTGGTTAATAATTAGCATATTAATCCACTTTAACGTTTACAGTAAACACAGCAGCGCTGCTGAAAATCCTAATTGTAGAATCAATAAAAAAATTACAGCACAATAATTTCCCCCTCCATCTGAGCCAAGACATTTCATGGCTCCTCTCACAATCTCATTAGATTGCCCAGGCCTCCCCTCAGCGTCCTCTTCTAAATATCTGAGGATCACAGAGGTGAGGTCATTTCATCACTCCTTAGGAGAAGAAAAAAAAAGAAGAAAGAAAAAAAAAAGAAAAAAAAAGGAAAAAAGAAAAAAGGGGGGAAAAGTAAAATGTCTGCTAAAATCTAGCTTCATTTGATTTACTCTCCAAGACTGGTTTTTATTAAATATGTTTGACTGCTATCTCTAATTAAATGTAGAATTAATTTTGGCAAACTAACCACAGATGCAGTTTATGTTCAATTTTATCAGACAGATTTATTTATAAGCTGTCAACTTCTTGAAAGACTTCATTTTGGAGCAGTTTTAAATTGCTAACAGTAGCTGTAAATGGGGCTACTGTTCTCTGGAAGACTAAAGAAGAAGTATGCTATAAATGTCCATTCCATCTGCGAGGAATCATAAAACAATCACATTCCTTTATATTTTTTTTCTCCCCCCCTCCTTCTTAGAACCTTTATTAAATTAGTTCAACTCAATTAAAAATAACTTCAAAAACATTTCAGGCCCCTTTGTTTCAGGGAATACTTGGAACTCTCTGCACGGAACGTCACCCTTTAACTAATCCCTTTTGGGGAGCGGAGGAGAATAGTGGTATTGTGACTTCAGACAGTGCTTTCAAGGGTCTCTACTGTACCGAATTGAGGTCACCGCCAGACAATGCCCAACACCCAATAGCCATTCAGGCGTTCTTCACAACTCTATCAAATGTGTCTTTCTTTCTCGCGTGCGCTTTCTCTCGTGGCAAAGTCACAGGACAATGGAGAAAGCCTCCAGCACCATTTATGGTCACCATATTTGCACATGACAAAGTCTATTCTTCCTGGTTCGCCCATTCCGCGGTAAAAGAGAATGAACCCTGGGTAGATTTTCCCACCATTACAGTCGTTCAAACTTAGCTCAGATTAAAAAAAGAAAACTCTAAAAACAACAAAAAGCCCGTCTAAGAACAGCAAGTGCCGTATGAGAGAGTAGCTACACCAGTCCTTGCTATTTTGGTATATAGGGAGAAGCTGCAGAGACCAAGTGGAAGATTAAATATGCTACATTATAGCCTGCATATGCATGGCTAAGTATACAGTTTAGCGCAAAATGGAAATGAAGGATAAACCAGAAGCTATTATTTTTCATCATATTGTTTGCCATTAGCCGCGTTAGAAAACTCACTGTTTGAACAACAATGCAGAAGCTCGCATGCAGGATTTTTGTTTTGCTTGGAAAGGTTTAACTGCTTCAATTGCAAACAACGACAGCAGCAAATCAATTAAGGCGCATTTGCGCTGGCTACTGCTGCTATTTCTGACGATGTACCTCAGAAGTTTTACTCCTCCAACAGATGAGGATGAGAGAGAGAGCGAGAACGTTGCACTAGATACCGCGAGCTGGCTGCCAGAAAGATTTTTATTTTAAATATGCTCTAGAGATACAGTATTCTTCACAGCCTAAAAAGATCTGAATGAAAATGTGCTGCTGGTTAGAAAGACTGTTTATAACCAGTGCTTAACTTGACATTTGCACTGCCTCACCCACACACCTCCAAAACACACACAGCTTTTTTTAGTTAATCAGAAATCGTGAACCCCCCCACCCCCTGCCTGACAACAGGGAGCGCAGCAACCTAACCTGCAGACAGCCAAATGCCATTAAACTCACCATTAGAGGATAATTTCTGAGCGTTCACTCTATAACCAGACAACGCATTTTCTTCATTTCTATTTCTGACCCTTACGGCCAAATTTTTCCCTCCGTTTCGCACCGTGCTGTTTACACGGCAGTAAGCTGCTGCAGACTCCCGCTTTCCCTTCCCCAAAAAACAACCCCTGGCCTCAGAACACAAACTCTGCCAGTGCCAGGAGCTGCTCCTGCACCAGAAAGCACTTCTCTTCCCCCTCTCTGCCCTCCAGGCCGCTGAAGGGCGGGTGGCTCTGGCCAGCAAACCAGCTCGCTCCATCTACCTGTTCTCCAGAGGTCCAGCGTGCAAAGGGCACAGTCAGCCAGGCCTACAATATATATGATCACTTGGGACAATAAAGAATTAAATAACAAGGGCTTCAAGTAGATGGCTGGGTGCTTTTTTTTCCACCAGGATCAAATATACTTTAACCGAATTATGATACTAAGCCTCCCTGTAACATTTATCTCAAGGAACTAGCATGATGCTAGGGACCAAATTCTGCTTTCACTCACAAGGAAAACAAACAAGTACTTAATCCCAACCCACTCTAAGAAATCCCATAAGTATGGGCTTAATTTTAAGAACCTTCCCCAGTATGAATGTTCATCTGAATCAAAGGCTATACATCTAATTCAGGGTGAAACCAATGGCGTATTAACATCTGCAAGAATCTTGGGATCCTTCAAGAATGAGTTATTCAACTGGTAAACCTATGTGAGATCTATGGATGAAAAGTTCTATAGAATTATAAACCATTGTTAATATATTAAAAAAACCCCACAAACAAACAATAAAAACCTAAACAATCCCCCCCACACACATACAAAATCAAAACTAAAACCACACCAAAACAAAAATCGAAAACCTAAACCCTATAGCACGTTCTATTTAAACAGCAAAATATATGTGTTGGAATACTGACTCATGAGCTCCAGACATGGAAAAGACAGCTTTAGTACCACTAAGTTACTTCCAAATTTGCTCCCGACATTTTGATCAGACACAGACCCAGGAGGAATCCGAAAATATTTACTAAATGTAGGCAACCGGTCCTTGTACACAGCGATCACAGCTCTGTCTATCCCTGTTTGTTACTGGCAACGATCAAGTGGAAGATGAACTGACACCCCAAAGCAGAGGTGCTTATTTTCTAGAGCAATTGCTGGTGCTGTGTATAGTCAGCCCTGAAGATGACTGCAGCCCTCCAGGTGATGGCCTCCTAGGTATGGCCTGACACGCCAAAACACTTAATTCTGGAAAAAGCTGCTGTTGGGTAGGCTGAGCAAATACCACTCCCAAAGAAACTGCTGAATCTATGAATCTGAAATTATTTATTTTTATAATCAAAAGCTAATGTGAACCACATTCATATTCAAATCACACGTTTTAAAAAGAGATGCAACAAATTAAAACCAATTACAAGTGAACTAAATAAAGTATACAGTCTCTCATCAAGACTGTAACTGTTTTTAGATATCAGATTTAAATTCTCTTGTTTCAGACCCAACTCTTCTTTCAATTATACGACATCACTTAACAAGTGGGAAGAGGCAGGAATGAGAAGTCCAGCTTTGCTTTCTGGTAGGAGATCTCCCTTTATCCTCAATTTTTTTCACTACCTGAAGTGCACATCATTAACTTAACAACACAACCATCTGCTCAAATGAACGTCTGATGTGAGGACACAGGGCACTGATGATCTTTAGGCCAAAATTTTTCATGCCTTTCTGTAGCTGCACATATGCAGCCTAATTAAAGCATTGCTGGGAAAAAAAAAAAAACCTCCACCCTTTACAGCTCATATCCTACAGGTATCTGAAGAATTACAGGCTGGGTGCCTGCACAGTGATGCTCCTTTGAAAAGGCTGGTGCTGGCCGGCAGCAAGGAAGATTGCTTCTCTGTCCCTCTTGCCCTGTCCTGGAGGGAAAAAGCACCCCCCTCTTTTTAAGGGCACACTGCATAGGGGACGAGAGAGAAGAGCCTGTGCAGCTGCTGGGGAGTCTCCATCAGAAGAAGCACCCTGGTTGAGCAAGGAGATGACGTCCCTCAGGTGATGGAAAGGGACCTTTCTTGGTGTCTCAGACTGGACTGTGGACAGTTTGCTCCAAAAGAAGGAGTCACAGTATCGGCAAGGTTTAAAGCAAGACTGAAAGGGAGAGCCTAAACCACAAGAAGCAGGAGAAAGGCATTCTTAAGTCAGGTTTTCTATACCATTGAACCTAACTCTTCTGAGTGTTCTCTTCCCCACCCCAATACATGTATCATTCAGTATATATATGAAAAAAAAAAGTCTTAATTTCTTTAAGTAAAACCTGGATGCAGAGTTTCAAAGCCTTTTCCATCACTCTGGGAAGCTCACTAGAGTAAAATCCTCCCCCAAACTCTAGCTGAGTCACAGTCCCATGAGAGGATGGATGCCAGGCAAGGCTGGGGGCTGCAATGGGAGGGCTGTGAGAACACGGTGGCTCCCTCCATCGCCACAGCAGCGACAACTCGTGTCCCAGCAGACGGGGCCAACGTGGGGCTGTTACAGCCTCCTCAGTGGTCACCGACAGAAGTGGGTGAACTCAGATGATCTACCAGGTGAAGCGTGAAGGGATCTGGTTGGTCTATAATAGCACTGGAGTTTATTACATCTCGTATTTCAGCATTGCTTTTGGAACCGCTGTAGGCCAGATGTTGGGTTTGCAGTAGGGATCGCTCCTAGGGAGGCAAAAACATGATGCACATGGGTGAGAAGAACCACCTCAACAGGAGAGCAGCCAATAACATCTGAAAAACATTGCCTGTTCCAGAGGTAGGAACGTGTAGGGGAGGATAACAGGGACTGAACTATATTCTCCTCTGAGTTGTTCATAATAATCTATTTAGAGACACCTTGGAAAACACTGAAATGGAGTGAATTTTTATTGCCCTTTTCAACTGGGATTAGACTCAAGGGTTACTCCTGTACTGCTGTGGGATTCAGGCACCTATCTTTCTGACATGCCATTTATGGAGGTTAAAAAACCAACAAACAACAAACCATCAACAAAGCAAAACAGCCCACCGTTTTGCTTAAAACACAGTCAGCAAAATCTAAAAGGATGTCGAGCCCTACCCAAGAAAGACAGATAGGCAGGCAAAATGATTGACGGGTTTTTTTCAAACTGTCAACATCCACAATATTAGTAAATATATGGAACACTGAGTCACCTTTAAAATCATGTGCATAATACAGAGTGATAAATGAAGACAGGTATACTCTAAATTAAAAAAAAAAAATAAATTAAAAATTCAGTTTTCTGAAGGTTTTAAGGTTTTTTTTCGTGCTGGATAATACAATGCAGTGCTCATTTCTAGTCTGATAGCATCCAAAGAACTTTTGGATGCACTTTTATGCTTTTGGAAAGCATCTACCTAAGGGAGACCTTATAAATATAAATTCATGTGATCCCCTGTAGAGAAAACACACAAGATCATGAGTCCCCTCAATAACAGAAAGGGGATACCTAAACATAAGTATAAAGATATATTAGTGCCATGCTTTCTTTTTTATGAGAACAATTTAGTTTTCCCCTGTCCTTCCAGCCAGACTTGGCTTATGTGATATTGAGAGAAAAGAATCATATACTTTCAGAATGCCTGACAGTCTGCTTTAGGCATTATATCTGAAAGCAAATCAGCAGCAGCAAGGAAATTGACATTTAGAGAGAGAATAAATTACAAGACATTGAAATATCTGTTCTAGAGCTGTAAAAAGTAGAAAAAAAAATTTAAAAAAATAAAAAAAATCACCTAATGCTGGTAGGTTAGGTGAGAGAAGGGAAGAGGAATATGAAAGGTAGAGGAAGTTTTGTTTCACACACCATATCTAATCTGAAACAACAAAATAATATACAGGCAAAATGCTACAAAGGCTTCAAAATCTGGTGCTCAAAAGCTAGGACATGCAGAATTGTAACTGCCTAAACAACCCTTATTTGGCCCCATTATTCAGATAAAATGCAATACAATAATTGCACAATCACAGATTTATTTTTTTTTTCCCCAAGATTCCTGTACCATTGCACAGAACAAACGTTCTTGCAGAACCAATCAAGCACTGGTTGTCAGTGGGGATACCATATTGGAGGTTTCATTTATCAGCTGCAGACTGTGAAGGTGTGTTGCAAATAAGTTGAGGGATGGAAGAAAGGAAACAAAAGCTCACGTAAGCAGACAGACAGGTGGATCCTCTGTGGGAGGGCTGGATCTCCTTCTTGCCACAGCCTACACGAGGTGACCTGTGTAAATGAACTTTCCCAGGTATCCCTAGCTCTGTCCTCATTTTCTGGGCGTGGGACTTGAAACTGATACGCAGAACTATTGAGCACTCACAGCTGCAACCTGAGCCATTTGATGCATTACTCTGAACATAAGAAGTGCTAGATAAGGTTTACTATTGAAAAGAAATACATAAAACCAGATGAGATTTTTACTATCTTCAGTTGTCTTGGACACACCACATTAGCAAAATTTCTGCCCCCTAGTTTCCCAATGTGTAAAATGCATTTATCCCTCATTCCTCAGCTTCCCAACACACCTACTGTGAAGATAAATTAAAAGTTTGTGATGTATTCAATTATTCTCTTGAAAAGTGCCATGCAAAAGAGTAGGAGAAAATAAATAATTTTGTCTTCAGAGCAAGAGCAATACGTGATTGAACACTATGTATAATGCTACACACTGTACAATAAGGAATAATGCAACATTGAACAGTTGCTTATTAATTGACCGTCTTCACTTTGTGTGGTCAATGAGGCTCTGTGTAAAAGAAAATTTGTACATGACCATATAATTGTAGATTGTACCATGAATCCAGATAGAAGAATCCTGACATGAAATTACACAGAAAACACAGTGCTGAGTAACGTAATTAGAGTGCTTGACTTTGCAAGCAATGTTATTTTAACACAGCTTTTGTGCGCATAATTTCCTTCATTTTTTCCAAGGCAAGCAGTTTCATCGTATTTATCACGCTGCCAATGACATATTCCCCATTTGGCTCAGGACCTCCAGCTTCACCTCCTGCACCTTCACTCTTCTGCTAATGGTGGTAACCAAGAACAAAAATAAGCTTATACCTGTGTAGCTTTTCAACAGTGAATCTTCCACCAAAGCTTCAGAGACACTGGATCTTAAAAGGAGGAGATCCATTCCAGGTTCCTGATAAAGGGTCTGCCTTCTTCCCTGAAGCCTCCCCACTCTATCTAACTGTATCTTTTTTTCACTCTTGATCCAGTTCAGCCCTGCTCTTCTTGTCTATCAGTATCAACTCTCAGTCTTCACTGTCCAAGACCAAATCCTTCCCTTCACTTCAACCCCTCTACCCTCAGCATATCTCAGAAGCATGTAAGGCGGACACACATGGGCACATAATCAAAGGCATGGCAAAGGCACCTCCCTGACTCAGAGATGACCACTTGGGAATTTCTGTCTTTGCTCCATTACTGTGGAGTATTAAGACTATTTGAATAGAAGCCTACTCGTTTCTCACTACTTTTTTAAAGTGGGTGAACTGAGTATTTTCTCTCATATCACTCAGTATAAGAGTGGTAAACAAACCAGGATGAGATTGTGAGGTCAGACCGAAGGTCCATCTTGCCCAGCATCTTCTCTGTGGGAGTGACCAAAGCAGAAGTCTAGGAAAGAGGAAATTTAAATAAACCAATAAATCTGCCTGAGGCAGATATTCCACACTTTACAGTCTTATAACGGGAAGTGTTTGACAACTTTAAAAATATTTTTCTTCTGTAGCACCCTATAAATCTTAGTTACATTCACAAAATTACACTGGAGAGACTGTAATTGCCAAGACCAGATAATAACATATAATGGGAGAAAACAGGTAGTTCCCTCAAAGAATATGAACAATAATGCTTCTGGCATATCTCCTACCCTTCCAGACTGTCATTTTTCCTGCTTGTGAAAAAGATGCTGGTAAGAAGTTCACTTCTAACAAAAGTTACATCCTCTCTCCCCAAGATACACAATCTTCCACATCTTTCTACTCTCATACAACTCACGCAGACCTGTTTGGTTTTTTTTTTTTTTAAAAAGTCTGTTTCTCCAAGAAAGAGGTCTTCTTGGGTTTTTGTATTATCATAGAATCATAGAAACATTTTAATTGGAAGAGACCCTCAAGATCATTGAGTCCAACGATAACCTACCACTGGCATTAAACCATGTCCCTAAGAACCTAATCTATATGTCTTTTAAACACCTCCAGG